>JAWNOO010000076.1:1800000-2367500 GCA_035045905.1 Drosophila anomelani
AATCATTCGGACAGGTGGTGCTGACGCCCTCGGCCTCCTCGGCCAGCAGGGACACCGAATGGGCCACCAACTCATCGTTGTAAACCGATATGAACCACAGACCCGTGTCCAGATATTGCAGAAGGGAGACATTAACCGTCATGGCGTCGACATCGAGTGCGGGCAGACCGGCATCGCCGGCGGATCTCTTGTTGAGCCAATGGCTACCCTGCGGCTTGCCAATCCTCTGCAGATGCTGCTTGGCCGTGTCCAGCGGTGTCTCCACATCGTACGCCTCACTCGACTCGAAGCTGTGGCTGTCGTCCTGCTCGGAATCCTCCCGATCGTGTTCCTCGAGGAGAAGACTCCTGTCCCGCTCCTCCTCCTCTCGATACAGCTCCACATCCTGTTGGCCGGCAGCAATGGAGTTCATGGATCCGTTGGAGCTGCGACGATGTCGCAGATGGCTATCGAGTCGTCCGCCCTTGATGAACTCCACAAAGTCGTGCTGCGTCACCGAGGGCGCCACATTCCGGCGCGAATAGACCGCAAAGTGGGCGCCCCAGGGCAGGGTGAAGTTGAATCTGATGAAGGCCGGATGCTTGTTGCGGAATTCCAGTGTCCAGAACTGATAGGCGGGTATGGTGGCATGGTAGGCCTCGTTGAACTCCTTCAGCTCGACGACGCCGCCAAGCTGCGGCTGCAGCGCCTGATGGTGATGGTGGCCAGCCAGGCCTCCGTTCGGCTGCAGCAATTGGCCGCCCAGTCCGCCATTGAGGCCACCGTTCGAGCCGGCTATGCCGCCGCCGTAGGTGAGTTGCTGGTGATCCTGCAGCTGGGTATTGGTGGCATCCAGCGGTGTCAGCGGCTGGTTAATCGAGTGCGGCTGCTGTTGCTGGAGCAGCAGTTGCTGCTGGATGCCCGCATTGCCACCGACGCCGCCAACTCCACCGCCCGCCGCCGCATTCAGGCCGTTCTGGTGGTTGTGATTGTGGTCCGAGGTGCTGGTCTGGATCGATTCCTCTGTGGGATAGGCGGTGGCCACGCCCTTCTCGTTCGCCTTGGCCAGGCCGCCGCGCAGGTCGTGGGGTTGCGACTTGACATCCTGCACAAGGATGCAGTTGGTGCTGTCCATGTTCGGCTTCATCGAGTTGACTGCTGCAAAAGGATATAAAAAAAGGGGTTAGAAATAATTCTTGCAAAGAAGTTGGGGTGTTATTTATACAAAAATTAAAATCAAGAGCTTTTATTTCAGTTTAAAATGAAATTTAAATATTGTTTTATCGATCATATAAAATACAATTGCATTTCGATAGCTATTACCAGCATATATTTATGGGAAATTCTTATCAGTGAGAATTTAAATTTAAAATTTATTGGCATTTCATGAAATTTATAAATATTGAATATTTCTTGAGCCAAAAAGTTCAATTAAAGGTCTGAATTATGCCTGTTCCGATGAAACAGCATATAGCTGCTGGCTTGCGTTCGTCTTGGCTGGATTTTCGATTCGGCTTTGGCCAAATGTGCGCCCATAAATCGACAAGGACAGGGAGAGAGAGCAAGCGAGAGGGAGAGCGTAGAGCGTAGAGAGAGATGGTCATAAATTTGGTCCTCATGCTGCCATTCGGGCCAAGAGAATCGCAATAATGTCTTCTGTGGTGCTGTAGTTGGTGGCTTCAGCTGCTGCACCGCCCTGTTTTTCACACATAAATTTTGGCATCATATTTTAACGCCATATTAATATGCACACGAGTATAAATCAAAAACTACCCCACACCACCACACAGACAGACACACACGCACACAGAGAAAGTGGCCGTTGTTAACACGTTTGCATTTTGCTTGGGCAAAATGGAGGCAGGTCCTGGCTATCGTTTATCGATAACTATGGCCAGCAATTTATGGCCATTTGGCAGTGGGAATGCGGCGCCAGCAGGTCCTGCCTGGTGGCCAGCAGGACATGCACAAAAAAAGCGAGTCAAATGATTGAAGGACTGAGACTGAAAAGCTGGCTTAAGCTGGCAAGTTCTTTATAGGGTTTTTCTTTGTGGTAATTTATTTTTTTACCAAGAAGCTTAATATATTTTATATAAATATTTTAATTAAGAATTATGCCCCACTTTGTTGTCAAATGTATTCTTAGTACACCCTTTTTTTGTTGAGATTTTTCCGACAGTTTCAATCGCGTCATCAATCACCAGCAACCCACACAAACCCATCATCGAGTGGCTCAAATCATCTCACAGAAAAAACCCTAGCGAGCAATTAAGCGTGTATCGATCGAAATTATGCTAATGGGACATATTCGATATGGCAGCTATATATAGAGCATGCATACAGTGCAAATAAATACCAATTCCAGGAACAGGACACAAAACATTTCGTTGACATGTAAACCAATTCAAGGGAAAATAAGGAGCAGTTGAAGGAATACGGCCGAGTATCATTAATAAATTAAGAGCTCTCCTCGGCCCCTCGGTTTGGTTCTATTAAGTTAACAAGCTTTTCATTCGAGTGTCCTGCAATCGGCGGTGGCGGCCTCCCTGCTTCATAATAACAAACAATGGGAAATTTCCTGCCCTTCTTTTGGGGTTTGGTTTCGGGTTTCCCCCCCTCATTCTTGTGCACCAATTAAATTTGATTACAATTTGGTTTCCCTCCTGAAAATATATATAGATCCATCCATTACCACCCCCATGTTTACTCTCGCTAATGGTTATTTAGTTCGTTTTTTTATGAGACTAGCAAAGGCAAAGAAGCCCAGCTAAAGTTGTATAGACATCTTAGACATCTTTTCAGAGGGAAATATAAATATTATAGAAGGCTTCCTTCGAGGATACTTGAAGGTATTTGCTCAATTTTTATAAAACATTTTAATTCATGAATATTAACATACAAAACCCCGTGTAATTCATATATCCTTACATTCTTCCTTTAAAAATCATTAAAACCTGACCTAAAATCCTAATAAATACAACAAATTTAATACAGTTTATCGCCGTGCATCTGCACATCATTAGTGTGACAAATGCCGCCCTCGATTTTCCTCGATTTCTGCCCCCCTAACTCTCTTTTTTTTTTGTATAGCTTTTTTCCATTTTCCCCATACAGAAGGCAGCACTCCTTTGGCTTTATTTTTAGACCCACTCGAGTTCTGCTCCAGTTGCTGGCTTTGCTGATGGCTCAAAGGGTGTGCAACGGATGTGTTCGATTAATTATTTCCGCCTCCTGCGAAGTGGGCAATAACTTTAGAAGCTCACCCCGCTCTGGGCCATGAATAAAATAGTTCTTGACTAATGAGACACATCATCAGGTCTTGGCCCTGGCCCTAGCCACACTTTTGCCTAATTGCTCCAGCCGGGCTAGAAAACTAGGGGCCATCACCGAAAACTAGGGCCATGTCCGAGAGTCAAAGAGTCCCAGAGTCCAAGAGTCCAAGAGTCGGAGAGTCCAGTGTCAGGGTCAGGGCATAGCAGAGGCAGGAAAATTTATGAAACATTTTCTTAATTGCACTTCCTTGAGGAAAATAATTTATTTAAACGACATGCGCACACCTTTCCCGGGGTGAGACGATAGAAAGGCGGCGCCACGCCCTCCGGCCATTACGGCTGCCAGTGACAAATGTCCTTTTCGTGTGCGAGTGTGTGCGCTTCGTTTTGTTTTGTGTAATTTAAATTGAAATGTCTTTCAATATGTTTTCTGGCCTTCTGTACAGGATTTTCCACAGAAAAAGGCTCATTTTATTTGCTCAAATTTTTGGTTTTAAAAGATGGCCAGAAAATGCACACATGCTAGAGTATTCTTTAATTATTTAGAATATAATTATAAAATATATTTTTTAGGAATAAATCGATTTGGATTTTATCAACTATTTCTAGACTTTTTATTAAAAGTCCCTCAGTTTCTTTTCTTCTTTTTTTTAAGCTAAAAATTGATTCCATCTCTAAATTTACTTTGCCTTCGTCTCCTTCTTATTATTTTAAATGATTTTAATGCCTACGCATTAATTGAAACCGACAGTGTTTTGGTGTGTGTTTTCCTCAAATTTCTCATGTTTTTGTGGAAAAGCAACACACACACACACACACACACACACACATTCTTCAGCTCGGAATTTTCGCCTCAATTCTTGTCCATTGCTAATTGACTTTCTTTGTTGCGGTTGTGCGTGACGTTCGCATTTCCGGATGATTGGCCCGCTCCGCTTGGCCCCCACCCTCCCCCTTTTACCATTTTTCATCTACCATTTACATCCACCATTTACCCAAAAATACAACAACAAAAACAACAACGAAATGGGGGGCCAAAAAAAACCAATGAGGAAAAAGGAAACACAAAATGCGAGCAGGACAATTTCCGAGTGCTTTGCATAATTCGCTAGCTAGGCTGGGCACACAGAGAAGGAAACCGCAGAAAAATGAACAATTCCATTCACTAATTGGCAGCTTGCCTCGGTACAGTGAAGCCTCTGGTATCAGACGGCGCATTGTTGTGCTGTTTGTTGTGCATTTGACAGGACACATTGCGGTTTTGACGTTTTGCCAATGGACAAATTGAAAAATAGCCAGGACGAAAGTAAATTACCGAAACGAAATGGATAGCAATGTGAGCTGCTCGTAAGGGAAAATAATATTCAAGGTATGTTTGTAAGAAAGGAAATATTTCTTACATTTCTTGGGATTATGATAACTAAAATTTGTTATATTTATTTATCACTGATATTTCCTTTTAAAACCCAACTAAAAATCCTTTTAAATTCATCTCCAACTCCCTGTAAATAACAATGCCTTCGAACAGGACTCCCTAGAACTCCTTCTCAATTGCAATCGCTGCTGTGTAATTAACCCTGTGCTACTTAAGCGCAACCTGGTTAGTTAGTTACTTAGTTAGTTACCTCTCGAGCCCCCTCCTGTTGCCGTAATAACTGCTGCCCATAATCGGCTTATGGTCATCTAAGAACACGACTGAATATCCCATAGATATATGTATAGACCCAGATACATTGCAATTTTCGGGCAACTCCCACGCACAGTGCATCTAATTTAAGCTCTGAGCTCAGGGCTCAGCTTGGAGAGAAGAAAAAGGGGGGCGTGGCCCGTGGGTAGTGAGAAAAACCGCAACACAGAGAGAGAGAGCCAAAGGCAGCAACAAATTAAATTTCCAGCAAACCGCAACGCAAAGTGAAATGAAAATAAAATCGCATAAACTACAAGGCCAGCTGCTGTAAATGACAACGCCGATAAGATGTTAAAGGGGGGGCTGCATGGGGGGTGGCTGGTTTGGGGTCAGCTGGGTGGCTGGGTGGCTTGGGCGTAGCGGAAAACTCAGATGGGCAGCAGCAGAACGCAGGACAGCACGGAATTATCCCCATGGGGTCATAGTAAAATAGTAAAGGCAACAAAAGCAGCAGGGCAGTAAGGCATGCAACCACACAGGGGCGGCGGCTGGGGGCTTGAGAGGGGGCTTATCAGGGGGCTATGGCTATGAAGTTTTCACACAGATGGATGCACGAACGCACTTGGCCATTTGGCACTGGCCAAAGGCACTGCACAAAAAAAAGAAAATAAATAAATACAAAAAAGAAAGAAAAACAAATAACAATTTGAATTTAAATGTTTTGGAATTTATAACAAAATATATTTATAGCAATTTATAAATATTAATTTCCCAGGCTTAAACTATTTGTTCTCTATTTTTGTATATATATTTTTCCCTTAGTGTAACCCCTGTAGAGGTAGCTAAAAGTCCAACTGGCCTCCAGCTGGCTGTGAAACAGTGCATATCGAATGAGTTTCCGATAGTTATCCGCTTAAAAATCGATTAACCTATTTCCGATAACTACTGCAATGCGCATCCTGAAAGAGCCAGCTGCCAGTCAAGCATATTAACTGCTGTCTGTCTGTCTGTCTGTCTGTCTGTGTGCCTCTGTCTCTCTCTTTATCTCTTTCTCTGTCTCTCTTGTGCCGCTTTTGTTGTGATAGAAAGTGGCACATTTGTAAATCGCTGGGCAAACATTTATGCAACTTTATGGGCGGTTGCTGCTGCTGCTGCTGCGGTTGCACTTGTCTCTCCTTTTGCACACTGCTGACATTGCGGCCGATTATCGGGACAGATATGACAGCTGCATGCAGAGATCGCAGTGCTATATGTCCTGCATCTGCTATAAGCATTTTATGCACAAAAGTCCACATAGCATATAGCACTTGAAGCTGATTTAAGGGGGTTTTCTACTCTTACTTTCGGGTACTAAATGTGACTTTAAACAATTTCTAGTAAGTATTAAGATTTATTTCTTCATCAAATTAATTATCTACGCATTTGCTAACTTCCAAGCTTTGTTTTATAGTCCTTCAAGTTCATCTTTCACTTTGCCCCAAATTGCTCACGTTTACTTGATTTAATTTAAAAGCGAAACTGTATAGTTTATTGCTTATATATGTAATATAATAATTTGTAATACTATTTAAAAACTTTGGTTTCATTATCTGCACTATTTTGAATCTTTAAAGTTCTTCTTTCATTCTGCCCTTATACAATGAACATTTTCATACGTATACGTGATATTTTTCAACACGAATTTAAGTTTTTGTTTTGCTTATTTTTAAATCTAAAATATATTTATAAATATTCTTTTACATTTTCAACACTATATATATTTTTTGAATTAATTTTTAGCATTATTTTTTACCGTTTGCCCATATTTTCTATCTTTTGAAGTCTTTAGTTCACGTTGCCCTCATAAGTAGGCAATACAAAATTATACGTATACTTGATATTTTGAAAGAGAGATTCTTTTTACAGCTTGTTTAAGCCGCAGTTTTTTCTTACTTTCAAGTATGGAAAATATTTTAAAGAATTCCTTATAATTATAATTTCTTAATTTACTTATTAATTGACTTGATTATAAGCCTAATTCTCTACTTCCAAACCCTTTCTTCAACTCCTGAAAGCTTTAATTTTCCTTTGAAAAAATTCTTCTCCGTATGTACACTTTATTTTCACAGCTCTTTGTGTTAATTTACGCCTCCGCCTATCATCATTATCATCAATTGGGGCGATTGTTTGTCTTGGCCTCAAAGGGGGGCGTGGCCGTTTGCCATATGCAAATCAAATTAAAGAGAACAACTCGTGAGCGGCTGACAAGGCAAACAACAAACACAGAAGCGAAGGCAGCAGCATCAGCAAAACAGGCTGCTTGTCAGTCTGTTAATTAACTGACAATGGGCCACGCACTCGCTGGGATATTTGAATATATACATATCTGTATTTCACATACACATGGTTATAAATTTATAAAAGTTATAAAATCAGCCAAAAAACAGCTGGGACACCCGCAAGTGTTTTGCTAATTTTATGGCTAAAACCCAGACTCTCTCTCTCTCTCTAGATATATCTCTCGCTTAATTAATAGAAAATTATTGTGGCAAAGAGGGGAGGAGAACAGCCATTTCTCTGGCTTGGAAAAAGAATATAAACTCATTTCTGGTTCACCTGTTAGCTGAGTCTGTGTGAGTCTTGCGCCCACACACGAGAAACTATTCAACCATAAAACGACCCCCAAATAAGCGTGAAAAGACAGAGGCGAAGCGTAAATTCATTTACCACACACACACACACACACAAAAGCTTTTTACACAAATGAGTTTATGGCGGTTAGAATGAGGTTCAAGTTTTCCACAGACCGAAGCTGAGCGAGGGGCGCCACAAAAATTAATACATTATTTTTAAAAGATAAATTTCCAGCATGTGCTGCTGGCTGCTGGCGCTGCCAACAATTAAATCAGTGAAATCCACACGCAGCAGCCGAAAAATGCCATCCCTGCTGCTGCTGCTCCTGCCACAAAATGTTCACAACTTTTCAACTTAAATTCATTTTGTGCCAAAAACAAAAAGCATGGGAATGGGGCGGCATTAAGGCTGCGGGGCGCCTCTCACACATATACATATCTATCTGTATATATATACATATATTTTTTACCCGTGGCTGTGTTGTAAATTTGTTTTCGTTCACTTGCAATGCTGTGTGACACCGCCGCAGCCCCATCATCAACAACCTTGCCGTCTCCCTGAAAGATCCCAGCCCACGCAAGGCCACCCCCTCACCCCTGCCCCCTCCGAAAACAAGCCGCAGCTTTTAGCCAACTGTAAATCAGTGCCTCCGACTCTCGAGCAGCTGCTGCCGCTTCTTTGCCGTAGATAATAAATTAAACGCAGGGAGAAAGTGAGAAAGGCGGTGCGCGGGAAAATCAAGGAGAAAGTGCGGGAGAGGGAAAGATGAGTGGCTTGAATTCTAAATGGTTTTGGCCCAAAACAAACAAGTCCGGAGGATGAATGATAAAGCGCCAAAAGCTGTCAGTTGGAGCCACGAATATATATTCCATATTAAAACCAACAAAATTGCCAATAAATTTCATAATTCTCAGGGTAATTTGTTAATTATTAAATCGAGAAGTAGAAAACTTAACACAAACAATAAATAAATCTTTAAATCAGCCATCCTTACTCCTGAAATTCAAATCAAAGAACTGTGTTCTTTAAATCCAAACCCTCAATTAATAAATAAACAATTTTTACAAGTTTTCCCGGCAAAAAGAAAACTTGTTTACCTGAACGCAAATCACTCACAAAACCGACAAGAAAGCACTCCTCTTTTTTTCTGTTTGTAACTAGAAGCGAATTTCTGCCACATAAATTTGAATGCCTTCGCGTAAGATTTATCAAAAGAGAGAGACAGAGAACAAGAAAAAAGAAAACGCCAGGAAAACCCGTGTCGGAAAATGCGGGGAAAAAGGGTAACCTCTGGCAGCCCAGATGTCGACGCACAGACGCTAAAAGTGTCCAAAAAGTTGTGCCAATGTTTCACTAGATAAAATGCCAGGGCACTAGAGGCCACCGCAGGAAAATTCCCCCAGAAAAGGAGAAGGGTGGGAGGGGTAGCTGTCACAAAGTGGGGGGGAAGGACAACAAGGAGGACCTGCAGGAAAGGTGGCAGAGGCGGCGTCGTCATCGTCGCCATTGCCGTCAACGGTTGGCGAGGGGTTGCCTCACTGCCAACCGTCAACCCTTTTGTTTCAAATTAAAATTTACATATTTTAATGTGCAAAGTTTTTGCCAGAGAACAGAACAACAACAACAACAACAACAACAGACAAGGCCAGAAATGGGAGAGAGTGAGAGAGAGAGAGGGAGGGAAAGCCAGGGGTTCGCCAGAGCAGAAAAGAGAAATGGGCAAAAAGAATTAAATTGACCTGTAAATATAATTTGGAAGGCAACAGCAGCAGCAGCACAAAACGTGTTTAATTATCAAGTTGTAAACAAAAAACAGCAGGAAAAACCAACCAACTGAATAGGAGGGGTGCAAAATGGGAAATGGCTGTTGGGAGCAGGAAAGGAAGCAGCATCATCATCATCATCATACTGGGGATGTGGCAAGTGCAACTTTTTGCAAAAACAGAAAAACATTAAAAAGCCATTTTCATATCTGTTATCAATCCAGGTGAGATCTTCTAGCCAAAAAAAAAGCACAAGGACTTTTTCTATATCCGGAAAATGGTCAACAATAATAATTAAACTTGTTATTTAAATAAAAGATAAACCAATTGGCATTTATGTTGATCTGCAATAATAACTAAAAGTCATTTAAATGGTCAGTAAACATTATTCCTCTAAGTTCTTCTTTCACTCTGCCCCCATAAGTAGGCAATGAAAAATTGCATACGTATACTTGATATTTCTTTTTGTTTATTTTTGGATCAAAAATATATTTTTTAATATTCGTTTGAATGTTTAACCCTATATATAAATTGAATTAATTTCCAGCATTATTTTTTACCGTTTTCCCGTATTTTCTATCTCCTAAAGTCTTTACTTTACGATGCGTATACTTGATATTTTGAAAGAGAGATTCTGCATTTTTTCCTATCCTTGAGTATTAAATATATTTGTAAATACTTGGAAATTTATTAAATGAATTCATTATTATTTGTCTAATTTTGCCCTCATAAGTAGGCAATAAAAATATGATGCGTATACTTGATATTTTGAAAGAGAGAGATTATTATTGTTATTAGTGTTTATTTTTAAGGAAAAAAACTAATGAATTATGTCTGCCACATGATTTATAGGTGTTTACCCACTGCCACACCCCCTTAAAGCCCTGCCTCACCCCCCTCACCATCGTTCTGATGTGCGACAAACCACGAACTTGCACCTCGGATACGTAGCGTTTGCTGCGGTTTCTAATTGCTTGTCAATTGTGCTGAAACCCGACCATCAGTTGGCACATTTATCAATTAGCATTTTGAGTCGGCCCCGGAATATGCGATGTATATATTAGTTCATATACTTGTACATATGATGAGTATATATGGCATATGTTTGCCTAGGGCAATGCTCCATCCAATGCTGGCTTTCTTGGAGAGCGTGTGTGGGTGTGTATATGTTAACACCATTTAACGCTAATGTAAAGCAAACACTTTGATGTATTTGCCTTGCTATCGCTTGTTTGTAGTTTGCACTTATGTACACTGAGCGAACATTTGCCCAGGTACGCGGTGAGCGCGTGTGTTTTGTGTATTTTTCATTAACCGTATATATATATATATATATATATATATATAGATGTGTGTATGAAAGCCTTGCTGGCCAGTTGGCTTACCTGCAAAGTATGCCACCATGGCGGTTAGGACGACGGATACGAATATTAAGGCGATGCTCAAGCATTTCCAGGAACATCGGTGCTGACAGCGTTTATCTATGTGAAACCTGCAAAAGATACACAAGAAGAAAAATATAGAATAAATATATAGTCTATATATATATAGAGGGTGGGGGAGGAGCGTTAAGCAAACTGAGCAATGCATTTGTAATTAACAAAGGGGGGCGGAGCGACCGCAAGACAGGGATAGATAAAGCCACTCGCCTCTATCACTATCTCCATGTCCATGTGCCTGTCCCTGTGCCCGTGTCCTCCGCCATGTCCTGTGGCTTTAGACGCTTGACATATCACAAGGACCACAGAAACCAGCCAACCAAACAAACACACACACACACGCACACTTGGAGCAGGCAAAATCAAGAGAGAACACAGGGGAAAAAACTATAAACCAACTCAAAGACCAGGGAACTACTTTAGGAAAAGAAAATAAATATAAAGCTTACTTCGATTGATAGAAAATAACAGAGTCAACATTCGGAGAGATCTTGTGTTAATTTAAATGTTAAACTAATATGTTTAATTTCTATTTAAACAATAATAGTTTTTTTCCGAGTGCCCAAAGGCTCTAAAAATACAAAAAAATAAAAGGGAAAACTGCGAGCAGTGCAGAGTTAGTACGCCAATGAGTTTGTCAACTGCTGGCAACAGCTGGCAACTTTTTTAATAAAGCTCCCCAACCGAAAAGGCAACGCATGCAAAATGATGCACAAGTCTGAGGACAAAGACCAGTGTTGCTCCCCCGCTTTTCCAGCGATACCCAACCCCAAACCATGACCCCCCCCTCCTCACCGAAAAAAGGGTGTTAATCACACATACAGCCAACAAGTCTAAGCCGCCGCAGGCAGAGCTGTCAAGTCTTTCGGCGTGGTCGCCTCTAATTGCGTAAAAGTTGAACGAAACGCTGACGGAGGGAGTTACAAAACTCAGAACCGAGAGAACGTAAGGGAACGTCAGGGGAAAAGCGGAAAATGCGGTCCTGAGAAAGGGCGCACAGGACAAGGCGTGGTCGCAGCTTAAAGAGAATTAACAATTCTTGAGTTGGCAACTTTCGAAACTTGGCCAGAATTGGGTTAGACTCGAAAGTGTCCGAGTCAAGCCTTCAAAGGTGATTCAACTCTGAGGGGGCGCACAGGGAATGCAGAAGGGAGGAGTGAGCAGAGTGTGGAGTGTGGAGCAAGCAAGCAGCGAGTGGGAAAATCCCCTTGAGGAAAATTCTTTAAGGAGTTAGGCACTAACTAGGGAGCTATGCTTAACAGGGGAAAAGTTCTGGCAGCCGTTTGACTTACTAACTAAGGCAAGCCTTTAAGGCTAAGGGTTACTCTAAGAAATATACAAGTCAAAGGGGACTTCAGTTGGTATTAAAAATAAAGAAACGGGCTAATTATAATTTAGAAATTAAATCTTGAATCTATGAAAAATGTTACCTAACAATTCTCCTTTTAAAATAATAATTTAATAACATTTATAGGCAAATTATAAACCAAACTGCTCACAGATGTTCTACCTATCTGAGGGATATACATTTCTTTTAAATTCCTGCATCTGTGATTCAGCAAAATCAGTTGACTGGAAGTCGTATCCCCCCCACTGAACACTCAATTTAACGCTCATTCACTCGTAGGAGTGCTCACTGTGACCCCGGGCCAGGGGCAGCAAGGATTCAGGGTGTCAATGGGTGTTTGCCGGGGCTCCTTTTAACAGGTACTAAAAGCACACTATATATATGGCTATGGCTATGGCTATATGGCTTACCTGGATGGCGAATATGGCGAATAATGCGGTGCATGCGCTGAGTGGGAATTACGCAACGGGAATCCGGGCATGACCAGCGGCTGGGAGCCGCTTATCTGGCAGTTGCCTCCATTACCGCTCCCGGGTGGACCCACCTGTGGACCACCAACGCCCACCTGGCCGCCGCCGCCACCTCCAACGCCGCCGGGCATTGTTCCAGCGCCCATTGGTAGTCCAACGCCGCCGCGATCGATGCCTCCATGGCCGATTGTGTTGCTGCCAGTTGACATACTCTGCGGCATCTGCTGTGGGTGGCCGCCCAATCTGCAAGAGGTGAAAATTAAGAAATATTTTTAAAATATTTATCATTTTTTAAGTGCACTTAAAACATAAACAGGTTTCATTTGGGGTAGGATTCTTTGGAGAATTTAATTTATTTTTATGTTTCATCAAGACTTTGCCTTTGAAAGACCTTTAAAATAATCAGCTTACACATTTAATAATAATATTTTCCACGTATCTTTCGTTAAATAATGCCTCTAAAAACTTTAAATTAATTAATTATGGTGTCTTAATATTAAAATCAAATGCAAATATTTATTTAATTTTCTTTTTCCCTCTTAAGCTACATTAAAAATGAATCTAAAAATGATTTCCCGCACATATTCCATATTTTCAGTTATAAAATCCAGTTCAGGCCATTAAAAACTCTTCAGAAAAAAAGGGAAGTTCATCCTACAGCATTTCTTCCTGTGCACTTAGCTCGCTTGTAATGCGGAAATTAAAACATGTGCAAAAGTTTTCGCTCTACATTGGCCTCCGCTCCCATCCGAGTCGCTCCTTTCGGTGCAGTTGCAATATTTAAATCTCATCCTCGTGGACAAAGGCTTATTGTTGTTGCTGCCGCTGCTGTTATTGTTATTATTATTTTTAACGGTTAAGTGATGCGGAAATTTTAAATTAAAAAACATAAATCAATGGACCAGTGTGTGTGTGTGGCCATTGTGTGGCGACAAATAAAAAAAAAAGAGAAGAGAACGAAAGGTTTCATTTTGTAGCTGTTTGTGTTTTATTATCGCTCAACATTAAGCGGAAATGCAGTCGCTGCTGCCATTTCTCGATAACTGCCCCTGTCCCGGCCATTGTTGCATTTTTTTCTTCTCTGTGTGGAAGTGTGTGTGTTTGTGAGTGTGGATGCCATTTTCAGGCGCCACCCGCAAGTGTGCAACAGAAATTACAACTTTTTTGCTGCCTCAAAAACATTTTTGTTAACCCGAAGACCAGAATGCTAAAGGCATTTACCACTTGGCACAGTTTTTTTAATATTAAACTTTTAAATGGGAGGAGAAATGTTTAATAAATTTGAACTTTAAATCTCTAGAGATTTAATTGGTTAATTTTAATTTAAATCTTTCTTTTTATCTATATTATCTTTGATTCAGGAATTTTCGTATTACATTTTTTTACGAGCTTTAAAAATTATAAAGAATTGCCAGTTTAGAAAGTTGCTATTTTTTAAATTAAAAACCCTAACTTTTATCAACTTGTATAATATATATCAATAGATTATAGATTCTTTAAATAGATTTATTTTTAGCCCTTTAATTTCAAAATTCCCACCGCGTAGAGTCCATGATTCACGCGGCATTTTAACCCCATTTCAAGGACCTTATCTGCTTTGGCTTATTTTTATTCCGGGTCCGTGTCTGGGTCCCTGGACCCAACGTCATTGCCATTGTCCCAAGCTCATCGTCAGCTGCCATTGCGTGCATTTGACATATCACATTTGGCTCTCTATTCGGATCTCCGCTTGGGTGTATTGGGTTTAGGTTTTTGGTTTTGGTTTTTGGGGATATTTTGGTGTTTTTTTTTATTTGGTTTTTCGTTTTTAGCTCTGTGGCTCTCCTCTTTGGCCGCCATTTTGGCTTTGTTATTTATGGCCATGTCAAGCGGTCGCAGGCTGGCTTGGTCAAGCGTGTGCCACGCCCCAAATAGCCCCCATTTTCCGCCTCTGATCTGGCCTGCATTTGACATGCGGTTGTTGTGTGTGCGGGCTTTTTTATTGTATATTTTGCTTTCCATTTTTTTTATGTTTCCTTTCGCGACCATTGAAATTTTTAGCTTCCTGCATTTTCTACGTTTTTTTTTTATTTTTTTGATGCTTCTTTTTTTAAGGGATTATCAAAGCCTGGACTAAATTTTACAGAAATTTATATAAATTACTCCTCAGAGGGTACTTTTTGAGATATTTGTAGGATTTTTCCACGTAAGACAGTTTATTTATTGGTTGAAGCTATATTCTATTCAAAAATCTGGCTTCAAAAAATTTTTTGATTCATTTTTCAAAATCCCCAAAAAATCAAACTTAAAATTCACCAGTTTTTAGCAACAAAAGTTGCTTAGATCAGTGTAATTTATGGCGGAAAAGGGACAACACGAGTGTGCCGATGCCGAGGCAGAAACAATGAATGGCACCCCTGGGGGGCAGAGCAAGGGAGCGGAAGAGGGGAATGTGGGGGCCAAATGAGTGCGAAAGCCGCTTGCAGCAGCAGCAGGCACAAGACAAATGTGTCTGTGTGTGCGTGTGTGTGTGTGTGTGTGTGTGTGGGGCAGCTTAGCAAATGCTAAGCCAGCCAGCGAGCAACGCAAGCTGTGCCTGTGATTTATTAGCAACAATAATAGAATTAAACAATTTAAATTAAGTTGTAGCCAAAAACCATAAACAGTCTGCCAAGCGGCGGCCCAGCTAGAAGTCCTCCTGCCCCCTCATGCTCCTCCTGCCCATTCCATTTAAACACTCACAACAACAACAAAACACAAAAAATAAAACGCAATGTTTTGTTTTGGTTCTAAGTTTGATACTCAGTACAACAAATACGGGGATTTTGGGAGGGAAAACTTGGTATTTTTTCATTTATATAAAGAATTATTTATTTTTAAAAGATTTTGAAGTGGGTTCTTCAGGGGTTTTTAAGACTGTAATTAATTGATTCGATTTTTTGAACATTTTAAAAATTCCTACGGTTTGATTTTGATCGTTTTCTTATGAAAAGAAAGCTCTTCCCTATTTTAGATACGTTTTCGGGTTGTTTTTGTTAGTTTTTTTTAATAAAATTTAAAGAAATGTTTGTAATAAATACTTATTTAAATAAAATAAAAATATTTCCAACTATTATTGAATTACTTTTATTTTAGGTTTAATTTTTAAGGAGTAACCCTCCATTCGTGACCCTAAATTCGAGGCGCGCGCTTGACCAGCGGGCGACAGAGCAGCGGAAGCCAAGCTGGGGGAAAGTTTTGTGGAAAAGTGGCTGGGGAAACAGCAGGGGGGGAAATGGGGTGAGGGGAAAACTGGAAAGAGAATGAAGATGGAGGGCATGGAAGGAACTTCCTCGCGTTACAAATGCTTCCTGTGCATACATTTGGCAGCAGTTTTGCGTTCGTGTGTCCCCACCCCACCGCCCCACTCTTTCCACCCATTTTCCCCACTTTTCGCAGCATTTTCACAGTGCCACAACCCAGCGTGTGTGTGAGTGTGTATATTGTTGCCATTATTATTGCCGTTGACCGACCACACTGACACTCGACGAAAGTTGTGCACACGCAATATGGAGTGGAGCAAAAAACACAAAAATATAAAGAATACGAAAATAAATAATAAAAAAAAATAAGAGCCACTAAAAAAATGGCTGCATACTTTTAAGTGCAGCGCATTTTGTAACTCAAAAATGGCAGTTTGTTGCTGGTGCCGCGCGTGTGCTTGATTGTTTAATTTAATTTGGATTTAAAAGCAAACGCATAACAAAGATTGCCAGCAATTATTTTTTGCCCGGACGACGCTCTCTTGTTATTCAATCAAATAATATTCATTTCATTTGCAATCAACAGCAGCAGCAGCAGCTGCAAAAAAGTTTTGCTTTTATTAAATTCTGTTTCTGTTTATTCCGCTTTGTGATAATAAATACTGTTTTGCACTGTTCCGTCCGCTGGGAAACAAGTGGAGTGGAGAGTGGAGAGCTGGCGATAGTTTGCCCGAAAAAAGGGACATAAATCCGGTGGGGAAAAATCCAAAAATAAACCATATATACGTTATATATTATTTTGTATTTTTTCTGTTGGTCCAAAATAAAGTTTGGGGACAGCGTTTTGGGATTCAATTTGAAGGACTGACTTTCTGGTTTGTCTCATCAACTGACAGCTGGCTTTTATGGCTCTTGAAATGTTATATACACTAGTGGTCAAAATAATAAGTACACTAGTGATTAAAATATATTTTTAAGGCTTAGATAGGATAGGATAGTATTTTTATTAACTCCTTTGGATCATTGTATGAATAGTTTTGTTTCGACGCTAAAAAGTATTGAAAAAAAGCAAAATTAATATTTTTTTTACTTCTAAGTAAATTTGTAATCCCAGTAAGAATTACAAACAAAAGACTTCGGCAACGAACTTTAAAACATATTTTGAAAAGGTCGAGAGTACGGAAGCGCCATGTTCTCAGCAAACATTTTATTTTGTAATTTTTTCAACTGTGTAAAAAATTTCAAATAAATTAATTTTTTCAACTTGGTTTTCATAACTTTGATTGGCCACTTTTTTATTATTCTTGAAATACAGTTTTACTTTTAAAAATCGACCTCTTTGGAATAGTTTTTCAATAAAATCTCAGTTTTTATATATGGAATGATAAATTCTTTTGTTATATAATTTTTTATTTTTAAGTGTAGAACACTAAAACTAAATAGATTTTTTTTTATTAAGCTTATTAAAAAAGTTTTACGAGGCTTGAAGCAAACCTCATATATCTAATCCAACTAATTATAGACAGCAATTATTTCGGTCTTGGTTTTCCCTTCTTAAATGCTTGACAGGACAATTGCTCTGATTTGGGTTATACTACACTCTTCTTCTTTGCCTTCAGTTGCAATTTCTGTGGCAGATGTTAATGTTGCACGTAGCCTCTTTTTGGCACAGTTTGTGCCTTCTCTGTCCCCCTCTCCCTCTTCTAGTTGGTGTGCCTGTCCCTTTTTATTGTGTGTTATTATTGATTTCGCGCTTCATTTTTCTAGCACGTTTTCAGCGTTTCACACACAGCGTGTAATTTTGTTTGGATTTATCTTCCTATCGCCCCCTCTCTTTCAGCTCAATCTATCTATCTCTTTTGCTTCTTCAACTCCTAGAGGCTCTCTGTGTGTGTCTGTGTGTGTGACTGTGAAAATTTTGCGAAAATCACGTTTTTGGTGGGCGTTTTTGTTAGTTTTCGCTTTGTGCGAGACACGAAATCCGATGAAAGCCGCCAAGGGTTAAAAGAGAGGAAGAGGAAATTGCGGGGAGAGTTAACCCAACAATGCCAGAAAAACTAAATTCATAGTTTTGTTCCACTTCCATTGAAAACTTTGCACAAAACTGTTGTTCAATGGCCTCGAGGCTCGATCGTTTTTCGGGCGGTTCGTGGAAAAACTACGAAAGTGGAAAATGGTAAAATCAAGAGGGGAAAAAGGGTTTAAAAAAAAGGAAAAGGCCAGGGAGTTTATCAAATTTGTTTAGCAGAGGAGGAAAATGGCCACCATAAAGCCACAATTGCAGTTGCCCCAAATAGTTTGTAATTAAAAGTAAAGAAGAGGAAAAGCAATTATAAATTAACTATGGTTTAGTTTTACGTATAAAACTAATATTTGCAATATTGTTATATATTTTTTTAAAGCTTTCCCCTTTCACCTATTTAGTTTTCATGATCCCCGCGAGAGATTCCAAAAATTTCCAAGCTCAGCAATATTTTTTCTCCCTTTGAAGATTATTTTTTTTTGCTCTTCCTGTCTAAGAATGAAAAACGAAAGAAAATCGCAACGAAGGAGCAGCAGCCACCGGCAGACAAAGAAAGTTTTCCGGGGCGGTGGGCGGGGCAAATCAATTTAATTAGTTTCTGACTTTCATTTACAAATTATGCATAAATCTGTAGACAGCGCCCGAGAGACCATAAATTAAGCGCCAGAGCCAGCGCCAAACTCAAACTCTTGGCCCAAAAAAAAAGAACAAGTATAAATAAAAGGAAAAGCCGGCAAGAGAAAAAGGAAAAACTTTTACGGAGCACAACACAAACAGCAATAACAACAACAACAACAAAAACAAAAACAAAAACTTGTATCTAACTACAGTAGAAAAAGGCAGAAGAAGCAGCAGCTCCAAGGAAAACGAGGGTTGAACACAAAATTAATTTGCGCTCTTATTAAATTTTCTTTTCGCTTCAAGGGTGCATAGAGAGGGGCAGGGGGGAGCAGAAATCGAGGAGGGACCTTGTGCAGGTAATCACGCCCACAGGGGAAAACACACACACACTCACTGACACACACGTCGTATGAGCAATTTTTAGCGAGCAACAAGCGAATAAAAAGGGGGAAAATATCCCCAGAAATCCAGAATATATAACCAGGGGCGGAGAAGGAGGCAGAGCAAGAGGGGTGGGGCCCCCTTCGGGGGCGGCTGTAAAATTTTTGCCGTCGTCAAACAGAAAATGCAACCCCTTGAACAATTTTTTATACACGATTTATTTCCATTTTCTGCCTTTTCTTTTATATATATGTGTTTATATCTCTTTCCTTTTTTTTGCACACATTTTCATACGCTCCAATGCACGCAAAATTATGGGTAGGAGGCGGGGTAGAGGGTAAAATCATTACAAAAAAAAAAAAAAAGAAACAAAGAGGGAAAAATCACAATGAAAATTTGTTACAAGTTCTTCGAGATGGGATCAAACGTAAAAGATAAATTATTAAAAGGGATAACGAATGAAATTACTAAATTATTAAATATTTTTATTAAACAAATAATAAACTATTCATTTTAATATTAATTCAAATAATTAAAAATCCCTATCTTTTAGTGAAAAAACTTGTTATTTCTTACACATTTTGTCTGCCACTTGAACATCCTCGTCCCCTTCTGTTTCTTTTTGGAAATTGCAACTCGTCGGCGACTAAGCCGAAAGGTAAATGATCTAAAAATGGCAACAACATGGTCTACAGGGGCGTGGGTGTTCCCCCTCTTATTTATATTTTTTCCTCCATTTTTTTTTTCGAAAAAAATGGAATGCGGACCAACCGCCGTATCAGTTACGCGCTCTCTCGTGGCAGATGATTCTGCTGAATAAAAACGAAACCGAGGCGAACTTAACCCTCTGCACGCTGCCCCCTGGGTGCCGGTGAAGCGACTAATAACACCCCGAGGGAATGGCAATTCGCCCCGGCGGGGGCGTGGCCATGGGCGTGGATGGGTGTGGGGGAGGAGCGACCAAAGGCGACTGCCTGCCAATGATCAAAGAATTTTTCCACTGCGCCCTGGTTCATCCTTTTGATTTTTTTCTCCTGATTTTGTTTCTTTTTTTTTTTTGCCATGCTAAATTTTTGTTATGACGGCGGAATTAATATTATTAAGGGTCGCACAGACGGGTTTGTCCCTTATTTTTTGTTCCTTCCAGCGAATTTTTTCTGGTGAGTATATTGGGGCCTGAATAAGATGAGTTTATTCGAGATTAATTTGTTATATTTTAAATATATTTTAGAAAATGTTTACGGTGTGATTTATGAAAGGTAATTCTTAGTTCTTTTCGTTCTTAGCTTTCCAGTATGATCTAATTAAAATTATTATTATTATTATTTAAAATTAAATTATTCTACATTTCCAGCAGCTTTCCTTTGTCTGAGGCCTTACTGTATTTCATTTTTGTAGCCGCTGAGTTGATAATTTTGCGATGGCACCAGCAACACAGTAGAAAAAAAAGAAACCGGGAAAAAGGGAAATAATGGGGGGAGGTTGGGTTTTCCGCGACGTCATTATCAGCAAATGCCGCACGCCGCTTTGTTTGACAAAGGCGGCGGGTGCGCCAACCCCCACCACACCCCACCCCACCCGTCAAACCCCACTGAAGCACCCCCTTGAACCCCTCCACCCCCCTTGACAGACACCCGCTCCTGCTTTTGCATTGCCCTGTTTATGGCCCTTATTAAATATTTACAGTTTTGGCAAGTTTGAAAAGCGCCTTTAATTGCTGTCACTTCTAGATTAATTATTTACACAGCCCACACACCCGCACAACACACACACACACAGATACACACAGAGGAGGAGGTTGTTTATACCCTAGGAGAATAAATTGAATGAATTTAATTAGAGTTGGTGGTTTTCCAGTTTAGTTACAGAATAAATAATCGATTAAAGGGAATATTACGAGATTAACTATGAAAATGGAAAGGTTTGGGTTTGAAAATAAACAGAAATTTGATGAATTCTTTTAAAGTTAAAGCCAAAATTATTTGCCCTTTCTATATATTAGATAACAAAAGTAACTATATATATTTTAAACAAAGATAAAACAAACAAAAATAAAAGTAAGTAGTCACAGACTCCTATTTAATTTCCTCTTCTTCTCGTAGGGCATTCTACTGTCGACTTTTCCAATTTCCCGCTGCTGGTTTTCCTTGCCTTTCCTTGCTTGCTTTGCTTGCGTTTGGCCCAGGCAAGGAAACGTAGGAAAACGGCCTGAAAAGCGTCGCGCGATAAGCGCCGCAAACATTTTTCCAAGCGCTTATTAATTGTGTTTGTCGAGTGACGACGGCTGCTTGAGCTCAAGCTCAGCGAAGGGCGTCCGTTCGCGTAGGTAACGAGCGCAAAACGGGGTGAGACTCAGGACGAGGTTGAGGCAGAAGCTGAGGCTGAGGCGGAGGCAGAGGGTGTTTGCCAAAGGATTATGCAGCAATGTCGCCGACGCTCCAAGGCAAACACACTTTTCAGAAAAAGGAAACGAAGGAAAAACTGGGGAAAACCGGCAGATATTTAGTTGGCCCAACCTTCCCTTTAAAGTCCTGCTGGGCAGCAACACCAAATAGAAATAAAAAATAAAATATATATATATAAAGAGAGAGGAGGATTTTTAATATTTGCCAGAAGTGTGGCAATAAAATCAATCGAGCTAATAACGGAAATTGCCCCAGGAAGAAAGAGAGCGAAATTGCTAAATCGAAAATCGCAGCGGGTCATCGTCCTGCGAACACGTGGCTCCTTTCGGGGGAATATATTTTTATATATAGTACACATCTCGATGGCGATTTGAAATGCCATAAATTGAAATAGACGCTCTGCAGCTGCAAGTGCAGCCACCACCAAGCAAGGACACAGCAGCATCCCTCGTCCTTTTTTTTTTTTGGGCGTTGCCATAAAGCAAAAGTAATATGCTCGCCCATCTGGCTAATAATCAAATCAGTGGGCGGGTTTGGTAAATGAGAGAGAAGGGAATTTGATTTTCTGGCATTACAAAAATTACTTTGTTGCTTAAAAATTTAAATAAACTTAGTTTTAAAGAGGATAACTTCGAGAAATACCAGACAATGATTTATAGTTCACAGATATAATTATTTATAGCCCCTAAAATACACTACTTATCATAAATATCAGTTCCTGTTATGTTTGAAGCCTTTTTTTTTGATGCCCTTTAACAAAAGTCTGGGTCCTGGTCCTCCTGATCCTGCTCCACGGGTCCAGTGACCGCCCTCAAGTTAATTTGCAACATAATCTTTTAATCTGGTTTTTGTGTCAAGCGCAGACCAACACCGACCGACTGGTGGGTGGGAATTTTCCCAAACAAAAAGACAGAAGAGGGGTAAGGAAACATGGAAACACGGTGGAAAAAGCGAATTAAAAGCCACCCCAGACGACATCATTGACGTGGCCAATGATCAACCACCGTTGGCCAAACGGTGGTTGGGATTTATGAAAAATTCATTAGTTCCGTGTGCGCATCTCGCATCTATGGGATGACATATGAACCTAATGATGCCCCAGGCACCACACACACACATACTCGTGTCCTGCCAGGACATTGTCCACTTGATGGTCACAACAGAAAAAATGAAATAATATTAAAACGGAACAGGAACGGATATAAGAGCAATGCATTAGGCAATAAATACATCCGCCGTAGACCATTAATCCTTACGACTTCCTGAATGCCAGCCAACATATATGTATATATATTTTTTTGTTTCAGAAAAGGGCGAATATTTGTTGGGGTTATGAATACTTAATTGGAGAAGGATATATGCGAGTTTAGAGAGATGCTTAAAAAACTGAATATAAAAGTTCTTTTTAAAGATAAACCTGAGAAACTTTAGATTTTTATGATTATTAATTTCATTTGTATATAAAATCAAATTTAAATAAAATCATAATGACAAAAAAAAGCATTTAGAAGTCCCGAAAGAAGCCAAATCTCGATTGAAATTCTACGAATTTTTACATTTTCTTCGTTTTCTATATTTTCAGCCTGTGAATCTTTTCATTTACTAAAAACCCTAATCAAGCTTTTCTATTCATCGAAAATACACAGCATTATTCTGGTCCATATGGCGCTCTCTTTTATATAGATTTACGATTTACGATTTAAGAACAGATATTTTCTGGTCGAACAAATGGATCCAATTTGGGGCTTTCCACAGAAAGTAACTTCCAACAAAAGCGACATTGTCGAGTTTACGCGCGAAAAAAATCACAAATCGACTTTGAATATTGATATATATATATATTTTTTCTATATATATTTTCTATTTTCAGTCGCAACCCAATTTTCCTTTTTATTTTCTGTTGGTTCGTTGGCATGAGATTGATTTACTTTACTTTAATCTGAATGTAATTTTTGTGTGTGCCTTTTTTTTGTGAATATATTTTATTTTTTCCAACAACAAAACGAGCTCTGGGGAATATACTATATAAAAAGCAAGTGTGTGTGTGCGTGTGTGTGTGTAGCTGAAATTCATCAAAATCCAATCAATCTTTCATTTAAACATTTTCATTTCAGCTCGTTGCGTTGCGCGGCATTTCGCATTGAATGGAAATCCATACAAAGGGCAACGAAGAGCAGTGCAAAACGGAGACGAAAGGAAAATTGGCGGAGGAAAATGGCAAAACAAAGCAAAAGAGGAAGAGCCCAAAAAGAGGAACAAAAATCCACAGTAAAGCGCAAATATTTGCGCGTATAAATGGGGATGATGATAGATGGCAAACCAAAAGGCACTGAAATAACAACAACAGAGGGAAAAAAGCAAAAGAAGCCGATGGAAAAACCGCAAAAATAAAAGCAAAAAAGAAGAAAAGCCCAGAAAAAATGCGGAAAAGCTTGTTGATGTAAGTCAAATTTAAGAAAAACACACGGGAAAAAGTATTGAAAGTAGGCAAAGAAATGGAAATTCACTCAAATGAGCTAATTCCAGGCTAAGAAGATTTTCACTCACAAAAAATATGTTTTTCTTAAAGTTTTATTATATTATATTTTAGGAATATAGCAAGTTCCTTTTTATTTGTTTCTTGGATAATATTTTACCTGAAATCCTTTATATTTTATAATTTTTCATATTTAAAAATTTTGTTTCTTAAATTGTACTTGAAACTCCTCCAAATTTCAACTAGATATCCCAAAGTTAAGCCAAGTTATGTACATAAACTCTCTTGAGACAAAGGTCTTAGGTTTTATTATCAATTACTTTCAGCTGAATACAACTTTAAATGAGTTTTTGCGAAAGCCCAACTTATGCTGGGCAAAAAATAAAAAAAAAGGAAATGTAAGCAAGCAGCAAGACTTTTAACAAACTAATATTTAGGCCAGATGGTTCGAAGCCCCAAGAAAAGATGGGCTCCGCCATCATCTAAATTAGTTGGGCAAAGGCAAAGGCAAAGGCAAAGGCACTGGCAAGGGGCTTCGGCAAAGGAAACGCTGCTATAAATAAACAAAAGCCACAAACAACAGAGCGAACTGAAAGCGAAACTTGAAATTAATTCCGAGAGGATCTGAGAGGCGGCCGTGGCCCACGCCCACTGAAGCGAATGATGAGCCTGTATAAATATCCGGATCCGGGGATCCGGGGATCCAGG
Organism: Drosophila anomelani; assembly: GCA_035045905.1. NCBI lineage: Eukaryota > Metazoa > Arthropoda > Insecta > Diptera > Drosophilidae > Drosophila > Drosophila anomelani. Next base: position 1,824,347 of record JAWNOO010000076.1, read on the forward strand.
CCAACTGGAGGGGCATAAATCATATGGCCCAAATACAAATTTTATGACGCATCCCCAAACAATTTCCACTCCAACCCAAACCAACTCGGCGAGAGGGAAATGGCAAGGATGAGTCGAGGCGAAAAGTCCTTCGAGAAAGTCCAGAGAAGGCGAGTCTCTGTTTACCGTTTTGCATTTAAAGCTTAATCCCAGCCAAGGAAAGCATGAATTTATAATTAAAAGTAAATTAAAAGTAAATAAAACCGACGAGGAGCCCCATATATATCCAAGGAAACCAGTTTCCTACGCATAATGATGGGAGAGAGAGCAGCCGAGGAAACAGATATAGGATACAAAATAATATTTGACCAGGCGTCTAAAAATAGGTCTACAAAGCACACACTTTTCTTTTGGGGAATTTCCACTTGAATTTGAATTTGAATTTCATAAATAGCTAAACATTACCAGAACCCTTTTTTGTATAATATTTTCTTGTAATCTTGATATTAGTAAATATCTTAAGGAGTGTATTTTCAAGGAAACATGTTAAGCTTGTAATTTATTTTCTTGTGAAATAGTTTGACATGTTTCTCTAGATATGTACCTACTTTTTTCTTATCCCCAAAAAAAAGAAGGAACCCCACAGTTTGAAGCAATCTCTAGCCAGAAATCAAATTGGTGTCAACGCATAATCAGATGCTGACCCCCCTTCGGTTTCGCCACACCCATGTCAGCGGACAAATTTGAATATCTAACAAGGATGAGGAGCTGAGGAGCTGAGGAGCGGGGACACTCACAAAAATAGAGAACAAGAAAAATAACGAGAGAAAAGAAGCTGAGGAAAATGGCGTCCAAAGTAGGTTAATGGGCGTCGATGTCGATAAAAATATATTGACAGTAGGACGACATGCACACACACACAGAACAGGACACTGTTTTTTTGTCTCCTTTTTTGCATAAATACAATTATATTTGGAAGACTGGAAGAAAATGAATGTATAATTTTGGTGAAATATTTCAAGAATTAAAAAATGTTTATGCTTTAGAAAAATTTAGCAGTATACTTAAACGTTTTCTGATGCCTTTTTCCTAGGTTCAAATATTATTTAAGCTTTTTAGAGTTTATAATATTTTATATTCAAAGAAAAAGCCATAGAAAATATCCTCAATTCCAAATGTATTTCCTTTTTACAATATTTTCTTACCGTGCCCTTTGTATATATAACAAAAAAGTAAGCTTCAATCTGTCGATGTCTAGGCAGACGAAATTTAAAATTCTAATTGCTCAGCTGTATGTGTGTGTGTGTGTTTGGTGCGTGTGTGTGTGTCTGTGTCGCCTTGCCAGACGGAATGAATAAAACATTAAATCGGATTATAGAATTTTTGCATTTCTCGAAATTAACATGTTTATCCTGGCCAGCAGAGAACGAAAGACAGAGAGAGAGAGAAGTTTCCCCGAGTTTTGCCCGACTTTTCCGAGTTTCCCATTGAACTGTCAATGGATTTCCCTCCATCCCGTGAAAAAACCGCACTCCAAGTGCTTGGCAAACATTTCCACTTGGCAACTTCTTGGTATCTCCCATCGACACATCGCATGCAAATTGCACAAAAAGGAAAAAAAAACGAGAAAGACAAGAAAACCCAAAAGAAATGGAAGAGAAGACCCCAAAAAAGTAGCCTGGAAAAACCCAAGGAAAACTGCAAGCCAGAGGGGAGAAGCACGCCTCGAAGCAATTAAAACAGACATCTGACTAGGGGAGGGGCGTGTCCTAATAGGGTTAAGCATTATGTCGAGGTGTGGGCAAAGTTTTTTTCTGGGCAAAGAGGCGTTAAGAGATCGATGAGAATGCAATCAGCCAAAAAGGGAAAACTTAGCTGAGGATAGTAAAGGGAAAATGACATGTCCAGGGAAATTTGAATGAGAAAAATGGAAATTTATAGAAATATTTCCAATCAGGGAATAATTAAAGCTAGTTTATAATGATTTAAAATGAATTAAATTCTTATTAAAACCCAAAATCAAATCCAAATTACTGACTCGGTTTGATTTTCAAATCCAAGCTACTTCAGAATCATCAAATTTTAAACTAAAACTCCCCCGAAAAAAAAACACAACAAATTCACTACAAAATCGGGGTTGGAACTCCTTCAAATCGCTGTGATGATGCAATAAGCAACTTGACTGGCATCCGTTTGAAGTGCCATAATGGGATTAGTGCCTCAGTTTTGTAGGGCTTTCGATTTCGATTTGGATTTGGATTCGGATTCGTTTCCCAGATTGAGATAGGAGGGGGTGTTCCCAGTGATCGCCCCAGCAGCTGTCGCTATCTGGATGGATGTCTGATATACTCGTGAGTGATGAGGGTGCAACAGTTGCCCGGATCGTGGAACCATAATTAAGTTGAAAGACGATAATTATGGGTTGTGCATAAAATACAAAGGTGAAAGATGGTTAAAGAGAAAATAAAATTTATAAATTATATAACATTTGAATTAAAAATTATTTTCAAGTTACAAATACTTCCGCATATTTCTATTTTCCAAAAATTTATGACGCAATATTCGACACTCTATCGACTTGGCCAGATGACAAATAAGCGAATAACCACTTCACGAACTGCTGCCGCCGCACTCGGTGACTTGTGACTGGCATGTGTAATTAGCCTGTCACCGCGTTCACCTCCCCCCCTCGCCTCATTTTCCTGCAACTCCGCCCCCCCCCCCCCCCCCTGCTTTTGGGGAGTATTGTAATGCTTGGTGGTGACGGCAACTGCAGGCGACGGCAAACATTATTTGATTGCCGAAAATGCAAATTGTCGAAGCCATTAACAGTTGCTGATGTTGCCACAACACAGCACACACACACCACACACACCTCATCAGCCTGGCTCTTCCTCTTCGGTTTTGTGCCCAAGACAGGAAGTCATTGAAAGTCTGACGAATTGGAGTCTTATTTGTGGTGGAATCTCCCTAGCAATAAATTAGAAACTAAATCAAATTTTGTACTATTTTTTCAAATTCAATGTTCATAGTATGCCTTGGCTTTATAGTTTTTATAGTTAGCCCTTCGCCTGTAAAACTTTTCAGTTTAATTCTTGCTTTCCTACGAGAAGCATTACTTTGAGCTCTAAAAGTTTCGAAAATGTTCTACGATTTCTTGAATCTGGTTAAATAAGTTTTGTTTTTTTGAAAAATTTCTTGGAAAAAGTTTATTGGTTTTATTTAAATTTATTATCAATTGGTTCAATATGATTTTGCTTCCGCCGTTGAATCTGTTTTTCTATAACGTTCTTTTAGGGTTTATGGATGTGCACTATAGATGGACCGTGGATGGTAAGTTAGATCTATCTTAAGAGGACTTTGTTCCTGCCTTGAACTCCTTTCGTTCCTCTTATGTTTTAGGTACAGTCATCGAGTATAGCTTCTGGCATAAGCTGCCGCTTATTAATACATTCATGCGGATGCAGGAGCCAAATATTCCACTTCCCATCGATATTGTTCCCGATATTAATCCCTATGTGAATGCTTTGATCCTATTGCCGGCTGTTTTTAAGGTTTGTTCTGTGATCGTAAACATACTAAGTAAGTAACTATATATTTTCTTTGTATTCCTAGCACAAATATTTTAAGATAATCCTGGCCTTTGTGCTCATGTGGAACTTTGTGATCTGCAAGCGCGTTTTTATGTATCATCTGAAGCTATTAACCTCCCTGTGGGAAAGTGATCTTAGCCCTGCTTACTTTTTTGGATATGTCGTGTTTGACTCTCTTGTGAGCATCTTACATTTAGCGTTAATGTATTATACGGCCAAGCGTCCAGTACGCCAGGCATTGGTATGGCGTCGCAACCGTTAAGTGTGTTTATGCCTGAGGGCGCATCCACTCAACACACAACACACAAGGAAACACAACAAGTTCGGCGAAAAAAGAGACCTCTGGCAACATGCGAAGATTTACACGTTGCCAAAGGACTACATCGCCTACATATTTGTCACGATCTTTACAGCTACAACAGAGTTATGTTATGTTATGTCAGCAGCAACCCAAGAAAACTTCCCAAGGATACAGCAACCTGGTTAATATTACAACAAACACTGAGGGAAAGTACAACAGCGTACGTATTTGTCACGATCTTTATCCTGGCGGCATCTCTAATTATCTCTAATTTCAATATCTAGATACCACAATGCCACAAAGTTATATATATATCCTATTTCCATACCATCTTGCCAACGTGCGTATGAAAATCATTAAGACACATAACAAATTAGTCAATCTTGAGAGGAAAAGGAGGACGTGAAAAAGGAGGAGATGGCGACATCACAGATGAATCAAGTCGCCACCCCGAGTTCCTTATACTTTTCCCTGACGCAAAACTGACTATAAAATTGATTTTCCCGCTTGTACTTCATTCGAAGGTTGGGGAGAGGTGTCCAGTGTCCTGATGGATGGGTTTCCTCCTCCTCCTCATCCTTCTCCCTCCTTTTTGCTTTCAGTGTATTCATTTCGCATTATTGCAAAATCCACACGAGGCAAGTGAAATACGTTTTCCCTGGCGCCTTATTTATATTTTGTTTTTTGCTGCCTGTGCCTCTGCCTTTGGTAATGATTCTCACGCGCTGCTTATTAAACCTTACGCATCGCTTGGAATCTAATAGAAAAACCTGATAGAAGATGGAGGAGAGCGTTGGCTACACAACCACAAAATGCGACTGCTTTTCATGATTTTTCAAAATTATTTGGACTATGAATTTTACAAGAAACATACTGACAGCAAAGGCAGAGACAGGCAGCAAATGTAAATAAGGCGTAGGATTGGCAAATAAATAATAGCAATTTATTTAAAATAATTTTTCTTGTATTATTTTCTCGTGAAAATTTCCCACGAATTTCCCACTTTCTCTCTGTTTTCCTCAGTGTTCAAAGAGAATAGAAAGTCCTGGAGGGGTGTGTATATTTTTCGACATCGCGGGGGGGGTTTACAAAACGTGCCAGTTGGCTAATTTAGGCAAAAATATCAAAATGAAGCCAGTGAAGGCAAACAGAGTGCTCTGTGTGTGTGTGGTGAGTGATAGAGGTCACCATTGAGGTGAGTCGAGGTGAAAAGTGTGAAGAAAAATGCGTTTCTATTTTTATTTACCATTTTTTCACCTACAAACACACATATAAATATATATTCCAAATATATATATATACATATTTCCCAGCACGAAATTTAACAGGCTGTCGTCAGGTGAGCGAGCCTCTGTGTGTGTGTATTTGTGTTTTTTGGGGCAAATATTACAAAACACAAACGCCTGTTTCCGTTTTACTAATTCGTATGCTGTTTGCATTTGCATTTTGTAGGCAGAGCGAAACGGATGCCACACGAGAGTGAGGAGAAATGGCAAAATGGGGTTTCGGGGTGGGGTCCTTCCCTCTTTTTGTGAGGGGTGCTGCGTGCGTGCGTGCGACATGTATGAAACATGTTTGAAAAATATCCTTGAGCTTGGTTTGAGTGCCACAAAAGGCGGCAAGGGAGATGGAGGAGGAGGAGGCAGAGAGGCCAAAGTAAACGCGAAATCGAAAATATCGCGAAATTTACGAACCCCGAAGAAGAGTGGGGTGGGGGTTGCCACCACCCCTCACACACACACACACATGAGCTGCGGCGCCTTGTTGTCGTTCATTTTGCATAGCTCAAAAGCAAAGTGCCAAAATGGTTTGCAAACGCAATGGAGATGGGTCCCAAAATAAAAAAATAAAAGAGAAAAAAACCCAAGGGGTGGTGGCAGGGGGGTTTGTGTACCCAAAGTGCAAAAGGAAATTCATGCATATGTGAGTGGCGGGTGGGGGGAGTGGGGGTGATGGTAGGTAAGCGCCAGCGGAAAGCGTTGAAATGTGCTACAAATTGAATTTTATTGAAACGTGTTTGAAATTTTTCCTCCGACATTTCCACCATTTTTAGCCCCAACACAGAGAGAGGGAGAGGGAGACAGAGTTGAGGGGGTTGGAGTTCAGCGGGTATCTCCCTCTCTCTTTTGAGGGAGGGGGTGACAACTCTGCTTGTTTTGGGCCATTGTTGAATGCAAACACCGGGGCAATCGCCAAGTGTCGCACACTCTCATTCCACAGACACCACGTATTCACACACTCACTCACACACTCACTCACACACACACTCACATCGCCCATGGCCAACTACTACTAGTATTCAAAATGGCCCGGAAAATGAGGATTTTTCAATGGGTGGTGGGGGGTGGTGATGGTCCAAAAACGTAGCCTGTCAAGCGAACAAAAGGCGGTGCCATCGCCAGTGCGCCACAAGACTGAGGAAGCAAAAATCTGGCCAAAAAGTGAGCAAAAGGAACCTAATCTATGGCAGGATTGTCACCCGCATTGCAGATGCCATACAGCATACACACATACAGACAGATAACAGGGTTGTCATTGTTAAGCTTGAAGCAAGCAAGTTATTTACCATAATAAATATTTAAAAACAAGCAGAAATAGAAGGAAATATTAAGGGAGTTTGAAATAGAAAATATTTTTGTTTATTGTTTCAAATAAAAATATTGTCTGCATTTCTTATGAATAAATCAATTTCAAACTTTGGTTTGTAATTATTGTTTTGAGTTCTGTTTTTCTTGAATTTTGTATTTTTCTTGAATGCAAAGGTAATTCCGATTAGCCCCGGAGTGCCATTCATATGGCCTATGACCCCGACATCGACTGGCCTGCCTGCCTGCCTGACTGGCTGGTTGGCTGGCGTTTCATTAGCCAAAGTGCCGAGGTAACCTGGCCAGGCGACAACGAACAATTCGACAGTGACAAATGTCTGAGGAATGAGAGCGAGATAGAAAGGAGACCAGGGAAAATAATAAAATATTTCACTTTGCCTTCAGGACGCCTTCTGTTCTGTTTCGGCTCACACCTACAACGACTACTGTTTTGCTTTTCATTAATTTTCCTATTTTTCCTAGATTTCCCATTTCTTTTATTCCTTTTTTTACTTTCATTAAAATATCGACAAGTTTGAAATTAGTTGATTTGTGTAAAATAAATCGGGGGAAGAAGTTCACTGGGAGAAAGTCTCTATTAATAAATAACTTTTCCAGCTGTAATACTATTCCTTTTCTCTCTGTGTCAATAAAAAAAAGCAGGTAAAAATGTTAAGCTGGTGAGCAAGTTGTTCGGGGACCTTCTTGGCCCGACTTCAATTCCAGGTTCTGGGCCTGACTTTGCCTTGTCAATCGGTGACTAATGTTCAGCAATTTGGCTAAGAGACAGACACACACCGAAAAAGCCAGCAGAAGGAGGAGGGGCAGGGAGCAAGGAGCAAGGGAAGCCAGAAACGAATGAAAACGAGCTAAAATGCCAGGACAAAATCGTTAAAATGTTAACAACAAACTGGCTAAAATAAATCAATGCGCTTTTCGTTATTTATTCCCTTTCAACTTTTATTTCACTTGCCTTAGTGTGAGAGAGAGTGCCCCCTGGGGCCAGAATCTACCCTGTGTTTTTCTCGGAATCCTGAAATCCGCATTCAATTTGTTTATCAGCCAGAAATTGAGTGAGTGTCACCGAATGAATCAAGTGCCAAAGTGCCCAGTGTCGTTGGTATCCAGTTGCCAGTTGCCAGTTCCCTCAGTTCCTCGATTTATACCCGGATTTCAGGTGACGGCGTTTTTGTCATTAGTTGCATTAACTTTCCGCTCGACAGTCAATTTCTTTCATTTCGTTTCGTTTCGAATTTCCTTTTCTTCTTTTTTTTTGCGTATGCAAATTTACTTTGTTTTAGCCAGGTTCGTGGCTCTCGTTATCCCTGAGATGCAAAGATACGCCGGCTACAAAAGCCCCAAAAAGCGATGACAACTCGGTTTGGCAGACACAATTTACTGAATTGATGGAGGAGTTTTGGATTCTGTGTTAAATGGCAGCACTTAAAAAGGATCCGAAAATAACGATTTGGTGACTAAAATAAAGATAAACCCAAAAGACAATTCAAGTGGTTTTTGAAATATCTTTTATAAATCTATTAAATATAGTTTTCCAAGCAAGAACCTCTAGAAATGGCTTAATTTTTGATATCTTCTTAGGAAAACCCCCCACAATTTTCTGACTCACCAGGAAAAAAGACATTCAAATGCAGGGAAGAAGACAAAACTGATAACACACATGCAATAAATTTTCTTACTAATTTTTGTCGCCTACGCTCTGTCCTCTCCTTTATCCTCTCTCTCTCTCTCTCTATCTACTTCTCCTTCTTCTTTTTGTTAATGAAGCCAGGAAGCAATAATGAATGAAACGGAGGAGGGAGCAGCGATAAATCAAAAATGTGAGACGGTTAAAAACAAAGGCAACATCCGAAATATGTCAAATGATTCATATTAAAGTGCGCGGTTATGTTCTCTCCTCACTCGGTTATAAATCAAAAGATACAGATACACGGCCGCAGATACTCAGATACTTTCGGCGACAGATGCACAGAGGAAAAAAAAATATATATAAATTGGGGTGATGAATGGGAATTTTTGGAATAATTTTGATAGAATTTTAATAAAAAAATTATACTTTTTATGTTTTTATTTATTCTATAAGCAAATCTTTAAGATTTTTAAGATTTCTGGCTGTGTGATATATAAATACTTAGAAAATTGGGTTTTGCAGAGAAATATCCCCATCCATAAGTTTTCATGTTAACAAAAACCCTGAGAAGAAAATTCCCTTGTGATTTCTAAGATTTCCTTCTATAAAATATTTCTATTCAATTTCCAACAGTGTACAATCCCACAGATACAACTGCACAAGTGCGTAAATGTCGCCTACGTTTGTCATTGTCGTTTTCGGGGGTTTTCGGGGTGTACATCTGCAATGGAATTGAGGTTGGTTTCTGGTCGGGAAGTTGGATTGGGAAACGGATTCGGAATCGGAATCGGTACCCCAAAAACAGAGAGAAACTTGCCAAGGGGAGTCATTGTTTGGAGTCGTCGTTGGAGTGTTGCGTGCAAACGCGTTGATATATCGATTTGGCCCGGCTACTTAATCAAAATAATTCCGGTGCAATGCGCCCGAGCGCTGACAATTCCCGGAATTTTGATAGAGTTGCCTCCAACGGATTGCGGTTCTTGTCTGTCTGTTTGTTGGGTGACAAATCTTTGCCGAAATTGCGTTTCGTGGTAAGCTAATCGAAACTGTTGATAAATTGTCTCGAAAATCAATTTATGGTTAAGGAAAACAGAAAAAACAAAGAGATGGAGAGAAAAATAGGTGCTGAAAATGGCCAATATATTGGAAATAAATCAAAGATATAGAATCTTTTATATAGAAATAAATTCCTGCTTTTATTTCTTATTTAATATTAAAGAAATAATTAAGGCAAAGTATTCCCAAAACTTTAAATTCCTTTAAACCCTTTTAGAGTTCTCCTTAGGCTTCTGGTTAGTCCTCGTTTTTGTTGTTTGAAAATAATATTCTGTGGCAAATTTCCCGCTCAACTTTGCTGCTCAAATCGACCAAAATGTTACCCAAAGGATAGCCGGAAAGGAAAACCCATCGCACACACGCACACACACTCTCGTGAAGGGAAAACAATTGAGAACTCGCTGGATAAATTCGGCATTTTCCGCAGGAGTTGGATGAAGTTGCCGCCTGCCCGCCGAAAAAGGCGTTGTGTAAGCGTATTTAACTTTATTATTTATGCCAAAACTCCAATGTGTGTGTGTGTGTGTTTCGCTTATTAATTTATAATACACTGCGGCCTTGCCTTTCTTGCAGGGAAAACTTTGTATTCAATAAAATGCCGACGTCGTTGCTGTTGTTGTTTTCCTTGCTTGTGGGTTTTCTGGTATTTTATATTATTTTTATTTCCCTTCCCTTTTTTTTTGAGAACTTTTGGGGCAACTAATATGGCTGAGAGTGTGTGGTGGATGCAACTCATTTACATAAAATTCAGCTGAAACATTTATGCCCAGAAGAGTTTCCAGGAAGGGGTTTGTGTGTGTATGTGGCACACTTAAGATAATTCTAATTAATGTGGCTTCTTCTCAAAGTGATGGAGTTGAAAAGATCATTAGTAATTTTTCCAACTTTTCCAACTAACTTTTACTAAAAGCTTAATAGCTGCATTTTTGTAGGTTTTAAATTCAACTTTTGAACCTAAATAAAATTAAAAAAAAAAAAAATATTTCTCTTAAATTCTTTTCCTCCTTAATATCCTTGCTTATTTTCCTTTATTTTTCCTAAAAATTTCACCCAAAATTAGGCCACATATTTATATCGCCATCTAATGAGTCAATGAGCCACAAAGGAAAGACACTTCAGTGAAGGGATTTTTTGGGGGGAGAAGTAAGAAAACCTCTTTGAAGACAAGAGACAATGGGGGCTGCTTCTTCTTGTGAAGGGATGAAGGGATGAGAAGGGAAAATCTCCCCAGCAACATGGAACATAATGGCATAAAGCGTTGATAACAAATTTGCGCATTTCAACATGAATGAATTCTCTAGAGTAGACACACTTACTCACACACATGAAGCCAGGGAGGACATCATCATGGAGGGAGAATTGTGCACTCACTCAAGGATTTTCTAGGGAAAAGGATGAGGGTTGGTTCTTGGGCAGTGCTACAGAGTAGGTGACATTGTTGCCTTAAGTGGCCAAGCGGCAAAATGACAAACAGACGGCCCAGCGACGTGAGTGGATGGATGGACGGATGGCTGGATGGATATATGCCTGGCCAGAAGACCCCTGCGAGTGTCCGGATACGGATCCATGTCCGTGCCCATGTCCATGGGTCTAAAGTCCAGTCACGGCTTGCTGCCAGCATGTCAACATTTGCTCCGGCGCCTTGAGAAAAAGCTCGGGGACTGAGAGGAATGTGGGGAATATTCGGAGGCAGCAGAGGTTCTCTAGAGAAACCGGGGCGACATCAGCCTGATTTTCCGGCTTGGTCTCTGTGATTTTTCGGCCGCCATCGGAGACAACACACGCACACAGAGAGAGAAAGAGATGTGAGAAACGCTGACGCAGCTGGGGAAAAGGTTGGAGGGAAACTCGCAGTAAAGTCAGTCAGGCACTGAGGGAAAATTTAGAAGCTCAAAAAGTAAGCTAAACAAAATATTTTCAGCTTGGGAAATAAAATATAAAAATCCTTTTGAGGTGTTTTCATAAATATTGAGAAAATTCTATTCGATAAATATTTTCCCAAAAATTCTCCCACATTCAACATATATATATTTTTTTCAGTTTACAAAAGAAATCAGTGAGAAGCTAGGACGCGCACAAGGACAGCGCCAACAATACGTGTGCAGGCTGCACAGGATGCCCCCAAGGACCCTCGCACGAGACCGAGACGGAGCCTGAGACGGAGACGGAGACGGAGACTGGAATTGGGACTGGGACAGGGATGCTTGTTGACGTTTCATTTATCGTAATCAAGTGCGCAATCAATGCGAAGAGAATTGCACTTAACTCCATCTCCCCCCCTGCCTCTCTTTCCATGCACTTGTTTTGTGTTTCATCTTCTAATTTACTTTGATTTGTTTTGGGGGCTCACCAGCTCTCCCCCTCCGCAAAAAGGAGGCAATGTTGGGGACTGACTGTCAGGCTGACAGCGACATTGATCAGTCCCTGAACTTTTGGCCCGGCGACTAAAGGGTCGCTTGAAAAGGTCAAACGAATGACTGACAAATGGCATTTAAGGAGTATAAATTAAGGAAACAGCCTTAACTATTTTTCTTTTATCAAATTTGAGGATAATTTAATTATATAAAATAATATTTATGTTAGAAAACATAAGTACTTTGATATTTTTTATATAAAAGGCTTAAAACTACAGAGAAATGCCCTAAAAATCCCCAAGTTTAATGACCAAAAATTGTCAGGATTCGCGGCTCCTTGGATAATGATAAAGCCTGCCGAAAGGACCAGTTGTACAGTCAGCACATTTTAACGCTGACAGTCAGTCAGACTGACTGACGAGACAAAAAGCTGACCAAAAAAATATCAGCAAAGAGCAACGAGATTTTCTTTCTTTTTTCGATTTTTTTTTTTTTGTTGTTTCGCAAAACCGAAAATCGTGCCCAAAAGTTTGTGGCCGAGCGCTTGACTGGCGGGTAACTTTTCGGTAGTCCAAATCCAAATCCAAACCAGGATCCGGAGTCCCCCAATCGCAATCCGAGTCCGAATCCGTTGTCAGTTTCGCTTCCCTTTTCCATCTATCTCTGCTTAGCTCCAGCTCCTGCTCCTGCTTCTGGTCCTGCAAAAGGACAAAAGGAAAAGCGACAACGACGACGACGACGCGATATTGTCAGCGGGAAAAATGCAATTTCTGTGTGGAGCGCACCAAAAATTTCACCACGACGACAACGAAAATTGGATGAGCACTTCTTCTTCTTTCTGCACAGAAAAAAAAATATAAAAAAAAAACTAGAGAAACTGAGACTGAGAAGCGAGAAGCGGGCAGAGGTCCATGGCAACTGGCAGACCGACGAAGCATACAAAATAACCACAAACCCAAAAGCTGCACATTATCTATGAATGTGGTTTTTGTTGTGCAGCCTCTTGTGGGTGGGTGTGGGTGTGGGTGTGCTGGCTGCTGCTTTTCCCCAGTAACTACTCCATTTTCCCACAATTTTCCCACAGCATCCCCCCCTTACTTTACTGCATTTTTGTTTTCATTTTTTGTGCTTTTTTTTTTTGTTTTTGGCAAAGCCAAAGCGGAAATTGTTCAACAGAACTTAAATCTCAGCGAAATTGTTTTTGGCGACAGTTTGTGTATGCCGGGCCTGTTCCACTGTAGTGGGCGGTTGCTGTTTTCCTCCCATTTCTGTCCCCTTTTTAGCCCCCTTTCAACCGTGAAGGTCCGAGCCTTGTTAGCTAGCAGCAGCATCAGCATCCAGCAGCTGGCGCTGTGCATGTGCAAGTTACAAGCTGCATGTGTGTCCACCGACCAACCCCCAGCACAGCCTCCTAACACACACACCTACACACCCTCTACCCTCCCACAAAAAAAAAAACAAGCTCCCCTCTTTTTGGATGCCATCTAGAGCTCAGAACACGTCATTTCAGGTAGAGCATTGCGGTTTCCAAGTGTATTTCGTTAAAATAAATGTGAAAACTTTATAAAGGCATTTAGAAAATATAAAATATTCATTTTGTTAGTCATTATATATTATAAAATATTATTTAGAATATTTTAAGAGCCTTTATTGGGACCTAAAGTTTAATATTTCAAACTTTCTTCTGTTCAAAATTCTTTATAGAAAATCTAAACAAATTTAAGTCAAAATAGTTATAGGTAATTTAAGAATCTTCTGCAGAGCTGGCAGAGTTCTATGCTCTTACCCCAAGCCAAGCGTTATAGCCTGGCCAAAAGGGGTGAGTTGGGTTCTGGGGTCCCATCGAGCTAGAGGGTTTTCAGAGGCATTGCAGAGATTTGTTGGCTTGGAAATTGCCCAACAAATTTCTGTTGGCGGCCCACACAAAACACACGATACAGGGAAAATGGTGGAAAACGGGGTGTCGTCGTACCGTGTAAGCGCGTATCTATGCATATATCTCTCCCTCTACACCCCCCACCTCGCTGTGTGTGCAGATTACTTACTTTTCGAGCGTTAGTCGTTAGTGGCGTTATTTCATAGTTGCCGCCACGCCCAAAACCGCAACTGTCACTCCCCCCCCCCCCCCCCCCCCAACGCCCACATTTTTTGTGCTACGGGGCTAACTATAGTTGTTGGCTTGAAGGGGGGCTAGGGGATTGGGGCTACTTAGGCGACCAGGCCGCCGCAGAAAAGCGCAAAGAGCGCTAAAGCCGTTCATTGATAATGTAAACTCAGCACAAAAATATCTGCTGTAGGTAGGTTCCGACACTGGGAGGAAAATTCAGGGGGCCTGCACACACACACACATAGCTATGAAGCCTGTGTGGAAAGTTCTGTCTGCTGGCCAAAAAATTATGTGGCTATATTTAAAGTTTTGTGGGCTTTTGGCCCATAGTTGGGCACTAGACTGCGTAATACTTTTTCAGTTAACTAAAGTAAACTTTTGCCACCCCCGTCCCCGCCCTTTAGAATATATATCTATATCTCAAATATATTATATACATAAATTTCTGTGTATGGCTGCATATATGGCTTGCGGTTTGGTTTTATGGTTTTTTTTTTTTTTAGATATAGTGGAAGATACTTAGCAGTTTTTGGAAGACCTCTGACGATGTCAGATTAGTTACAGAGAGTAAATGAACATACCTGGAAAATAAGAAGGAAAAATTGGGAATTAATAAATGTTTTACATTAAAAAAAATATATTTATATAAAATAAATATTTAATGCCTATTCCCTGGATTCCCATTATTATAGCGTTATTTGGAGACCAATTTAGTATTCTGAATCCCCAAAAGTATTCTGATTATTCCCACCATTTCTCCATTATTTTTTCCGGAGGGAGTGTTACACAAACATTCGACTCATTTAGCACATTGTACAAATATAACCTCAAAATACAGGACATAAAAAGGAGCAGCAGCAGCAAAAAGGAAGAAACTCAAAGTTTTTCCCACTTCCCTTTTTGTTTTCGGTTTTCCCTCCTTTTTTTTGTGGAGTAATTTAGCATAAATTAACCATCGACAAGGTCCGACACATAACGGTATTGCTAATTACACCATAATGTCCGAATTTACAGGCAAAAACTAGGCGAAATTTTCGGGATTGGAGTTGCTGGGGAACAACAACAAGGGTGGAGAATTAGCATAATAACCTCTAATCATACAAACGAAAAAATTAAATAACAACAAGAAAGAGCTGGCTGGCTGACGGAGGGGATGGGTTCAAATATGCTAAGTAGGCGGCACACGACCAAACCGAACAATTTTCTCGGCTTCGCTTCTCGGTTTTCTTTTTTTTTATATTTTTTGTTTAATGTTTTTTATGTTCTCGTTCTCCGAACACTACAAGCCATTAACGCACATTAGCAAAACTTATAAATTTATTGCCGCCCGTCTCGATATGGATGAATGTTCGTTCGTTCCGAAAGGGGGTTTTCCCCGGCTTCAGTTTTAATTCCGGTCCCAACCCCCTCTTCTATCCCTCTTTCTTGTTTTTTATTCGGGAAAACAATAAGCGAATGTATATGGGGTTGTTACTTGGCCTTTGCTGTGAAAGTGAGCGTGAATCCAAGTGGTTTTGGGATTTTTGTTCTTCAAGAACAGTGGTTGCAAGGGGTCAATTTTTTAGAGTAGATTTAAAAATAAATATGTTTAGCTTATAGAGAAAAATATTACAAGAGAAAATAATAATTGTTTACAATTTTAGAAAATATATTTCAAACACAACATAAACCCCACTTTGAACCTGGTTTATCACGACTTAAATTAGATTTAAAAGCATCCTTTTTATTTTGAACTATCCTTGAATTATAATAAGTAAGCCTAAGCCTAAACTAAAAGTATCATTTCAAGTCAGCCCGCACAACCTGGTTTTATTTTTCAAATATAATTTCCTTGAAAGCCGCTTAAAAATTCCACTCGTTGCACTCGCCAACAAATTACTTTTACACCACTGTCTGACATTTACAGATTGTACAATGATTTTGCTAATTTGTTTGCCTGCCCCGTGTACAATGTGTGTGTTGTGTGTGTTGTTGGCAACAACTAACCCTTAACCCTAGCCGAGTGCGGCACTTGGTTAAAGGCACACGTGCGAAATCTCTCAAGCCAAATGCAGTTAGCCGAAGCATTTTCCATTCCGGCCACAGAAAACACACGTGCAGCCAAGGAAATGCAATACAAAATGAATATTTCAGCAGGGAAACAGGGAAAACAAGGAGGCGAAAAGGTGGCAAGAGTGCTGAAATCAACGCTATCCCATAAGAAGAAAATTGCATTTCGCATTTATCCCTATGCCAGGTGTGTGTGTGTGTGTGTGTGTCCTTTTCTATCCTTTTCTATCTCATTTCATTTGGCTTTTGTTTGCCACCCCCCCTCCCCAGCCATTATCCCTTCCCTAGTGCAACTCACCCCTGCCATTTGGCATACTCCTTTCATTATCCTTTTCATGTTCCCCTACTTTTTCCGCATAGCGGTACAAATATTTAGCTCGTGTTTAACCCTTCTCGGCTTAACTAACAGCTGAGAAGGGTAGCCATAAAACAGCAGTAATATTAAGACGGAAGGTGAAACCCAGAAGTAAGGATATTGAATTTTGCAGGCACAAGTTTTACATATCCCAATTAATGCGGCCAGGGGGTTTGAAATCAAAATATCATAGTTTAAATTCGGTTTTAAAGTAAATAGTTAATTAGTTCCGATCAGGAACATATTTTTCTCTACCCTTTGCCAGGGTATTACAAACAGGTTTAAAACAGCCAACTGAAGAAGGGTTAACAAAGCCAAAAAAAAAGGTAATTTAACAGCAGGCATCCTCAGGCAAGAAACTCTCTGGGCCAGAGGCATTTCTCACTAGTTTCCCCTTTTTCTTCTCACTCTCCTAAAAAAAGAACAGCACGAGTCATCACTCAAGGTTTTCAGCTATCATCAAAGTTTGTAGGGTTTGTTTTTTAGGGTTTATTTTTTAGGGTTATTTTTTTTTTGGTATTTTTTTTTAGGTTTTTTATAGGGCATTGTTTTAAGGTTCGTTGTCCAGTTAAGAGGATCGAACAAGCACCTGTTGTGATAACCAGGAAGAGGGGAGATTTCCCCTTTCTTTTCTTTTTTCACTAGCAAACTTATATCGTTTTTTAACCATAACAATATGTTATATATTTTTTTATGAAGGATCTAAGCTTTCCTTTAAAGCTTTGATCTTTCCATATGCCCCTGCATTTTCCTACTTTAATATTCTTTCCCCATCCTCGAAACCTTAACCCTTTCTCCTACTCATTTTTCCTGTTTCGCCTTCTGTTCCACTTTGTGTGCGCTGCAATTCTGTTATTTATGCGCGGACCGTTTCCACATATCCCGATATATATTCCTTTATATTATTATTATTATTATTCTTATGAGGCAACTCCTGCTGTTCCTTACTGCCACTGCTGTCGTTACTGCTGCTGCTGTTTTTTTGTATTTTTTCTCCTTTTTTTCGTTTTTTATTTATTTTTGTTTGCGCCCCATTTGGCTGTTTGTATTCATTTCGAATCTTCATTGCCTTTGTTTTACAACAATTGCATGCCACATTGCTGCTGCTGAAGCTTTGCCTGCTCCTGCCAAGGATATACCCTTACATTTTGGTTTAGAATTTGTAATAAATATTAAAGAATTTGTTTTAGACCAGGTTTTACTTCTTTTGAAATTAATATTTAAAGAAAGAATTAATAAATTTGAAGATTTTAACTTTGATTTACTGTTTTTTTGTTTCCAATTTTTTCTATATTTAAAGAATATACAGAAATAAGGCCCAAAAATATAATAAATATTTTATATAATTCATTTTTACTTTAAGAAGCTTCATATTTAATTATTTATATCGAAAAAATACCAGAGAAAAACTAAACTCTGGCTTAATAATATCCTTAGTATCCTTAGAGCATTCTCAACTTCGGCTTTCTCTACCTTAATGCTTTCTCCTTTTTTTATTATTACTTTTCTGTTTTTCTTTTTTTTGTTTTTGTGCTTTTGCTAAACTCAGCATTTAATTTTAGTTGGCCCAAAGGGTTGAAAAGACGACGACGACAACCGTCAGTGTCGGTTCTCCTCAGCTCTGTTCTCTGTGCTCGGTTATAGGTTCACTCCTGACTGCAGGCTCGTCCTCGTTTTGGAGTAAAACGTTTTGCATTTTATTTTATTTCTCGTTCTCGTTGTTTGCCACAATAAAAAGGGTGCATTTTTATATATTTTGCCATAAGTTTTTATGGCTTCCGTGTGTGTGGCGGCGGCGGCGGCGGTGGCGGCTGTCGGGATCTGTCCGCTGTTGCCGCTATACCCGCTGTCCGTTTGTCTGCTGTCCGTTAACCCTCGACTGCCCTACACACATGCCAAACAAAAATATATGCACCTTGAAAAATTCAAGTGACTTTGGAATAATTTAAAAATATTTTTTAGTCAGAAATTTGGCAAGACAAAAATATTAAAAAATGTTGTGTGCATATTGAGACTATCCAGAATGCTATAGTAATTATTAAAATTTTTTAAAACTATTAAAAACTGTACAAAATTAAGCTACAAACTTTAAATATGCCAAAAACAGCAAATTTACTTCGAATTTTCCAATTCCCGACCTATTTTTTATTAGAAATTCCTTGCAAAAAGTCTAAAAATTTCGTCCTGTGCACAGCCCTTGTCCTGTTTTCTTTTTGTTGTATTTTCTTTTTAATTTTTTTGTGTGGACATTTTGTCAAAAGTTAGTCCTGGCAACCAGGAATTAGGGGCGACCGGGGCGCTGGAGGCGTGGCCTGTGTGGTGTGTCTAACATGACGCGCCTTTACACTTAACTGTTTTAAAAAGTTTTCCTCCTAAAACCCGTCCCCCCTGATGCCATCACTCTTTGCATTGTTGCTCTCGCCTTGTTTTGCACTTTTAATTCGGTTTATTTGAGCACAATTTATGTGTGTGTGTGTGTGTGTATTTAGATTTTAATCTACTTTGCCGTTGCAGCTGCAAAAAAGTTTTTTGGCAGACTAAAAAAAAACTGTAAAGAAAGCCAGGGAAATAACAACAAAAAACACTCCATTTATTTTTTGTGAAACATCAAAAAAAAACTGCCTGTAGTTGGCAGAGAACATTACTTTTTTTTCCGTCTCTCCTAATTGGATAACAAATTTCGACTGTAATTTGATGGGTCAAAGTTAAAAGTCCTCCTTCTCTAAGAGAGATTTACGATAAAGCCAAAAACATGCTCACAAAGTGAGAATATTTGAACAAAAAAACACTGCATTTATGTGATGTCAATTTCAGTCGGGTTTTTGGTTAAATTGTTTTACTAATAATTGGATTTTAATATTACCAGGGATTTGTACTGTCAGCTTTTTATTTTATATTATTTTTTTTTACAATTTAAATGGCATTTGAATTGAAAACAAAGGCCGAAAGGTGACTTAATAATTGCATATGAAAAACTTTAACTTTTTTATGGGGCTTCTCCCCCATTGGGTTTCATTTACTATTTGTTCAGGAGCCGCGATTATAATTAGCTGAGATCCCCAACACCGATACATTAGCATACTATATAATTTCAGCCACGTTTCCCCATAAAATTACACTTGAACCATCAGTCGGCGAGCCGGGAATTGCTCACACACACATTAATTTAGTCGCTGACTTTTCCGACTGCCCACACACAAAGCGCCACCAAAGTTGGCATGGAAAATGGGAAAATGTGGGGGGAGGGGACAGTCATGCAAAAGGAAATGGTGGGGAAATGAGGAAAAAGAGGGCTCTCGGGGACTCGGTGGAAACGTGCCCGGCAAATGAATGCATGGCCCAGTGTTAAATTTCAATGCCAATTGCACTTTAAAGTGGCATTTTGCCTCGATTTTTAAGGCTTTTTAAATTGCAAAAATAATGCTGAAAAAAAATATGGATTTTTTGGAATATTATAAAGTCAAAGGTAATCTGATGTTCATATAAAAAATAATAAGGCTAATAAAAGTTCAGGCAAATCATTAATAATAAGATTTGTTTCTACCATTAACAAGGCTCAACATATTAGAAAACTCATTAAAATTTTTTAAATTTCAATAAGAAATTATTAAAAATATATATTTCCGTTTCATGTTTATCATATAAGAAGCATATACTTATTCCTCAATTTCTGTCAGTGCCTTCGGTTCCCTTTTGTTAATGCCACTCGATAGATGCGGGCCTCATCGTCTCTGCTTCTCTGCGATTCTTCAACTTAAAAATTTCATAAGTATTATTAAAATTTCTGCTCTTTTCTTTACCTCCCCCATCGCCCCCCTTCCCCATCTGTATTATTTTGTTATTTGTATTTTTTTTTTTTTTTTGCTGTAATTAAAGGGAAAGGCCAGAATGAAAGAAAGAATTAAATGTTCGCTCAATTAGCAATGCCGAACATATTTCACATCCTTATTAAGAGTTCCTCTTAAGACTCTTTTGTTGGCAAATGGACGAGAGGAGGGGTGGTTGGTCGGAAGGTTGCTTGCTTGGTTGGATGGATTTTCCGCTTGCCATATAAATTAATAAAAAGCAGAAGAACCGCCGAAGAAAGAAGAAAATCTCCCAACCAATTGTTTGATTGCCTGCGTCGTCTCTGTCTCCGTCTCCACATCAATTTTTCCTTTTCTTTAGTTCATTTTCCACTGGACTTTTCCTTTTGACACACAGCCACCACCCAATGCGTTTTATTGACTTCGGTTTTGGACCCAAAAAGAGAGAGAGAGAACATGAAACAGCCCGCATCTGACACATCATAACCATAAAACGATTTCGATACCGAATCTCTGAGGCTGAATTCGAATCTGAATTGAAACAAATTTTATGGGAACGCCTCGGCACATTTTTGTTTTTTTCGTTTTATATGCAAATTTTCCGTTTTTCCTCTCTAATCATCAGCCTCCTCAAAGAGCTTAAATTAACGGGTGTCAGACGGACATACATATATGGGAGCTTTTTTTTTTAAGTATTTACCATTAAAGATAATACTTGGAAAAAATATATGATTTCATTTACAGGTGGAGATTTTCATGGGATTTTTTTCAGAGCAGAAAATTAGTTGGTTTTCGAGGGAAACTATTGCTTTATAAACATAAAAAAAGCAACATGTCAACTGGAAAACACGTCCTCACCCCTAAAAAGCACAAGAAAACTGACCAAGTGGCTAATTGAAAGTCAAACATGAAACCCCAAACCCAAGACACCAGCAATCCCCTTTTCTTTTGTGCATTAATTGTAATTTGTATATGCATATAAATACTTGTACTTGTTATATAAATCAAATTCCATGTCAATTTTAATTGCAATTTAATGATAAACGACGAGAAGTCGCGACCCTTACCACAAGAAGGGTTAAGTTCAGTTCAATAAATGCGGGTGGTCGGTCGTCCCTTAACCCCTTGAGGGGGAGTGGGTTTAATTCGCAGTTTGTTGATTGAATGGCGAGACGAATTCCCATTGGAGTTCAAATATCGGCAATCAAAGAATTATGAGAGTATAAATTCCCATTCCAAACTAGAAAACCCCCTTCGGGGCGAACATTAATTCAATTAAGCTCTTTCGATTCCAACATTCAGTGCTTCAATTTCCAATAATCAGATAACATAAACATACAAGAAGAAAAAATATATAGAAATAGGTCCTAGATTAAATTTAATAATATTTTTGAAACGATTTGTATGTTTTATAATAAGAATTGGGAATTGATTTCTATAAAATCCACTTTTCGAATATTTTCTATTCTTTGTTTTCTTGATCATTTCCCTGTTTTGAGTGCACTCATTGCTCTATTTGTACTCTTCCTATTTTCTCTTGATTTCTATAAATTTTTATATACACATATCCGCTTTGTCTATATGTTTTTCCTTTTTCCACTTGCTGCCGCTGCTGCTGCTCGTTCACACAGCAAAGTGCAAAAATACGTTTTTAATTGATTTTTAATTAAATGTTAAATTGTCAGTTGCAGGCGAGTGAGTGAGTATGTGGGTGTTTGTGTTTTTTCCGCTCGTTGGATGGAGTTTATGAAACAAACACAACACATTTAATTATTTAATGTAGGGGCTGGCAAAATATAAAAATAAAACAAGGGGTAATTTGAGCCACTTTTGTGGGAATTTCAGGTAGTATTTACTATAAGGTTACGGGTTATTTTCTCATAAAATTATATAGAAATTAAATCTGAACTATAAAAACCAAGGAAAATTATGTCCTCACACTTTAAAAATCTACAATAAAATCGTATGTTTAGTGAAAAACAAAAGCCCAGACAGAAAAAACAGGTCAAACTTTTGTTTCCAATCTGGCCAAAAAAAACATAAAATCCCAATGGCAAGTCTCTTTAATCACATTAAGCTAAGAGGTCTGCCATAATAGAGAAAAATATGGGAAGGGGGGAAATTGGGGGGGAATCGAGTGGGAGAGGAATTTTTCTTTTTTTTTTCTTTCGATTTGTTTGTTGTTGTAAAGCGTGTGCACACAGGTGGGCTTCTTGGATGCTTGTTGAAAGCTGTTGTCGACGCAAAAGTTCCCTTTAGCCTTCATTATGGCCATTATCGAAATGATGATGATGATGATGTTGATCAGGAGCCAGCAGCCCAGCATCATCATCATCATCATCCGCTGCTGCTTCTGCTGCTGATGATGATGATGATGATGATGATGATGAACATTGGGTGGTGCTATGTGGTATGTGAGCCTATCACGTACATTCGCCATCAATAACGCGACGATTTAACTTGTCTCGTTCTGCGAACGGGGCACGTAGTATAGTTCGCCAGTAGGTTGCCCCTTGGCCCAAAGTACCATCCAGCCACCATCCCTGAAAAAGGCACCCGAAAGGCACCCAAAAAGGCAGGCACAGCCTCTACTCCCTCCGACAGTTGCCGACTTTTCAACAGCAGCACGTACGCATTCCATACACGTGGCCTTAGACTAAGCCCCGACCATGGAACTCTCTCTCTCGCAAGTCCTGTCTTTTTACACTGTTACAGGAATGTGGGTATAAGAGATACCCAATATTATTTATATAATTAAAAGCGAAGTCATTTGTCGGGTTGCAAGTTATTCATGCCAATAAATGGCTTTTCCATCAAAAGGGAAATTATTATTATTATTACTTTTTTATATTTTTTCTCTCAGTGCAACATTGGGAATCGCTGATGTTTATTCCTACTTTGTTTATCGATATAAATATTGGCAACTTTTTCACATTTCAACCTGGCACGTAACGCCGTCACAGACAGCCGAAAGCACCACCAGAGACCAGCACCTGCCTATGGCCCTATGCTAGGCCGATGGCCATCAACCATCCACCCACCCACCCACCACATGCCCCACCAAGGCGCAGCCTGAGGCTAAGCTTTCGGTCTACAAATCCACTTAGTTGCTAATTGGCGGCAAATCAGCTGGCTAATGCCTGCTTCTTTCTCTCGTTTGGTTTTTCTTAGCAGTTTTGGAATTACGCTGAAAGATGGCTATTTGGATATTTGTTTTTTATACAATATGATTTTTTTTGTAACTATTTTTGCATATTTTATATATAGTTTTTTATATAATTTAAGAGGAATCCTTAAATATATGAAATATTATTGTTAGCTTAAAATTGAATAACTCCTTTGGGCCACATTTATACATTTTTGGCAAACGTAAAATATTTTTACAACATATTTATCCAACTTTAAACATTTTCAAATATTTTTAAATTTAATAAATTTTTGAAATATTTTTCTAGCAATTTTTTGGCTTTTTTAAATACAATTCAAAAGCATTTGCTGGGCATTACTGTTCCAGTTGTTTCCCGGTTGTTTGTATCTTTGTATCTTTGCTAAGCCAGCGATGAATCGCATCACGTGCATCATCATTTCCCCCTTGACCCCCCTCGCCACCCCCTGTGGCCACTTCCTATCCATTTTCCTGCACTGTATCTGTATTTTATTTTTTATATTTTTCCCCATTCCTTTATTTTTTTTCCTCCTTATTTTGGCAGTATTTGTTTCTGTCCAAATCCATTTGAGGAAGAAGCTGCTGCTGCCCCTTGCAAGTCTTGGCTTCCACGTTTTATTTTTTTTTTCTGGCTTTAAACCTAAACCAGAACCGAAACCAGAAAAAGAAAATAAAGAGAAGAAGGCGGCGGTCGGGGCGGGGCGGGGCAGGACAGGTCGCGGCTCTTGGGCGCCTTTGCTTTTTGTGGTCAGTCTTTTTGGCCCCGTCTCTGTGATGGTCGTAAAAATACCCAAGAGATGTCGAAGGCATGTTGCAAAATTTCAAGCTCAAGTCGGAATGGCAGCCAAAGTCTGTTCCGCACAACAACAACAAAAAAAAAAAAAGGAAAAGTACTGAAAAAAGCGCACAAACACGGAATACAACAAAAATAAAGGCAGAGGCACACACGTCAGTGGCATAAAAGTTGCCTGTTTGGATTTCAAATGGTCAAAATGTGGACATTTGCTTATAAAAAAAAAAAGACAGGGGGAAGAAATAAGGAAGATACCCAGAAGATACTTTTTCTCTTTCTTCTGGCTCTTCTTGGCTTGTTTTTCGCACTTTTTATGACCAATTCAGGATGGTTTTTGAATGCCCTACAATTGCAGTGTATTTTTATATTTATTTTGGGGATTTTCTTAGGGGTTTCTCTTAGAATTAATTTAGTTATTAGCTTGGCAAGTGCAGTAGAGAGTTATTGGCCCGATTTTCTTGACTCAAAAAGTCTTTAAAATAGTTTTAACAACATCTTCTGTTTTTATATATTTATATTCTTTCTTTTATATTTATTATTTTAAAGTCTTAGCTTCTTCCTAAGTCAACCTAAAAATAAAACTTGCAGACCCCTTGGCCCATCTTGAAACCCCAACTCGTCGTCGTCCTCATCCTCCTCTCTCTTTTCACTGTTTTATCCAATCCCTCTATCACTTGCACGCACTCACACAAAATTCCAGCTTTTATTTGTTATATTCTTCCTTGGTCCTCCCACTCCCACTCCACATCCTTCTCTCCTATCTTTTTCCTTTTTTTTTTTTTTTTAAATAAAAGTTTGCGTTTTAGCTTTAGCCAGATTTATGTTTTCCTGCTTGCGTTTGCAGAATTGTTGTCGGAAGTTTTTTGTGCAGCATCATGGCACACACAGAAAACTTCTCCAAAGAGAAGAGCAAAATGCAAAAGTAAAAAAAAAAGAGAGTGGTGGGGAAAATGGAAAAGCGAGGTCACCGCAAAATATGCTCAGTAGCATTGATGCGCCTTTTGACCCGAACTCTCTGACTTTGACACTGAAACCGAAACCGAAACTGAGACAGACACATAGAAGCGTGAAAATGAAGTAAGGAAAACTAAAAGGAGAAAAGGGGAAATGGGAAAGAGAAAAGACGGCAGCGAAAAGCTTTTCCTTTTGACTTGGCATTAGTCGAGCAGGAGTGCGTCTGATTAGCAGTTTTGCACTGCAAGAAATGGGGTGAGATGTGGAGCTAAGCATGGGGAGATGGTTTAGCTTTAAATATTTTCCAAGACTCCAAGAATCTTTATTTCAGCTAAAAGCTAGAAAAGTTGCTTAAAAAGTACTCTAATATTTTGGGTAATTGCCTTAAAAATAAACTTTAAATTTTAGAAACTAAACCGACTTCCAAGTATACATATTTTCTTAATAAAAAAAACCCCAAACTCCTCAAAAAGGACCCTCCAATAACAACCTGATCATTAAGGTTAACTTCATTTTTTTGTTGGCGAAAAACAAGACATTCAATTATGAGACATGTTTATTTTCCATAGTGTCCCATTAGTTGGCCATCGAATGCCGCCCTTCCCTCTTTTCGTTCTCATTCCAAAGTTGGAAGTTCATTTCACTTTCACTTGTCCAATTAGCCGGCAAGGATGTACAGTGTTTAGTGCTTGAAATGTCCTGTAGACCACAGGCCACCACCACCACCACCTTCAATCGGATTTGTTTTCATTTGTTCTGACCCACCTGGCCTCCGGGGAAACACTGGCCCAGATCGAACACCGAATTGGACATCATTAGCAGGAGCAGAAGCCGGAGCAGGAGCAGGCAGGACTTGGCAGTAGGTAGGTTAAGGAGCTGCTTTCACCTGGACCAAAAACGTTGCCCCGAAGGCAGGTGAAATGACCAAGGAATTGGGTTTTTGGGTGCAGATAAATAAGAAGATGACTCCTACACACTGGCTGAAGGACTGTAATTGAGATGGGTGCAAAAGAGGTCCTTCAGGGGTCCTTGCCTCTCCACTCGAGTGGAGCCAAACAAAACAACAAGATGTCATATCATCGAAATGGCAGTCTCATTACGAGACTTTGTTCCTTCGCTTTGTTCGTGTCCTTTTTGTGTGCGAGAGAGAGAGTGGTGTGTGTGTGTGTGTGTGTCTTTTGAGCCGGCATTAATCAAAGGTCTTAGGGTTAATGTCTTAACATTTTGGAGGGGTTTGTGGGGTAGGAAGGAGAGATTTACACGATTACGTTCATAACTATAGGGATTTTGTGTTCAAATATTTAGAAAAAAATTTCAATGGAATTTATAAATTGTAATTAATATTTTTAAATTAATTTACCAGAAACAGAGGGAATACGTAAATAAATTCAGGATCAATTTCAAGCAAAAAGAAATTGTCGAAAATTAACACTAAATATGAAAGAAATTATAAATTTTCCAGAAAATCATTTTCCCAATTATCAAAATATCCTATATATCCCACCTTAGCTGTACGGATAACCCCCATATAAATATATTCATTTGTATATACATACATATACATCCCTATTGTATTTATACATCACACAAAACTATAGTAAGCGCCTGTTAATGACGCAATTTCCGCAAAAGTAAACGCTTGGGCCCTTTGCCTTTGCCTTTGGCAACCTTTGAGGGTCAGTTGCGATGGCCAACTTCTTCTTGTCGGCGTCGTTTGGCTGCGGCTAATTAACTTAGCGCATTGTAAATCGCCAGAGCATCGCTCATTTCTATGGCATCCTCTCGTTTCTATACATATATATATATACTATATAGTGGATATTATAGTACGTGTAGCAACCCCGGGGGGAGAAATGAGAGTCAATAAATAAAATGGGGGTTAGGCGGTTCGGGCGATTCGAGGGGAGTTTCTTTTACTCCAGATAACAAGCCGCACACACACACATAAAGGGGGGGTTAAGTGGGCGAAAAGGGCGTGGTTGGAACCCCTTTTTTTTTTGGCTCTGCACAGACAATTCCAAGCCATTACACTGAGAAATGTGACACAATTTGAATAACATTTAAAATATAAAATTGAGCATCAATTCGGTTTGCTTTTTGGGTGAGGTTTTGGGTGGGTTTCGGGTGGGTTTCTGGTTTGGTTTGGTGTCTTCCTTGGAACCCAACTCATGCTTGTCCCTCTGTCCTGATGGATTTGCCCTGAGAAAATATTCTTTCTTGGGGCCCATTTTCCTCTCGGCTGCCCTTCTGTTTGTCGTGTTTTTGGTTTTATTTTTTTGGCTCCTTTACTTTTTTGTTGTATTTTTTTTCTGCTTTGTCTAAATTGCGTAAATTATTGGCATATGTTGTCTTCGCAGTCCTGTCGAGGCAATGAAACATTTTTAACCCTTTTCCTTGTAGACATCGCTGGCATTGACAGGGACGTAGTAGGGAGCAGGGGGTTTGGGGTGCTGCCTGGAAAATGTCGAATGTCGGGCCTGGCATTTCATTGTATTTTAGTGGCCTTTTTCCGCAGTCGTTCTCCTCACCCTTTTTCGCTCAATTCAGCCCGTTTTCCCTCGTATTTCTTCTGGGGTTTTCTCCTACATTGGTTTCTCCGGACTTTTCCCTATTTTTTGCCGCGTCTTCACTCTCCCTCCCCCCCTGGGGGTGCACTCCTCTGTCTGACAGCCAGTTGGCTGTCATTTATCCCCACTTCGGCTTCAGTTTCTCCTCTGCCTTGCCAATTCTCCACTCCACCAACTCCAACTCGAGCTCTCTATCCCTTCGAACCCCCCTCTATCTCTGTATCTTGTCCCTTAAAACCCCCTTCTACCCAATTTTCAGCGCCTCTGGGTTGCCCCCTTTTTTATCATTTATGGCCGTCGTCGTTCTTTGGCTTTTTATGTGCGCTATTTCGCGAAGTAGAACAATAGCCAGCCAGAGCCGACAGAACCCCGCCCACACTCGGCCAAAGTCCTGGATCCTGGTCCTCGAAAGTCCAGGAGCTCGGGCACTACTGCTCCTTCGTGGGGCCTTTGTCCTTCACCATCACCATTCCCTGGCGCCCTCGCGTTACTTTATTGTCTTGCCAAAAGAAATAGACTTTTAATATACTTGGCCATTCAGAGCACAAAACATGGAGCTTCCAGGAAAACTCCTTTTTGTTTGCAGCAAACAGGAGCAGGAAAAATAAGAGAGGAGTGAGAGGAGGACGACAAGTGTCTGGGAGTGTGGAAATATTAGGCGATTTTGCCAGTTCATTGACTTGCCACAACAATAGTTTGAAGTTTGTCTGCCAAATAAATATGAGAGGAAAAAGGAGAATGGAGGAAAAGCTGGGAAAACTATTTCACTTTAATAGTTGAACCAATTTTAAGAGTGGCCATAAAATCGCACTCCGATTTATTTATTTTATATATATTTTTGAGTGGCCAACGCAATTCAATTTTGCTGCGGCAATTTGCGAATAAATATATTTATTTATATATTTTTCCAACAACGTAGACCTTGACCCGAGTGCCATTACCGTCAAAACTAAATTCAAAATCACACACAACACCTCCTGCTAATATTTTTTGTTGGCTGCAAAATCAAAAACCATGGCCGAGA
Source organism: Drosophila anomelani (assembly GCA_035045905.1). Classification (NCBI taxonomy): domain Eukaryota; kingdom Metazoa; phylum Arthropoda; class Insecta; order Diptera; family Drosophilidae; genus Drosophila; species Drosophila anomelani. The sequence goes on from JAWNOO010000076.1 coordinate 1,852,684, forward strand.
AGAGTTCGGAAACCGACAATGATGCTAGCGAGGAGGCTGCACCACCGCCTTCCAGCTCAAATCCGATCTCAGAGCGGCTCGAGGCCCACCGCCGTGCCCAGCAGGACAGTAGTAACCATATGGCCAGAGTCTTTGATATTCTGGAGCGGGCCAAAAAAAATCTAATGAAGCTGGAGAAGCAAAGATTGTCCCAAATGGAGGGCCTAAAGAGTCTGCGAGCTCGCCTCTTCCGGGAGAACGAAGCTTTGCGGGTGACGGCAGCAGCCATGTCCGGTAATTCTCATTCGGCACCAGATGCTACCAGCCTAGTTTTGCCCGGAAGTAGCGAGGAGAAACGCCAATCTGTGGAAATGGCGCCCACCTTGTATCCCTTAAGCTGGAAGGCATCCAGTGAATCACTGACCATTGCCAAATCGGTGAGCAAGACCCTGAGTTTGGCAACCAGTGTGGCCAAAACACCGAGCAAAACTCTAAGTTGGGCCACCAGCCTGGCCGAAACTCCGAGCCAGAGTCAGAGTTTGGCCACCAGTGAGGCTCCTCCGCCAAGGACCAGTAGTTCCCGAAATTTGTACAGGAAGAAAAGTCAGCGATATTACAAGAGATCGAAGGCCAAAATGTTGCCAAGTAGGTGAAATTTTAAAATGATTTTAAATTAAATTTGTTTGTTAATTTAGTCATTTTGCTTAGGCAATCAAGATAATGTGTCAGGAATTAGTGAGAGATCCGATCAATCGGAGACTGCCAAAGACCTAAAGCAGCGTTTCTTATCCAATTTCAAGTACTAAAACTGGAAAACCTTTGCTATTTCAAGAAATAAATATACATAAAAATTGTTTTCTAAAGAAAAACTATTTTTTGTTGACTAAAAATTGGTCAAAAAAGTCTTTAAGTTGCTGGCTATCTAATGACTTGACTTACTTTTTAAATATTTTATAAACAAAGGCTCGCAATGGGTTTCTTGGGTTTGCAATTATCTTGTGGGTAAAAAGCAACCCAAAGACAACCCAAAACCCCACACCCTAAACTGTACCAAAATCTATCAAAATTCTAGCATAATATTTACAGCCAAGAAGCAGGCTTGTCCTTATTTCAGGGGATCCTTTCCTTTCGTTTCCATTCCTTTTTTTTCTTCTTGTTTGTTCTTTATTCAATTTGCTGGCAGTGACCCTTCTGGCTTCCGTAGAAAAGCCAAAGCCAAGCCTCGTCCTGGGGGTCGTCGTCGAGGACACACACTCGACATCCATTTCAAAACAAATTAGTTGCCAACTGTCCGAAACAAATGTTGTCTAACGAGCAAAATCGAGTTGTGACCACCTCCCCTCGCCAACCCCTCCACAAGAGGTATAGTTTATGGCAGATATATGATATGTCCTGTGCGGATTTTTCGTTGTGACTTATCCTTTTGTTTGTCAAAAGCAAAACAACAAGAAAATTATATGAAACCCAAAGCTCAGCATTTCACTCGTAATACCAAGATGTATGTTTGCCAGAGGATATTGATTGGACTAGATCAAGAGGTTACTTTCCACTGTATATATACATATATCCTGCAAAATGCACTTCAAGTCGAGAAAAAAAAAAACATAACTTGCAGCAAGTCAAACACGGAAAGCTCAAAACTGAACTGGCAACTGAAAATAGTAAATAGAAAACTAGTGCAACTCAACTGAAAACTGAAAATGAAAAACTGAAAACGGGAAACTGGGAAACTGAAAACGGAAAACTGAACTGAAACTGAACTGAACTGAAACTGAAACTGAACTAAGCCAAACCGAAAACTAAACAAGTTTCTGGCAAACCACCTGACCCCCACACGAGCACACACACACACAAATTACTTATGTGCGGATGGGTGGGTGGGTGGCAGCCACCCACCCTCTTACCTGGCCATACTTTTTTCTTTCTGTGTGTTTTGTTGTTGTTGTTGTTGTCGTTACACTGTTTGTTGTTGTTGTTTGTTTTCAAGTAGGTCATTAGAGAGGCCTTCGCCCTTACCGGCCACTTGAATTATTAAATTTCCCCCAGCTCCACTTTCAGTTGCAAGCTCCTCTCTCTCTTATATGATGTTTATATATAAAAGTATATAGAGTCGTATTCCATAACTTACCTAAAGGGGGAGAGAGAAGAAGAGAAATATTTATTGTAATTTTTATCGGTTTGCATTCGAGGGGAACTTTGACATTCAAGGGGCTTAAATCAAGCACAGAGAAAATGTGTTATTAATTTTTAAAATATTTATATTGATTTTGTTTCACTTTTTAATTCTAGAAACTTAACTAAAAAACCCAAATTGATCAATAAACCCTCTAATGCTGCGATAATCGATAAATTCGATACGATACGATACGATAACTATCAGCCGATATTCTGCAGAGAGCACCAAAAAGGAGCACTCAAAAGAGAGTTATTTTATTCCCAAATAAAATCTTTATAAATTCATAAATACAACACTTTAATTTACTTAACACTTTTAGATCTCTAAAATTTCTTTCATCTCCCTTTTGCTATTCTTAAATAGTTAAGTTTGAGGGCAAAGTGTAGCCGCCCCTCTCTCGTTCCATCGGCAGTTTTAGTGGTAGTAGTTGTAGTAGTCCCATAAAAAGTAATTGGAATTTTCATTTAATATAAAAGCAAAGCGTGCCCAGGCACAGAGCCAGCGGAACACAATCTAACCCACTTCGCAGTTTGCAATCGCAGAGCAGCAACCAAAAACTATGCATATAAACGGGGCCACTGATGTCGTCCTCCTCTGCACTCCTGCCACCTCCTTGCCATCCTGTTTCACTGCCGCAATCCAGCACTATCCCATTTTGAGGGGGGAGTAAAAAGGATACAACACAATGTAGCCAGTGGAGCATCCTCATCCTCATATGAGTGTGTGTGTGTGTATCCTTCATACAGGCTCGGGCTCGTTGCTCATAAAACTCACTCAAGTAAATGTACGAATGGTTTTCGATATGAAATGCATGAAACTGACAGGCAAACATATTGCGCCGCACTGCCGAATAACCAGCCACCCACCCGCAGTTTTGGCCAAAAGCCACGCCCACATTGCCCACTTTTTTTTGTTATTGTTCACGGTGAGAAAAGTTATAGTATTAACCAAAAAAAAAAAATGAATGTTCAACCCATATGATCATACGGTTTTAAGATCACACGAAAAGGATCTGGAGAGAAAGGTCTGTCGACAAAGCAAGAAGCAAAAAACTTTTGCTTGTGCATTGCAGCAAAAAATAAACTTCTTTAAAAATTGATCCTTAGATCTTTTTTTTGAGAATGCTATAATATATACAGAAGGACCTTCCCTTGTAAGCTTTAAACCTAATTTCATTCTAATTTTATTTCTGCTATTTTTCCACATTTTTCCCACAGTGCAGCCAGCCTCTTGTATCAGTTGGCTGACTGTTGGTTACCACTTGTCCGCTGTTGCTCCTCATCCTCGTTTTCGTCCTCGTAAGCTCTTCCATCTGTCTGCCCTCGTTACCGGGCTTCACCCTCCCCTCCTCCTCCTCCTCTGGGCATTGTTGTGGGACCTATACATATATATATATATATATATATATATATTATATCCCAGCGAGAAGAAGAGCAACTCCGCACCTCTCGCCTGTCTATTTATTCAGATATGAAAATGCATATTGTACACTCGACTCACGCCGCTTTATATGGGACATTTCTTTATCATCTGCTCTTCGCCTCGGATATTTTTCCTCTTTTTTTTTTTTAATATGCAACTCTGTGGCATGTGGAAAAATAAAAAAGAAAATAAAAAGGAGAAGAATATAGGAGCTACTCAGCGAGGCGTGCATTTATTGCAATTGTGTTCCAGTTTCTTGCGTTTGAATTGGCGATGATTGCGCCGAAGAATGGAGTTTTTTACAAATGAAACTCTGTATCTCACGAACAAAAAAAATAAGGCTGAGATAAACAAAGCAACACCTTATGGTGACACCCATTTAAAAATATGAAAATACTTATATTCTTTCCAGGATAATGCACTTTAAGTTATAGGATTCCCTTTGGGCCTTTGCAATTATTATTTAAACTCTTCAACTAATTGGCAAGTTCACACTTTTAGAGCCCACAAAACACCGAAATTGATCATTTATTGCTGCTAATCGACAGAGGAGGGAATCATAATTGACACAGACACAGTTTGTTTATGAAATAATATATCAGTTGTCCAATTAGTTCAGAGCGCTTTACATTGATTAATCCAAACATTTAGTTGCTCATATTAGGTATCAGCAAAATAATAATAACCTTTAGCTTGCAATTACTTTTGTTCTTTGAAAATGCAGACAGACAGACAGACACAAATTTCCTACAATTGAAAGTAATATAAACATTTTAATTATGATCGAAGGCATTTCACTTGAAATTTCATTTGATTTCCTGCCGTTTTGTGGCATTTAATTATGATTCAAGTGGAAAGGAAGAAGTGTGTCTAAGCTCCTCTACACACATAATATTAAATTTCAGAAATGCACTTTGCAGCAGCAAATTAAACCCAACAAACCCGGGGACTTGAATGTTAATTAAGTCCTAAATCCGAGGTAATATTTTAGCAATGATTTTATCAGCATTTCGCAATGGCAACTGGCCATTTAGTTGACCCGAGTTGACCTGCTGCTGCTCCTGCACTAACCTCTTCCTCCTGCTGCTGCTGCACATAATCGCCATTTGACTTTGTCTGTGGCATTTTGATGGCGCGCCGTAAATTCGCGATGACACTCGACTTAATTGCAATTATTTGCAGGTGAAAAATGCACTACAACAAAAGTTTGAGAGCTCTCAAATGCAGAATATTTTAGGGGAATATAATTAGGAATTTATAGAAATATTTAAACCCATTCTTTTAACTTTAAATAATTGGTTTTAACATTTTTTGATTTCTCTTAAAGGAAATATTCAATAAAAATTATATTTTTGTTAATTTTATACATATTTTGACCCAAAAACTATAATTTTCAAATCATATATTCTATATCCATACAAAAAAAGTGAATTCTATTTATTAGAATTTTTCTTCCTCAATATTTACCTGCTGGAATGGTTCGGCTCGTGGGCAAAGGGCTCGGCGTAGATATTTCGCACGGGGGGCACTCGGCGGGGCAGGGGCGGCGGCACCGGATTGTAGCCATCCATGATGGTATCACAATCGGAGTACTTCATCGATTTCATAGTCATTTTGTGTCTGGAATTCACTGTGCCGCCGACACTGCGACTGCGAGTGCACTTCACTTCACGATTTATGGCGGATATTTATGATGTAATTTTTTTAGTGTTTATTTATTACTTTTTTTTTGTATCTCTCTCGTATTTTGTTTTTTTTTTTCGTTTCGTTTTTTGTGGTCGCTTTTAATTTTAATTGTAATTATTACAATTAATATGACTGCACCCCGTACGAGACGTGGCCAGGGGCAGGGGGGGCCCGTGGGGCCTAGGTGGCATGGCGCCACCTAAGAAAAAAAAAACGAAATGGGAATATATCTCGATCGAATGAGAAAATCCTGGTTGGAAATCCTTAGCTAACGAATTTCTCCTCGTTAATTCCTGCTCCTTAATCCTTCCGTTTTAATTGGATTTCCTTTCTTTTTTTTCTGTGGATTTTCTTTTGTATTTCTCACATCGTCTTCATGATGGCATCTCAGATCTGAATTGGGAATAGAATTTATATATGCATAAGTTGGTGTTGTCTTTTGGGGGACAACAACAACAACCTGGTGACCTTTTGTTACGCTTTTTACTTGGTGGTTTTTTCGTGGTTTAATTTTTGTTATTCGATTTTTGTCGTAAGTTTTATTGGGTTATTTCAATTATTAGTTATTTAATGATTATTAAAATAATTTCCTTTTGGCTTTTATAATTATTTATAATATTTATATTTGAGCAGCAGCTGAATAACTTCTTAAAAAAAATATTTTTAGAAATATTCTTCTCATGAAAACCCTTTATAAGAATATAAGAAAATTCTCTCAAAATTTCCCAAAATTCCCCCCAAAACTCTCCTCAAAATTCCACCTAATTTCCACTCATTTCCGGGATTGATTGTGGCAACACAACAAACGCTGGGCAAAATGTTAATTATTTTTTCGCAGTAGCAAACGTTTTTGCAACTCCCCCCTAAACGGTAATCGGTTTTGATTCTACCAATCGAGAGAGTTGCCTCCCAGAAAAATATATTTATCGATTTCCCTACTGGAAATTGCCAAACCAAAAATCATTCTTGGCCCGTGGTGGATGCGTTCAAATAACCAAACTGAAAACTGGTTTTCTGCAGCAGCCAGAATGGGGGGAATGGGAGGGGGGAGTAGGGAGCTCGGCAAACAATCAGAATAAGTGTGGATTCCATTTTGGTATCTCTCTCTGCAGCTCCCGCACCCGCTCCCGCTCACCCACCTCCCCGGCAGTTTGTAGTCTCATGTCCGACTGAACATATTTGTTACACTTGCCGCCCTCTTTATCCGATTGGTCTGACCACCGGAGTGTGTGTGTGTGTGCGAGTGTGTGTATCGCTCTAATCACAAAATCCCACCCATGATGTTCACCACTCACACTCGCAGGGAAAAATATTCAAAGTCATCGTGTAATATTGGAAAAACACTCGCCTTGCGGTAAGAGCTTAGGGGGAGGAGCTGAGGAGGGGAAGTTGGGACGGGCGCCAAACAATTTCGAATGTAATCCGTTATTGTGGAGGAGATCGAAAAATGTATCTGTGGGATACTTGCAGCAGCACGAGCTCTCCACCATCCCGGATAATGCGGCATATCTTTGGGATTTTCATCTCAAATTAAATTTATGATATGGCACAAAAATTGAATAACACCCAGACAATAGCAACAGCAACAACGGGCGGAGGGACGGACACGAAGTGAATCAAAATCAAAATCAATCAAAATAGAGGGGGATCCAGCGGAGAAAGGGCCAAGAACGAAATAATACCAATAAGGTTTGAGCCAAGAGAGCCACCAGACAGAGACACCTCAAATGAACCGCAGAGATACAGCAGAGATACAGCAGAGATGCAACGATGCAGAGATTCAAAATACAAATGCGGAAAATATACAGGTGCACAGGGAGAAATTAATAAAATAAATATTTCTATTCAATTTCTCAGCTCAAATTGGTAAGAGAAAACTATAAAAAATTATTAAACTTTAAAGAGAAATATCGTAAATATTATTTACCCATTAAAGTTCATCGAAAATTTCCTTCAGTGCACCAGTTTACACTTCAGATACATCGCATTTTAACCGCAAAAATGGTCAATTCCCTGCTGCCTAGATTTGAGCTACAAAACGTATCTTTCAGCCTGGCAAATTGCCATTAATCAAATATCGAAACAACTGCCTGATTTTTGAGGCGTTTATTAATTAACACAACGCAATGAACTAGCACATTCCGCGCCAGTGAAGCGAATATATTCAATAGATACATTTCGTTTTTGTTTCTCTTTTTTTTTGTTATTATTTCTTCTCACAGAGCTGGCTAATGAAATATAATTTCACGTTCATTAAAAGCCAAGCAAAAAACGAGACAAAGAACTCACAAATCCCCGGCTGTTGTGTTTTTCAACAACACACAACCAAAAGATACAACAATTCAACAACAACAAAAAAAGTGAGAAAAAAAAGCTATGTAATCACATAATTGCTGCCAACAAAAAAAAAAAAACAAAAATCGAATGATATATGAACAAATTATGACAAGTGTTAAAAAGAGAATCGATGGGTTAACAACAAACAAGTAAGAAAGCTACAGTCGAGTGAGCTCGACTGTGAGATACCCGCTACCCATACTTAAACCAGAAAAGCGTCAGGACGCCAGAAAAAACAGTTGATACAATTTTGAACATAACAGACAAATGCAAATGCAAGTGTAATATAATCACATGCATACAAAAATACATACATATGTATCTATGTGTGTAAAACCGCGATATTATTGCATTCAAGCGGCTAATAATTATTACCATTTATTAAAATTGCTTCTCGAATATCTTATAAGATTCTTTTCCGAACACAACCATGAACTGATAAGAATATTTAGTTGGTCTAATTGGTCAACCAAATGAGGCATGCTGCCCGCAGCCGTTTCTGGCCATACAAAATTATTTCTTTAATAACTTCGACAATTTTTATCTGATCGCAACCAAATTTTCAGGGATTACACCGACTATAGTTTTTAATATACATATCGAAATTCGCGACTCTAGCTTTAAAATTATACGCTTAATACGCTTTTTTATGATTTGCGGGGGCGGAAGTGGGCGTGGCAAAAATTTGAAACAAACTTGATCTGCGTGCAAGCATAAGAAATACTGTCGAAAAAAAATTAGAGCTCTATCTCTTATAGTCTCTGAGATCCAGTGTTTCATACGGACAGACGGACAGACAGACAGACAGACAGACAGACAGACAGACAGACGGACATGGCTAGATCGACTCGGCTGTTGATCCTGATCAAGAATATATATACTTTATAGGGTCGGAAATGCTTCCTTCTACCTGTTACATACATTTCCTGCCGGCACAAAGTTATAATACCCTTCTACCCTATGGGTAGCGGGTATAAAAATATATTTATGGAGGGAAAGAGAGTTGCAGGAACTTCATTGCGATTTTGGGTATCTTTTCCTTTGGAATTTTTAGCCCAAAATTCCCTAAAGAATATTAAAGACATTTTTAAAATAGTTTTAAAGCTTATTTATGCTTTCTTTTGTCGCAAAAAAATGTATTAATTAACGAAACGAATCATATTTATAAGAAATATTTCATAACAAAACTGATCTTTCCTTCAAGAAATCTTAAGCCTACTTAAAATTATCTCACAGCTTTTAGTGCCTCTTAAAACCATTCAGCAGATACTAAGAATTTTCATATATGTTCACTGGAAAATCCCTCACATTCCTACCATGATTGATCCCACTAGTCCCGGCCACTCTCCCATCGCTTCTATGCATGAGTTCTTGGAAATCTGCTGGCCAAATATCTACTACCAAAACGCATCTCACTGATACGAAATCTACTTGTTGGCCCAGGCAAAAGCAGCTCAAAATTTACTGGCCAAAGGCACGAACGACGAGCCCAGGAAATATTCCAGCTGAGTTTTGTCTGTGCGGAGCATTAATCTCCGCTCCGGCTACCAAGTTCGCTGCACTCTCGGACGACCTACGCGAAAAATGCAGCGCGAAAAAGAGGCAGCAACGCAGAAACAGGCAAAATGCACTGGGAAAAAGTAATATTTAAATATGGGAAATAGTTTTTAAAATTTAAAAATAATTGTAAGAAACCTTTAAACTTTAAGTGTCCTAAAAAATCATAAGAAACCTTACAGAAATTATAAGAAATCTTTAAACATTTTGTGATTTAAAAAAAAATAACTTTTCCAAATCGGTAAATATTTCTAGACATCGTAGGATATTTTAAATATTTATAAAACTATTTATATAAATTATAATAAAATCCTAAACAATTCCTAATCCATAATAAAAATCACCTAAATTCGCAGTGCTTTTTGAAAGGAGCGACTGCTCCTTAAACAATTTTTTTTTGTTTTGTAGTGCAAATCATGTTGACGCCCCTCCGCCTCCGCAAACCTCCTTCATGCATCCCAAGCAAAACAAAAAAAAAAAAAGAAATAAAAAATGGGAAGCAAGAAAAAACACAACAAATCCCTGCCCCTTTCGCCCACCCAAAATGCTACCAAACGAGTTCACAGCAAGTTGCTCTCTGAGAAAAATAAAAATAAGAAAACCGACGACAAGTTTCCAGGTTTGCGTTAGGATGCAGCTTCAAAAAAATAAAGAAAATACGAAAAAATAAGAATACGGGAGAGACAAAAACGAAGATGAAATAAGAAAACAAAAAGCAAAGCTTGGAACTGGGACTTCAACTTAAGCTGGGAATCGGACCATTGAGCAGCGAGGATTGGGTTGGGATTGGGCAGAACTGGTTTCCTTAGGAAACCAGAAAAGAGCCTTGGCCTCACCCCTTCCCGTCTCCAGCACCACTTTACCCCACTTTTCCGCATGTCACAGCGCAGGCTCCCCATCAAAATGTCAGCGTCTAAATGTAATTAAAATTGATTTTATTTCAAGCAGCATAAAACAATTAAATGGCGTCTAAGCCAAATAAATACCATATATACTCCCCTCCCCCCTGCACAACAACTTTGATTATTTATAAATAGTCGAAAGGGTGGCGGCGCGGAGTGGGAAAAGTTTTCGGTTCAAACATTTGCCACAAATGTCAGAAATAATCATGATGGCCAACATTTCATTTGACAACCAATTCCCACTCCCTGTGGAGTGTGGCATGGCATGGCGTGGAGTGTATATATTTCCCCCTCTCCCCCGGCAACACTTGGTGTTTTTGTAGACAAAACCAATAACCAAACCAAGATCCAAAGGGTTGCCCAACAACATTTTTATGGTCGCGACGGCACATTTTTCTCGTTTCTCCCAAAAATGTTTCCAGTTTTTACGAGTGGGCCGAAGAAGAGAAGTGCGTGCCACAGGAGAGGTGGGGGGCAGTGGGGGAAAAGCTAAACAGGAACAGCTCCAGAGTCCATATAAAATATGCTTTTCCAATTAGCGTTTATTTGGTTTTTCATTTTCTGTTTTATGTTTTATGTTTGCCCAGCTAAACAAAACCGAAAAACACGCCTAGAATAATTAAGGCACACTGCGAAATAAATTAAGAATTTAACGCCTAAAGAACTGAAGAGTCATTAAACTGGCAACTCTTTTGGCAACTTTGGTAGTTAAATAATAGCGTTTAGAGGTGTCTATAAAAATAAATAAATGGCTAAACAATTATAAATGAATATAAATAAGAAAATAAGCTAAATTGTGAGAAAAAAACGTTTTAAAATGAGACTTTTATTATTTATTTTTCTCTGTGCAATGCTGATGAGCAGCGGGGGTGAAAGAAAAACTTAGGAAAAAGAGGGGGCGTCCCTAGTAGGTGCCACAAAAAGGGGGATTCGATTCCATTTGATTTGATTTGATATTTTCTTCTTTTTTTTTGGGGCCAAAGCTAATTGGCCAAAAGCCATTGGTGGCTAGAGAGTGTCACCCGGAGTTCATGTGAAGCATCAGGCAGCTGCTGCTGCTGCTGCCCCACGATTTCCCCCCCTCCTGGGAAATCCAAAAGAGTTTCGAGAGTACCTTCTTCCAAGAAGATCACTCAAAATTATCATGGGAGCTGTGGCAGCATAAGCGAAAGCTCTTGTCACGATCGTTTCGTTTATGGAATTGGGAGCAATCTGCTTGATTGTTTTCTCGGGGGATTTATTTGGATAATAATTTTCCTCTTTTTTTTGTTTTTGGTTCTTGAACTGGAAGAAAGATCACTTGAAGTGATCAAAGTTCAGGCGGTGAAAAGCCATATACTTGATGGCTTGTTTTGTAATGCCATCATAGTTTTCTTTTGGGATGATGTTTTGAAATGATCTTTTGGGATTAATTTGATAGATATTAAAAGATATTGTTTCTGTGTCAGTGTTTGTTTGTATTTTTGAGGAAAACCAGAATCGAACTGTGAAGAACTGAAGGGATCAGAAGATCAATAAATGATTTGAGTGGTTTTTAGGTTATCTAAAATATCCTTTATTATTTTATTATTATTTTATTTATTGCTAATTTTTAGAAGAAAGCCAAAACTAGAATTTTATTTTTATTTTAAAGTAATACTTGGTAAATATTTTAGGCAATTTTTTTCTTTAATTAAATTTGCAAATTTGGCAAATCTGACGTCAATATTTAAAAAAAAAAAGTGAAGGGAATCCGACAGGAATTTCCATACATGGTCCCCAGGAATTTTCATATAAAAGGCGGCTGCAGCCAGGAATTTGGATATCCTGGGAAGTTATCCTAGAATCCTGACACGAATTTGATTTTTTTTAACATTTATAATTTTAAAACATGATTCCCAAATTAATATTTAAATATATTACATTTTTTTTAGTAAATATTTTAGGAATTTTTTTGTTTTTAATTAAAGCCTTTGGACCTTTGGCAATCTGACGTAAATACTTAAAATGACCCCATAAATTCTCACACGCCCCGCTCCCCACCACACGATAATTCCAATCTGGCACAAATATATAGAATATTTATTTATATTTATAAAGACCAGAGGATACCAGATGCGGCACGCAATCAGATCAACGATCCTCAATGGCAATGACGCACATGATCGCCCAGAAAGCTGGGAGAAAGAGGGATATTCCCTTTACGTGAACCCCCCTCTTCTGCGTAAACCCCCCCTTACTCCCCTTTATTTATTTTCTTCTTATTTTGTGTTGATCCAAACTGCAGTCTCACATAAATTAACGCCCCTGTCATAAGTGTGTGTGCGTGTCTGGCTTGTAGTATCTTCCCCGCTCGTTGTGCAGCATTTCAAGGTCTGGCCAGATATTGTACATACTATATAGTGGAGATCGGAAAACCGCACGCACGCGTCGTCGTCTCCCCCTTTTGTTTAAATATTTTGCGTGCCTCGAGATTTATGTTGGTGTTGCAAGCGAGGAGCATGCAACAATTGCAGGAGGGAAGCCGCATTTATTTGTCTTGAAAGTTTTATTGCTTTTAAATTTATGGGCCATGGTTCGGGTCGTTCTGGATCTTCTTTTTTCATTCCCTTTCTGTGTGATGATCATGTCACAGGGCGAGTGTTCACACCTACATAATTACAGGGTATGGAGAGTCTGGCAACAGAAACAGATATTGCACATCTGCTGCTGATTGACTGTCTTTTCGTTCGACTTTTACGATTGCAGAGAGCGGGAAATTCTGCTTGAGATTTTATGATCTCGCAAAGAAATGTGTTTTGCTAATTTTAGGCAGGGAAAAGGATTTTTTATAGATTTTTTTACGAGTGCAGAAAATGGAAAATAAAATAAAGAATATGGCTTTTGTTTATAAAAACTTAAAATGTTGAAGTGCTTATATTTTAATGGATTTAAAAATTCTTAAAAATTATAGAGAACTTGTTAATTATGTTTTTAATAATGCCTATAAATTCTTCAATTAAAAACTTTTTCTTCTCCATTAATTTGGATATATTTATAATTTTTAATATATATTTTTTTGCTGTCTCCTGATAGGTGCTTTTCTGCCCCAATATGCCAAACGACAGAAATTGCCATACAACATTTTTCACTTATCCCCATATACATTTTCCTAGCCCCCCACTCCTCCTACTTCTGCCCCACTGGCTTTTCCCCCTCCTTCTAACCAACTCCCTTTTCCACCTTCTCTTTAGTTTTGGCGCTTCGCTTTGTTAGCTTAACTTTATTCTCTTTCTTTTTGTATTTTGTTCTTCTACTTCTCTGTTAATGTGCGAGATGCAGATACAAAGATACAAATGGGTGACCATGTGTGTGAGTGTGAGTGTGCGAGAATGCGGGGTTTATGAGTGGCACTGGGAGAAAATCTTAGGCATCTTGTAGAAGAAGTATCAATTTTATAGATTTAATAAATATTTTTTCCTTTAGTTTAACTTTGTACTTATTGAGTTTAAATTTATTTTTTAAAGCCTTTATGTAACCCTATTTTTTCCAGTGCTCTCTGATAATAATCAAAGACACGACAGATTCAGTTCTGTTGCTGTTTTCCCCCCGTTTCTATTCCAGTTTGAGTTGGGATTCGCCTTGGCTTTGAGAGTTCAGTTTCGGTTTCAGTTCATAGGCCGTTGTAATTCCCCAGAAGCGCCCCATATATATCTGTATCTTTATATGGATGTCTGTGTATGTGTGTGTGTGCATAAGATATTAGCATTCTGTGCGTTAATGCTTTCATCTTACAGATACAATTTGCTTTTTTTCGTCTGCGCTGGCTTTTTGCCTGCGAGTTTATTTCATTTTCAGTTTCATTAAATAACAAATTGCTCTTTTGTTGTGTATGCCAGAGTGTGTGTGTGTGTGTATCTGTGTATCTTTGTATCTTGAGCTTAACTTTTTTATGATGTCTATGCAAGCTTATGTGTGTGCACTTTACTTCTTTTGCCTTTGTTATTAATGTTGTTGTAATAAAAAAACAAAAATAAATAAATAAGAAGAGTGGCACAGCGAGTGAAAAGACCATGAAATACCCAGTAAATGTAAATTAATACGAAAGGGGATTTTTATATTAATAAAATTCAAAAAAATACTAACTGGCAAGGAAAACCTTAAATTTCCCTACAAAAAATCCTAATAAATATCCTAGAAATCTAAACTCATTTATAATTTTTTATTTTTCATATAATCCCCATATATCCCTCTTGTAATGGGTATTCCCCGGCAGAGAATAAAGGAAAACAAAGGAAACTTTAAGGAGACGCGGCTCAAAACTTTGTTTATGTCGCGTTTCTATTTTATGCTTTCAATAAATATTAACATTTTCCTCAGAAGAAAGGAAGCAGGGCACTAACCTTTATTATAACCTCCCTTCCCCCAAGGAATTTTTCTGCCTTTTTTCGGAAAAGCATAAGAATCTCCTTTCTCTTCCTTCCCCGCTTTTCTTTTTTTTTTGTTTTTTGCTTAAAAAGTTTTGGCTTCTTATGTGTTTCAGTTAACGTTTACGTTCCGGGGTGCTCTTGTTATTTTTAGTTTAGTTGACGTACATTTTTCATGTTTATAAAATGTCTTCAAAGATTTTAATCTCATTGTGATGCAAAAAAAAAGAAAGGAATGCCGGGGGGTGGTGCTTTCTGATAAAAACCTGGCTTCTGACATGGCCAAAAAACTTCTTGAAATCTGACGAGTTCTATACATTTGTAGGGCACACAACACAGCAGTCTCTGTGTGTGTGTGTGCTAAGTAGGAAAAGTTTTTCAGGGCGGAAAATCTACATGAAGTCATGAGCTGATAATGGAGACCGCAAAACCAAAAATCTTTAAACTTCAAAACGAAACCAAAAACCAACAAAGCCTCAAGGCAGAGTCAATCAGGGGATAATGTGGACCTAATTTTAAGTAGCTTTATTATATAAAATATTTAAAATAAATTAAGTAAAGTAATGAAATTTAATTAGAATTTAAAATTTCACCTAAAGTTTTATAGTTAAAATCTTCCCAAAACCATTCATTGAAGGTAAACCCTTTAATTGAGCTGACAATTTGTTTATAATGACTGAGTTTGTAGCACAATTTCCATTCCCACCATTCGTAGCTCTTGCAAAAGATCTCGTCCCCCTCTATACTTGATGGTGGATTGTGTAACTCATCGCATCTATCAATGATTCCCATCGATTTCGAGCTAATTTCCACTTCCTCTTCAACTGACACTCCAAGTCCAACTCCAACTCCTCCTCCCCCTCACCCTCTGGCCTGCTCTTCTTCCAACCCGTTAAAAGGCTTGACTGACTGACAGCTTGTTAAGAAAAGAGTTGGGATCCGGGGAATCCATGATCCATCCATGGCCATCCGTCGATCTGCCCACACGAACGAAACGGAGGAGACACCCAAAAGGTATGATGATGATGATGATCATCCCAAAAACCCAAACCCTTTTCTAGTAGGCTCCCACCCCTTCTCCTCAAATTGGGGCCCCACCCACACAGGCAGACGGCACTGAAAAAAATTAGTAAAAAAATACTTAAGAGTTTAGAAAAGATCACGAAAGTTAAGTAAATAAAACCCAGGCAATTTCGAGAAGTTTTATTGGTTAAATGCAGCCAAAATCTATGTTTTAAATTTAAAACAAAGGGTTAATACCTTTATAAGTTTATTTTTTCCAAGTTAATAATATAAAAATAAAATACAAAATCCATTCACCTCATATTTCTCTTAAAAACCCAACATTTTTATATTGCAAACTCACAAAACTTAATTAAACTTAATTAAAATTAAAATATTTTTCAATACAAAGAAATAAAATATCATTAAGATTCCCACCTATTTTCCTGAAGTGCAACTCCACAATTTATTTTAAAAAAGACTATAACATTTATTTGTCGCTTCAGCGGTCACAGAAATTGGAATGGATTGTCGATGTCGATGGGTCTGTCTGTCTGGTCTGCTGAGGTGTCTGATGGGGGTTAAATCTAAGGAAAGTTTCGCTTCAGTAAACCGGCAACGAGGTTGCATTTTAACAAGCCAAAGTCCGAGACATTTTCCACAACAAACTGAACCAGAGGGGCCACACACATGGATCGTTCAGAAGATATTACCTCTCCATCCCTAAACTTCCAAGAGAAAAACCTTGTAACTGGCTTAAAGATTTCAATCTTGATCGGCTTATCACCATCGATCGTTTTGCATACGAAATGAGAGAGCTGTAAGCGGAATCTGAAATGTATCTACATCTGTGTATATATAAATATGTATATATCCATCCGCGGCGACAGCCTGCGAAACGTTTTACACTCAATAAAGGCGTCAAGAGCGCCATAATAATTATCACACCCACAGGCCAAAACAGCATAGCATTTTCATTCCCATTCTCAGTCGAAGTTTTAGTTTTCCTTCTTTTCCTTGGCGACTATTAAAAGCCAACAAAAACACAGAGACAGAGGAGGAGAAGGAGAGAGGTTGTGTGAAATGTGAGTGGAAAATGCAGACCATAAAATGTGCTGTGTATGGTAAATAAAACAACACCTACAGGGAAAATGGTCTAAATAAAATATGAGGAACATAAAAAAATGTAAAGGGTAAAGCTAAAGATACTAAAAATAAATTTATTTTTAAATTAATTAAAAGTCTTCAGGAAGAAAACTTAAGGGGAAAGTCATATGAAATTAAAACTTGAAATATATTTTTGTGTGATTAAAAAACTAATAAAAATCTATAAAGAAAAGCTTGATATTTTTTCCTAGAATTTATCTACTAAATATTGGCCACTTTTCAGGGTAAAACAGGTGCATTTCAAGTGTTGATTGGCATCTTTGGTTGCTCTGCCTGTAATTAGGCGTGCAATGCCCCAACCTTACAAAAAAAAAGATAGCACTTTCCATTTCCCCTCTGCCCAAAATTAATTTCCATTTTTTCCCCATTTGCCATTTATTTTGGCTTCTTTTTTGCAATGAATGAACATTTTTTTGCCTTTACACACATGCAAATGAGCAGCAGCAGCAGCAGCCCCTGCAGTTGGCCTGAAGAACTCACAACTTCTTGACAACTTGGTGGAGAGACTGGCAACAATAATTGGCACCCGGCCAGATATACCAAGTCCATTGATGAAAAGCAGCAGCTACAGATACTTATATATATATACAACCCGATGGAGATACAGCTTAACCCAAACAGCAGCAGTGGCGTGCATTTGATTTTAAATTTAGCCACTTGAATTTCCGTCCTGCTGCTTGGCTTATTTATTTTTTTTACGAGCAAGAACGAAAATGTTTTACAAAATAGAAATAAGAGCATCAAATATTTTGTCGACTTCCGCTCGTAATCACCAATTAGTAATGCCACACTGACAAATATGCCAAACTGAAAACGAACTCAAAGTTTTTTGGACAAATTCGAGGAGGAGGAAAGCAAACCCAAATACCAAATACAAAATCCTACAGAAATGGTATGGGATGATATATTATTTGTAATAAATTGCGCTGCGCTGCTGCTGCCCAGAAGAAGACGATGGCATCCTGCAAATGGCCCCAAAAGTTGGGTCACATTTTCATCATTAGTCAGCCGACTATGGCCACTAAATTCAAATGAAATGAAATGAAATGCCTGGCATCTGCGAGTTGTAGATACAGATACACACAGACACACACACACACAGCAGACACTTTGCGCATTGTCAAATCTACCAAATCGAAGTGTATCCAATGGAACGCCAATTCCCTGGGGAGCAATTCACGCTTTGCCCCTAAAAATGTATCTGAGCCGCCGAGGTACACTTGTATCTGGATCTGTGCTGCTGCTTGTTGTATCTTTTTTGCCAAAGAAATTAAATAAAAATAGCAAAATGAATAAAAATGAAGCAGTTTATGCGTTGGTGGAGAGAGAAGCCATAAGAAATTAAGTGAAATCTTTAGCTTTAGGTCACAGAAAACCTTTTAGAAATTAAATTAAAGCTTTGAATATTATAAACTTCAAATTTTGGCCTTAAAAATAAGAAGCAATTTCATTGACTCATTTAATTTCCATATTATAAACCATAATTATTTCTTCTTTGTTTTCCCTCTCTCTTACAAGTCAGTAAATTATTTCCTACACCAAACTTTCCCGCATAAACCTTTGCGAAAATTCAGTGAAAACTTTTGGCATTTGGTTTTGGGTTTGCCTTTGCATTTTCGCTCCATTTGGCCGCCTTTCTTTCGGGTTTCGCACTTCAATTGCTCCGCCCAGTCATCTACACACTCGCCTTTACAACAACACAAAAAAAAAAGAAAAATAAAAGCTGACCAATCAATCGATGTGTTTTATTTGGCCACCCCCCCTTCCCCCCAACCCACTGCTGCCCGGTTTTCCCTTTGGTTTTTCCTTGGGCGGTGCACGCAAGGGGCTTCCTTTCGGTTTTCTTAAGAAAGATCAAAGGGAAAAGCAGCGCCTGGGAAATGAGCTCAAGTGTTTTGGCTCTTCTTTGATTTCTCGAGTGGGTGTGTGTGGGTGTCCCTCCCTCTTTGGGTGGTGGTAAACCAAAGAACCTAGAATTGGCCATTGGATTTTAATACGTCGCGTTCTAGTTTCACTTTCACTCTCTCCTGGCTTTGCGGGGATTGTCTAATCGCATTGATTGATGTCTTCACCGGAAACTGCACGCAAAAATCCAGTTAAATCCCCTTCTCTCTCAAGTGTCCTGCGAGTTGCGGGTTGTTTGTTGTGGGTTTTCGCGATATAAATTAATGAAAAGCATTTTAGATATATGTACGTGCATTTTGCGGGGGGTAGGAAAGTTTCACGCAAAAGTTCGATCCACTTGGAGAGTGTGTGTGTGTGTGCGGTTGGGATAATCTTGCTCTTAACCGCAGAAAGAGAAACAGACGGAAAACAGGGGCTGGCAATTCGGTTTTTCGGCAACAAGAAACACTCAATGGAAATTAAAGCAATTTCCTGTGGCAATTGCAAAGATGCTAAATTAAAATACAAACGAGCAGAGAGAGAGATACAGATACATTGCCAGAGCTGCAGATACACGAGACACACACACACACACACACAAGTATGCTAAAACCGCCATTCATAGATATTTAATTAGCAGCGTGCCTAAAGCCAGAGCAAGACGGGTGTAGTAGGTAGTGAGCAAGCGAGACAGGCGGCTTGTAAATTGGCAATAATCTCAAACCGAATCTGTGCACTACAAAAAAAAAAGTGTTAAAAGAAAAGTGCCAACAGCGACTTTCTTTCAATCGGCATTGCTTGTACATAGCAGGCAAAGCTCAAGCATTTTTCTTTTGATTCTGAGAATCGCTTTTCGATGGAATAAAATCTATAAAATTCTAAAAAAGAAAAAATATTAACTAATATCATATCATAAATATTATCCAATATTTTCTACTCCATTTTTTTTTTCAGTACATCCCCAGAACTTCACCGAACAGAACACACAGTGTCATCCGCAAAACCGAAAAACGTCAAGAGACGGCAGCGACAACAAAGTAAATGAAGATGAGCACTTCCTGCAACAAAAGCGACAACAAAAACGGGGGAAAACCCAAAGGGAGTAGTGGAGGGGACGATGAAAAACTGAGGAAAACGCCGGAGTTCGAAGAGAGGGGGGGCAAGGGGGGAAGGGTGCAGCACACACGAAACATTTTTAATCGAGTGCAACGCCATGAATGAGCAGAAGTTGCTTCGGCAACAGAATCTGAATCAGAATCAGAAGTAGCTGCTGCTGCAGCGGCAGAGGCTTCTCCCATTTGTTTGTTCAAGCACTGTGTATCTCACAGATGCAGATACACAGATGCAGATACGGCGGCAGATACATAGACAGCCGTCGTAGTGATGCACATTCGCGGTTTTTGTATCTTTTATACGAATGAGTTAAATGCTATGCTCGAGTTGAGTGAGTGATGCATCCCAGGGCGCATCCGTAAGATAAACAGGCGCAGCACGCAACGTTTAACTTTTCATTTGCAGCCCCGGCATTTGTATCCGTATCTCAACAGCATTTTGTATCTGCAACCCACACATACACTTCTTTTCCCTCACCCTCCTCCCCCCAGCCAAAGGTCACGGGCATGCTCCGTTGCATTTCCGATGCTTAAATTGAAACAAATCATTAAAAATATTTAAGCAAAGGAATTTCCAGGGGTGGGGGAATGGGCAAAGAAATAATAAATTAACTAAATAATCTCTGGAAATACCACAAATATTTTGTTAATTCAAAGGGTATTCAAGTTATTTCTTTACTTATAAATAAATAAATATAAATATTTTACAAATCCTTTTCAACTTTCAAGTTAAAGTCACATTTCAAAGGACCACAAAAGAGACAAGCAAGGATACTTGACAAACTCCCAAAGTCATTATGGAAAGTTGCCCAATAATGAAGCAAATATTTGCACACCCAATAACTCGGCAGAGTTACGAATAAAATATATATATACGTACTCTGTTCGGGCGGAGCAACTTTTGTATCTGTTCAATTTAAATTCGGAATAAGCCAAAGCCAACTACTAGAGAGAATCGTCGAGGAGTCGAGTCAAGTCAAGAAAAGAAAAACCCTCAAATTTCCAAATGATTTAACTTGCCAGACACTTCAATCGGCTCAGCAGACTCTCTTAAAAAGTGCTGAAAGTGAAGCTACTTCAAATGAATGTGCGTGATGTGGACGACCCCGCCGCCGTCTCCATCTATATCTTTGCGTCCAACTAGTACTTATCCCATCAAAAGCGATTCAGATAGAAAATGAGACAGTCAGATAGAAAGACAGACAGACAGCATTTGGGCTTTATCTCAAACAAACAAAACGAGAAAACGAGAAGAAAGAGCCAAAGCTTTGCCTTTCTTTGGATTTCTTATATCTCTTTCCATATATTTGGCTTGGAATACGTATCAATTTGGCCATTAAGTCCAAACGCAATTGAAGCCAATTGAAGCTAATCATTTGCTATTTAAATACGGGGACAACAAAGCACTCTGAACCCAGGCTTTCGGTGCTATCTATTGCATATATATATATCTCTCTATATATATAGTTATATATACATATATGTGGATCTAAATTAGAGCACCAATCTGATCAAGGAAGTACAGGGAAAGAAATATTTAGAAAATATTACAGAATTTTCAGTTGTATTTTAATTTTTAATAGGAAACCTTCAACATATTTATATTTATATTCATCTATATTATTATTATATAATTTTTTATTCATTTAGATTAATTTATATTCAACTTAATTCTTTTAATTCATTTTTATTGATCTGTTTTCCAATATATTTTCATATTTATCATCTAGTTCAGTAGTTAAGCGTAAAATATTTTTCCTCAAGTGTAGCGTAGAGTCTAGACTTCAGTAGGGGGCCTATTGGTGATTGTAATAGGGGTTATATGAAGTGGAAATGACTCTATTACCGCCGTCGAAAAACCACAACAAAACAAAACATTCCACAGCATGCGGAAGTTATGAAAGTGATCTCTCTTCTAGTATCTTCACTTTATAAGGGCGAAAGTGGGTAGTCTTAATAATCTGTGGAATATTACCTATATACATATATATCTAGTAAAATTTCTTTTAATTTACTTGGCACACCATTTTTTTTTTCATTAGTTTTCTTAGCCTTGGCTTATATGACTCTCAAATCAATACAGGAAAAATGTTTGCCTTTTGCCATGAAAATTCCTCCTGCATTTATTGCAGCCAAGGCATTTTCCTGCCGCCAGCATTTTCGTGCTGCTGCTGCTGCTGGGAAAAGCTTGAAACCTCGAAAGTTTTCCCCGGCTTTATGAAATATTGTGTGTAGCGGGTAAATCTCATCGCCAGGCAAATGCATCTGCATTGCCCCCCCCCCCCCCCAGTCAGGGGGTGTGGGTGGGCATTTTCCAGAGGGGTATATACATTCAGATATATATATATATATTCAGATATAGTATATATGCTATATAGCCGCTACAGTTGGCTGCCGCTGCTGCCAAATTGAGACTCTTCTCGCATTGGCACGCGTCTGCATTGCATTTGACCTCGTTTTCGCCTAAGCTATGGGTGCCATAAAGGATTCCCCCCTCTCAGTCCAACAGCCGCCGCCTCTGGTTGGAATTTCTGGCAAGCAAACAAGCAAGTTGATGGAAGGAGGGGGGCGGGACGGGCCGGTATTAAATTATATTTTATGCGCAAATTATTTAAGTTGAGAGCACAAGTTGGGCAAAATAGGAACATTAAGCCAGCTTGCCAGCAAATATATTTATGGAATATGTATATATATATTTAAGAAATATCTTTTATACTTTTAAATGGGGGAAAAGGGTATTTTTGAGGTCCTTAAGCCAGGGTTTATGTAGCTAGATTTATGTGGTTTATGGATGATTATGTTCCAGGGCTAAATTTTAGGTAATTTTCTAGTTGTTCTTTATTTTTTTTTACTCCAGAAATAATTTAATTTTTTAATTAAATTTCCCTGCCAAGTCTTTGCGTACAATTTTGAGTTTTAAGCTGAATTTTCTGCTTCGAATTTTTATTTTTCAGTTTTAAAAATCCTTTTAAATCTTCATAATGTTTAAAGCCTTACTTTGAGCTTCATTTTCATTTTATTTATCAATTAAAAATAATCCTAAAAAATCCTTGCTGACCAGCAGTTACTATAAATAGTAAAAAAATCGTATATTTTTTAAGGAAACCTCATTATTTGAGTGAAACAAATGAAGGGAGTTGCAGTTTCCGGCTGGCTTTCCATTTTTTTTTTTAATTTTATTTTTCCCCAAATTTCTCTTTTTTTTGGCTGATGGCCATGGCAAACAAAGCCATTAACTGGGCGGAAAAAGGGGGAAAGGGAAGTGGGTTTGACTCTTTAGCTTTTGATTTCCAACCGTCGGGAAAATGCATTGATGCGTTGCATTTTCTATTCCTTCTTTTTCTCCTTGCCTTTTTTTTGTTTTTGGTAATTTCTGCGACTTTTTTCGCATTGTTTTTGGGTGGATTTTTTTTTGTTTTCATGCGAAAAGTTTTCAATTGCTCTGGCGTCACTTTTTGATTGCTTTGATGTGTTTTTCTCGCACATTTCCCCAGCCTCAATTCATGACAAAAGTTTTTCGGCGCAGCGACAGAGAGAGAGAGAGAGCAGGAGATAGAGACAGAGACAGAGAGATAGAGAGCTAAGCAAAGTTTGCCCGTGGAAGGATCCTGAATCCTGCGGACAGACAAAAGCCGAGAACTTTCGCTTTGATTTTCAAATATCTTTTCCCCACACACACACACAGACAGTGAGTGCATTTCCTCTATTTTCCCTGATTTTTTTAATATATATATTTTCCTTTTTTTTTTGCATTTGCGGCGCCTTATTTGACTGTGTTATCCTTGGCCTGACAGAAAAATGAAAGTTTAATGCGTTTGCCAAATACAATTTTCACAATTTCTGCACACGAGATTTTTCCTTTTTTCCCCTATTTTATTTATTTGGATTTTATTTTATTTTCTATTTTTTTCTTAGTTGAATTTAGTTTGGAAATTGAGTTTTCCCATTCGCGCGCTTCCTCTATCTCTTTCTATATAAATATATAAATATATCCTTAAAGTATATATGTATATTTGCTGGCCGGAAAATGTGTGCGTCTGTGCGGAAATTGCATTTTTTTCTTTTCCTTACACTTGTAGTGTATTTTTTTTTTTTTTTTTTGATAGGAAAAGGGTTTGCTGCAAGTTTAAAAGGCTTAAAGTGCTTATAATGCAAATATTAAGCGAGAAAAGTGGAGGCAGCGAGTCAAAAGTTAAGCGTTAGGGCAATAGAAAAGTTTAAATCGCAAAGGGTTTTACAAGGAGCTCCTTTTTTAAGGCTATAAAAAGTATTTCAAGCTGTCCTTTTGACCTAAAATTGATTTATTTTTGAAATGAAAATATATATAGATTTTCTTTCAAAGTATCTATGAAACATTGGTGTATTTTAATATTTTTTTGGCGGGAGAAGGTCCAAAATTTCATTTTACATAATTTAAATATTTTTTTTAATATTTATCCAAGTCGGAAATACCTTTAATACAACTAGAATAATCCTAGGTATTTTTAAACGCCCAAATAATTTATTTATTAACATAAAATGTATTCTAGAAATCTCTAGGAATCTTCATTTCCATTTTATTTTTTTTTTCTATTAATTAGCAATTATAAATTAATATAACTGCCAGATTTCATATAATTTTAATGCTCTTATCGCATCTTTAATTATTCAAAATCATTGTTTACTTTTATATCTTTTATCAATATTTTTGTTTACTCAGTCCCGCGGGTTTTGTTCATTATTTTCCTTTGTTTACCCTTATATTTGATGGCCATTTTCGACATAATCCCTGCTTGATTTGCATAGACGCTCAATCAATTTTAATCAATCTGCCCTGTGGGGCAGCCACCCTCACCCACCCACCCTATCTCCCTATCTCCCTCTTTCACAATTTTCCCATTTTCCTATTTAATTCTCGGCTAATTCCTTAATTCGTTTTACCCTCAACCCACCCCCTGGATCGATATAGTATATTACGATTTCGTTTAGTTTTTAATTGAAAATTGTTCGCAGCACGAAACAAGATAGAGAATAAGAAGGAACCACACGCCCTCGCTCGATTGGAAACGGAACCACAATCCCCAGGCCCCCAGGAAAAACTAAGAGGCAGAGAGAGAGAGAGAAAAAAAAGGAGAGGAAAACCCCCACGTGGCTATTACGGGGAAAATAAAGCAAACACAACAAGGGAGTACATTTTAATTCACAAATTGAATTTCCCTACATGGGAAACACAAAAGGAGCACAAGAAAGAAGGTGAAAGTAGAAGAGTAACGACTATGCAATATCCTGGAAAATTATATTTCTAAAGATTATTATTATTTATTGTGACCAAAAATGACCATAAATACAATATACCCCAACAAAGGAGTGTAAATAGAAAGTCCTTTTAATTGCCAGGCCCGGCGACTTGTTTACATTTTGCAGACCGACGACCCACCGGACGGGACGACAAGGGAAAGCGGGATGATTCCAAAACCCTTGGGCCACGAATTTGTTGCCTGTCAAATAAAACAAGACGCATCAAATTATTTCAAATTTATCGCGACAAAGGTGTCCTGTGTGGCATATCCTGCGCAGCAGCAGCACAGGCAGAGGCAGCGGCAGCTGGTCGCGATGCCAACCCAAAATGAAACAACCCCCGAAGGCGCAAAGCCAAACAAAAACTATTGAAAATGTTGTCACAGCCCATCCGCATCCGTATCTGTATCCGAGTATCGATGTATCTGTATCTGTGCCCGTGTATCTCCTGGCCTCAGGTATAGGAGGTGGCCACATGCAGTATTTAGCCACAGATTCGTACCGCAAAATGACAGGCCACGACAATTAATGGCCAGCCAGAGAGCAAAAAAAAAACCAAATAAAACAAAACTAAATAAAAACCAAAGCAAAAGGGAACAGCTCTCTCTCTCTTTCGAACCGTAAATGTATCTAACACACAAAATGATATTTTGACACGCAGCCAAGTAAAACTTGCAATTAACTGACCCAAAAGGAGAGGAAAGACCGAAAGACCAAAAGACCAAAAGACCAAAAGACCAATAGATATACATACACGGATTGTGTATCTTTTGGCTTTTGTGCAATTGTGTGTTAATGGCACTTTAAACTGTGCCCCACCGAAAAACCGCACAGGAAGTGGACGTCCAGAGAGTATCTCGTGGATACACATTCGTTGCTCGTTCTTTGATTCATATTTGGCACGCAATAATGCAATCTACGAGCCAAGGAGAACCACAAGCAGAACGAGAAGCCGAATGAGAACGACAACTACCAGATTACAGATACAATTTGGAGATCTGTACATTCCATAGATACAGATTTTGTGTGTTTGTTTTGGGTGTATTTTGAAATCGAATTTAAGAGATTCTTTAAATGATTTTCTAGCTTTGGAGTTAGTTTTAGGCTTCTTTAAAATATAAAAATTAAATAAAGATTATTTAGATAAAAATGCTAAAAAAAAAAGCATCAACTTAGGACCCTTAAATGAGAAATTCATACCTTTATCATCCCTTTTAAACTTGTTTTATAAATCGATAATATTAAAAACTGTAATTTAAGCTCAACAACAGATATTTTTGCGCCATAATGCAACCTGCAAGCACAATGAGATATGCTAAAGATATAATCTGCAAAATATCCCATGGATACCATTCACAAGCACAGCTCTCCTTTACCTTGAAAAAGGAGTTTTCTGATTTTTATTTCCAATCTCTTTTGTTTTTTTGGGCGTGGCCTTTATAAATCATACCGAATGGTGCAGAAATTAACGAAACGCGGAGAGCTTAAAATGCAATTTAGTCGATGCAATTAAGGGGGACGACGACCATGACTCAGACTTGGACTCAGACTCAGACTCGGGCTCAAAGGGAGTCCAAAACACGCCTTCAAAACAGGCAAGGGAATAGGGAACCCTGGCGGGGGTAGGGGGACGCAGAGACCCAACGCCAAAAGAATACAAAAGCGTCGACTGATTTTTATCAACTAACCAAGCGTAACGCAGACAAACACTTCCTAAATCACTTGAGTGCTCCACACTCCGCCCTGCCCCGTTCTGTGCCTCCCTGGTTCCTTGGTCTTGTCTATTTTATTTTATTTCGGAACAACCCCCAGAAGGCAGCGCTTCCTGTGCCACATAAAACATAAATTATTTAATTTTTTTCTTTCTTCTTTTGGCATTTTTTGTGGGGGGCTGCCGCTGCCTTTGCGCTTATCGGAATTCTCGATGGCGACGGTGGCGGCGCTTAGAATTCGAAAATTATGAAACACTTTGGTTTCGGTGGAACACCGCCAAAATATATATATTCATATATATGTATATATTTGGCCCTATCATTTACTTCATTAATTTCTTTATATTTATTTTGCTTTTGTGTGTTGGCTCTTGAATTTCCCAATTTCTGCACTCGAATTTCATTCAGGGTATCGAGTGTCCTGGCTGCGGGTGCGATAACAACTGAAATCGGGGCTTCTAAATCAAAGGATATTCCCAACAAAAGGTTTTTGGTAAAATGATCTCTTAAAGGGGATGCTTTTAAAAAAATGTATATATTAATTAAATTGGGTTTTAATCTCAACATTTGTTTGTTTTGAATATAAAATGTAAATACAAGTAGGAAAGTTTTAAATAATTTTATAATTTTGAAGGTATTTTGAAGAGACTTTCTATGAGTTTTTGTAGATATTTAATATTTGTTACATTTTAACATTTTTTGTTCCGTTTTCTTTTTATTTTAAGTTTCCAAGAATTTTCATGACTTTTTCCATGGGTTTTCCTAAGTAATTAATATTTTTTGGGGGTCTTAAGACTACATTTTAATATTTGAAAAAATGTTTACAACCTTTATAAGCTCTGAAATATACCAAATTTTATAGTTCCCTCTTTTGTAGATTGATTTTTGTGGGTTTTGAAACCTAGCTTTCCTTCGACTGACAGGATTTTCCTCATCCAAGTCGATGTCCCTCCACACAATTCAATCAAACTTTGGCGCGGAGGCCAAACTTTATGACGCCCCAAACTTTTTTTTTATTTTGTAAAAATGAAAAACCCGCGGCGGCTAAAAAAAAGGAGAGAAGTCAAGCGTTTTGCATGGGAAATGGAAAATGGGAAATGGGCGAAAAGTCAGGAGCCGAGAAGGAGCCGGGGAGGAGAGTAGGTGGCAGCGACAGGAATAATAAATATTCAGTTTAAGTAAATGGGCTTTTATCGCGCATCTCTGGGGTGCCATAATTTGCCATTTTTGCCAGCCTGTCTGCGTTCTATTTTCCTTTGCTCCTTGCACACTTTTCCTACAGCTTTTCTTTCCATTTTCCTTATTTTTTTTGCTGCTTGTGAGGGAAAAGGGAGCACAGCGGCAACTGCCTGTAATTGATTCAACAAAACGACGACGCAAAGGTGCAAAAGGGAAACAAAAATGAGAAAAAAAAGCGAAAACTTGGCGACGAGGCAACAACAATTATACGCATAATATATTTTCAGCCATAAATATGCAATGCGTATATATATTTTTTTTAAATATATATATAAACAAACACGCGTGTGTGCGTTGGAAAATAAAAATGATCAAAACCAAAGTCACGCTCAGGAAAGAAAAAACATTGCCCATAAAATGTGAAAAACTTGCCCAGGCGCGTCTTTTGTTTCAGCTTCTTGGCTTCGCTTTTCTTTTTTTTGCCATTTTAGGGCGGCAGGCAGATCACTTCAGCCAGCCAAGGAGCAGCAACAATTTAGCTCATTTATTTTTATACATTTTAAGAAACAATAAACCAACGGCCCATAAAACACAAGCCACCAAATGAAAATGATTTAAGGCGCGCGCGAGAATTATTTCCTCGAAAAAGTTGAACAAAATAATTGCAACGTTTTGTTGGATTTCTTGTTGCTATATATATTTTTTTCTCTTCCCTCTGGTGATTTATATTACCAAGTGAAATAGATTTTTCTTGAATACTTATATATTTTTTATACTTTTAAACTGGGTAATAATTTAAATGTGCGCCTTAGCTTGTCTAATTTTGATATTTACAGAATTATTGAGCTGGGAAAATGGTGCATTTATCAGTTTTCAAAACAGCTTTCTTTTAATTCATAAGAGTTCCCAAGGATAAATTATTATTAAAACTAGTTTTTGTTCACTGGATTCGTTTTTTGCAATAATCTGGATTTCTACCTTCTATTCATTTATTTTTTTGATCTAAAAAATGGGTGTTTTAACATGTATTTATCTAATTTCTTGCCTAAAACCAATGTTGTTTAACTAGCAAGGCCACAAAAAGATTGCTAACTTTGGCAACATGACACTGTTGGCTTTAAGCTCTTTGCTGTTAGCCGTTTGCTGTCGCTTTAACTATCAGAAAATGGAATTGAATTAAGCCTGCTTTTGCCATCCAATTAGTTGGAATGGTTTAAAAAAAAGAGAGAGAGAGAGACTGGGCCCAACTAAGAACTGGCATTAGTGCAAAGTTTGGCAACCCTGCCCAGGGGCAGCCAGGCAGCCAGGAACTCTGGCAAACTTTTCCGGAGGAAAAATGCAATGCATTGCTGTCATTTAATGAGTTTTTCAGTGCGGCGAAAAGCATTTTCCTGTCAGTCGAAAAGCGAACGAACGCTTTAAATCGGTACAAGGACAGCTGTGCGAGGATATTCCTACTGACTGTCCTTGTGGATAAGGTTTATATATCTGCTGCTGCATTTATATTTATTTATTTTGAGCACTGTTGTTGTTGCTCTAGATTTTCGCGACAGGATGCTGAGCCGTCGCTGAATTTAATTATGCCACCGCCTGCATTTCGTTTCGTTTTGGGTTTATTTTTATTATTTACTTTTCTTTCCCTTTTGCGATTTTCAGTCTGCAAAACGTCTTAAGAGCGAGGAGTGGAGAAGAGATGATGCACACGCGTGTGGCACAGCCACAGCCACTTGACTTCTGGAGTGGCACTCGCTTTTCCCGCTGGCATTTCCCCCCCGAGAGCCGCTTAAATGCTAAACATGCCACGCCGCCGACTGGCAAATTAGCTCCTACTCCCTTGGAGAAACAGCTCAACCCTGATGCTCCTTAGAGCCCTTTCCTGCTCCTTCTTGGCCTTTTGGCCTCAGCCTCAACAGGTTCTTATTGAATTTCAATTTTTGGTTAAACTTTCAATTGCTCTTCACAGCTCGAATTGATATTATTATTAATACGATTTGATTGCATTTCGATTTGAATTCAATTTCAATTTTGAATTTGTTTTAATTGGTAAAAGCAAAAGCAATTTCGATTGTATTTTCTATGAAGAAGAGGGGAAAAATATAGATAGAGGAGAGATTTACGATTTACGATTTACGATTTAGGACTTAGAGGGGGCGCAAGCACCCTTTATCACTCCGCATTTCTTTCTTTCCACACGCTCCAATTCATTTGGAAGCGATTTGTGGGGATTTATGGTTTGTTTGTCTCATTGGCAACTTGCTGCATAAATTTCCAAATAATTATGGAAAATAAATCTGGCTGCGAGCGAGAATGCAAAATCAACATGAAATCAGTCAAGTATTTTTCTTATATATTTTCTTATTCCCTTTTTTTTGTTGCCCCGCCAGGTAAGAGGTGTGAAAACGGTTAGAGGAGAGTTTTGCCAGCACACAACACTCTTCCTTGTCGAGTGTTTGGAAAATAAACGATGTTGTCTATGACAAGGCACGACGGTAATGACCAAACGCTGGACCAGAGATTCCCCACATCTTGCAGCCTGGAACCATCTCCATCGCTGCTCCTTCTTGGCCAGCCCCTCATCTTCTGGTTTTTTTATTTGCAGCGTCATTGTTGCTAAGCTCCTTCTCCGGCAGCTTTGTTTTTGATTTACTTATACAAAAAAAAACACTGAGAATAAATCTAAATGGCTTTAAAATATCCTCTAAAATAAGCAACAGATTTATGATGAAGCAAGAAAATTATTTGTGCAATTTAACAATTAATATTTAGACTCAGTTCTTGTGTGAAAAATTATTACTGGAGTATAAGCAACGATTTTTCTAAATTCGGAGTTGATTTCTATAACTTTTGTTATATATTGTGTTTTAAAAAATTCAAATAAATAAAGTATCTGAAATTTAGTTAAGTAACTTTATATAATCCCGTCATTTCCCTAAAATTTTATTTAGACTTTTCTTTCACTGAATGGTTTTCATAAATATTTTTTTGCAGGCATATTTTTCCTGTAGGAATTTTTTTTTCAATTCAATTCAAGGTTTTGTCCGGTGCCTTCACACCTTTTGGCAACAGAAAAACTCTAGCAAAAACCTCTCCTTCCCTCTCCACGCCCCTATTTTCTCTGTTTTTCTTCGTGTTTCCTCCTGGCCCTTGCCTGGGTTTTTGTTTTGTGCCTCATCATGGTCCCAGCAGCAGCGTCTCAGAGTTTCTGGAGAGGCTGCTGACTGCCCCTGCCCCTTGCTCAGCCTCTGGGCTGCCTGCTATCAATGGCAAAACCTTTTTGGATTGTTATTTTTGCTGTCTGCACTTGTGAGGCTGCTGACTGGCATCATAAATCATCTCAAGTGGCTCAGGCCCCTTCAGTTGGCCAAAATCCTGCTGCTATTTCGGCTTTTGTATCTATAACTACAGCAATTTGCAAGTGCAGCTCGCGGATACATGAGCATACACTCATCACGCGGACTGTCAGTCAGACAGCGGGAACTTTTGACATTTTTGTTGTTGCACTAATTTGTGTGCAGAGATCAAGAGATATATATAATATATATAAAAGATAGTTTTTAAAGGCATTTCTGTACTAAAATTTAATAGAAAAATGTATCTTTTTTGTAAAAGAAATATTATTTGATTTAAAATCAAATTTAGAACCCAGAGTTTCCCCTTAACTATCCATCTCTATGGCTCTACTAATCCCCGAGGTACCTGTCCGCGAGATACTCTCGAGTCTCGGGAGGTAACTGCAACCATCCATGAGATACATTTCTATGCCGATTTTGAAACTGGCAACAGCTGTGCCCGACGAGCAGGTAATGAATGATACAAGAGCAGGGAAAGCAGGGAAAAGGGAGAACATCAGTCCATCAACATTGCGCGTTCCTTTGATTTTTTCTGCACTTTTCGAGATCAGGTTTTAGGCCCCTTTTTATTGCCAGAAAAGCGGCAACAGCGCCGCAGAAACAGCTGCTGGAATTTCTATGGATCGATCAGCCTTTGGATCGTATGAGAAACCTGAGAAGATTATACCATATATTGAAATTGATATTTCAAATTGGAAGATTTTCAGCAGGTATTTCACGCTGAGAAATGGTATTGATATATCAAAAAATGTCAAAGATTATTCATAATTTTCAATTGAAAATTTAAGAAAAATAAATAAAATGGTTTCTCATAAAAAACATTATTTTTTCCAGATACTCGAAACTGCTTAGTTTGTGGCATAAACAAAATACAAGGGAATATATATCCATACCGAAATAAACCATAACTTCGTTGGGTAATGAAATATCTTTGGTTAAAATAAACAATTTCTAAACTGTAATGCATTTTACTCCAGAAAAAATAATAAAAAAATCTGTCAAGAAACCAAATTGCTAATGGATAATGTCAATATTTTGTGTTGTTTTACCCTAGAAAATTCAAGATAAACAAAGAAACCAAAGACTAAAATATTTCTTAAATATTTTTCAATGATTATTTGTGTTTTTTCCAATATTTTTTCCCACATTTTCCTTGCAAATAATTTGAAAAATATAAATTTTATAACCCGCTAATCATAAAATTTCAAAACATGTCTTTTTTAATTGCACAATTTATGATCTCCATAAAGTTTTCCCATTCAATTAGGCATTAATTTGACAGAGAAGAAAAAAAAAACACACTCACACACCGAGACTGATTGAATCGAATGTTTTTTCGGACTCTTTCAACAATTTGCTTAATTGTGAATCCGCCACGAATCACTTCACATTGTCCCGGGAGTTTTGCAGACTCGCAAACAAAATAAAAAATAAAAACCCAAAGAAAGAATTATTCTTGGTTATATGCCGGTGTATATATGTACATATATATATGCCTATAAATCCATCCGCCTGCGGAGCTGGCCCGTTGATTGCCGTCGGCATTGATTTATGGGCGCCCCCAAAGAGAAGATACAGAAAAAGATACATTTTGACAACACATGGCGGAGGCAGAGAGTCAGTCATAGAAGACAGCGGAGCAATAACCATTTGCGTTTGTTCATTAAACAAATGTGCAAAAAAAAACCGAAAATGAAATGAAATTGTAAAGCGGCGGAAAATAAACAAAAACCGGCACATAATTGAGCAGCAAGAACACAAAAAACAAAAAAACATTAAACACACTAAAAACTAATGAAAATAAATTGTTAACTATGTTTTGGCATTTTGGCCAATGTTTTTTTTTTGGGGTATTTCCCCAAATTATGGCCATTTTCGCACACACAGAAAATATGTGAAAAACGTTTGAAGTTGACGCCTGAATTTATTAATGCCACTGCAAATATTAATTTAAGGCTGAGTTATTGTTTAAATGTTTAGCAAATATATTGTTGTTTATTGTGATGACCGTTTTTAGTTACACTTGCTGACTTTTCGGGGTCTTTTTGGCAATTTATTTTGCATAGGGAAAGGCTTTAAATTGGTTTAAATGTTTGGGGAAATACAAAATTCAAGCTTAAACCCTTTTTAAGTTGTTTATTTTTTGTTTAGTTTATAAATAAAAATATTTAAAATAATTTAAACTGTCGTTGAAATTTTTCTAAAGGAGTTTTTCGATTTTTTGTGAATTCTTGAAATTGTGTTTTGTTTTTATTTTAAAATGTTTGTTTTTATTTTCTAAAATCTAAAATCAAATCTATCAAATTGTTTGCTCTTTTATGTTGTATAAGGTTTATTATTTATTATTTTATTAATTATCTATCTTGGAAGATTTTATTACTATTTAATTTAGTGGAATATTTTATTATTAAACAAATAATTCTCATGTTATTTCAGATTGTTTAATAAACACATGAGGTGTTTATCATTCTTTTTAATTTATACGAATTTTTCTAAATTATCTTTCTATATTTTTAAATCAAACTTTAAACTCTATTGAAATATTTAATATTTTATTAAACAATTACAATTATTACTTTTTTATTTAATCTCTCATCTGTTTCATTTATTTTTCTCAAGCAAATAAATTAAATTCCTTTCTGGTTTATTTATTATTATTTAATGGAGTTATTTTAATTGAGAAATATTTAATTTGAATCATTTTGTTAAAATAATTATGCAATTCAAGGGATAAACTAAATGATTGCCTCAATTTTAGTCCCAAAATCGACAAATAATATTCAAAAGGACTGTAAATATTCCTTATTTTTCTGAATAATTTAGAGTAACTACTTTTTCCCTTCCTCTTTTATTTATAATTTATTATTTATTGTTATTATATTTTTTTAACCACAATTCGCATTATTTTTTAGCGAAATGAAAAGCGTAATCACCAAGTTGTTGTTGTTGTTTTTTTGCGTTTTTACTTTGTAACTGTCTTTTAATGTTTCTTTTTCTTTTCATAATTTTGTTTTTTTGTTTTTGTGACCTACATTTTGTTGTTGTTGCTTCTCCTCCTTTGGAAATTATTGCAAATTGTTGCAAGTGATCCTGCGATGCTGCTGCCGTTGTCGTTGTTGTTATTGTGTTATTTTATCCAAAAAATTCGTTATTTACTTTGCTTCTTTTTATATTAATCCAAGAATCAAACAAAAACAGTTGTAATCCGTTAATTTTTGTATTTGTTTTGATATTTATTTGGCTTTCATTGTTTTTACGTTTTGCATTTTGTTACGTTTTTCTTTCTTTTATTCTCTCTGGCACTTTGAGCACTTGAAAAAAATTGCGACACAAAAAAGGAATTTATAACAAATATACATTTACGAAAACAAACCGAAAAGGAAAGCCATGGAACGGGGAAAAATCAGGGAAAGCATTATTTGGAACCGAAAAGGATTCTTTGTTTATGCAAAAAATGCGAAAACAACAACAATAAAATGCTGGAAGGAACAAATACAAAAAAAGAAGAAGACGAACGCTGCAAACACACACACATACACGCCATAAACATATAAACACACACGCACAAAACAGGAGACGCGCGGTTGCGAGTGCAAGCGAGACGGCGACACTCACACAAACACACACGCGCTCGTCGTGTGGAAATTCGAAGTCGCACTCCGTTACGACTTTTCCGTTATCCGCGGCGGAGCCGTGACGTCGCGTTGGAAAATTAAGAAAATTTTGAAAAAAAATAAAGTTTGCGGCTCGTACTTATAGGCTTCGCTCTCTTCTGTTGCTGCCACAAAATGTTGCACTCTTTGCTTAGCAGCGAGGGAGGATTGCTCTCTCGCTCTGTGTTTGCTGTGCACCGGCGTTTCGCTCTCTAACAGAGTCGCTCTCTGTTGTTGCTGCTGTTAAGGGGCGCGCTTTTTATCATTATTTTGAATTAATATTTCAACTGTTTACTGGCTTACATAAAAAATATAATATAATTTAGAATGCTTGGATTTTTTAATGAAAGATTTCTTTATTTTTGCAGGGCCTTTTATAACTAACATTCATTCAAAAGATTTATTCAATTTAATAATTTAATTTCTTGTTACAGAGAAAGAGATGCTGTTGGGCCACAGAGATGCTGTGCTGTTAGGTATTCTCTGTTGTCCTGCTCTCTCGCTGGCTCTGGGCAAAACCAGTTTTTGCAAAAACAAACAAAACAAAACCAAAGGAGAGTGAGAGAGAGCGAGCGGGTCACACTGTTATAAACAGGATTTGGCCAACAGTCTCTGTTAGCCGCCACAGGTTTCGTTTTATATGAATTTTTATTGTTTTATGTTTGTTTTTATTTAAATAGCTAAACAAATGTCTTAGCTTTGCTTTTAATTGGGGAATATTTTGAAATAAAAATATTTACATTTTTATTAAAGTTTAATTTAATTTATTTGAGAATTTATAGGAATAATAATAAAACATTTTATGTAAAAATAAGCAGTTATTTGTATGGTTGATTTTAAAGTTGCATTTTTAATTGTTATTTTTCGGTAATCGTTTTTCTTTATATTTTATTTGAAATATTTCCGTTTTGTTTATTATTATTTTATAAAGTAATTCCATGTTATTAGTTTTATGTAACTATTTACTTTACTCTTAGCCAAACTCTTACTCCTCGAAGCCCAACTCTCTTTTCTGCTCCGGTTTACATTGTATGTAATGACTATTAACATTGCATGTCCATGCTATGCCAGTAGCATGCAAACTGTATAACAGAATGTTTATGGCAAGGAGCGCCCCACTCTTATACTGTGGTAGCTAACTTGGCTAATTTTCGGAGAACACTTGTTGCCTGGAATTTGCATTTTGAAGCGATTTATTTCGGGATAAACAAAAGTTGGCTTTGCTAACATTTACATATTTTTAAGCCTTGTGTGAATATATATTTTTATTTGTTTATGGGAATTAATTATGAAAAATACAAAAACAAATAAAGAAAAAGTCTTATACTCCCCCCCCCCCCCCTTTCACCTTGTAATGTGACACCGCAAGCAACAAAAACCAACAACAACCAAAGGAGGCGTTAACAGTTACGACATTTGGCCGCATTTCTCCCTTTCTCCTTCACACACGCACTTAGCAGATGACAAAAACAACAACAACAATAATAAGGTCAATCAACGAACTCAGCGGGCGGCGGCTGCGCAGCCAGCGTTGCTGTTAACAGCTGTCGCGCAGGCGCAATTGGACAAGGACAGCATGATGACCATCCAGGGTGAAAGGGAGAAGGCGGCGGGAAAGGAGGGAAAATCTTCCACGAAGAGAAATTGATGTTAGATATAAGAGGAAAAATTTTAAATAGAAGAGAAATTTGATCAATTTCGTATTATTTATGAAATGGAAAAATTAAAAGTAAATATTTAAAAAATGTTTTGAACTCAGTCTTATTTTATTTATTAATTTTTTGTATTTATTATTGTTTATTATTGTTTTATTGATATATTTATATCACTATTTATATTTAAATAAATGTTTCCCCATTTCTCACAGTGCCAGGAGGCCTTAGATTAATTGCAGCGTTGGCGGCGTGAATTTATGAATTTCACATGACTGATGGGATCTCACTTCCCCTTTCCCCCCCTCCCCCCTTGTTGTCTCTTGTTTTCCCATTTTCTTCAATTTTTTGTTTTTGAGCGCCACCACCACTTGAGGAAAGACGACAACATATTTTTTGAAATTCCCATTTCGTATTTGTTGTTGCTATTATTGCTGCGTGGGCCCGCATTGTTGTTGGCTTTATTATAGTTGATAGTTGGCCATTTGTTATTGGTAAGCTGATCCGTTACGGTTGGCCGATATGAATATAAATATATATCTTGTAAAGCAAATTTGAAAATACAAATAATGGGAAAATTTCGGCCATTCATCACAAGAGATTTTCAATGAAAAAAGCAAGCAAGATACAAATTGAAATTCAAATAAAAATATTTACTATAAATTTTTTCCATTTATTTATATTTATAATAATTTTACATAATTTACTTCCCTAAAAAACTTCATTTTTTTAACCTTTCCCCCAACGATTTCCGTTTTTGGGCTTCCCAAGCTGATTGCCACTTTCAACTTTCAACCTTTGTTGTGACATGCGGAGAGACAAATTCAATTAAGCCAAATCAGTCGGCAATTAAACAATTGAATATAATTACGCGAAATTATGGGAAAGAGAAGGGCGCCCCAAATCGCAGACTAAGTCAAAGAACAACAACAAAAAAACTGCATAATTAATAAAGAAGTGAGCCGCGATGAGCTGACGAAGGTCTAAAGTCTGAAGAGCCACAGAGAACCCAACTCACAGTGGGACGTCTCTCTGCGGTCAACTCCTACTGCTTTTGGGCATTCCATCTTTATATGTGGAAGATATATATATATCCCAGATATACCCCCTCCGATCCGATCCCGAAACCCGCCGCCAGCAGTCACCTTTTCAACTGAACTCGGCTCTCGTCTCGGCGCGCAACTCAACTCCTTTAATGAAGTGGATAAGCAAACCCAGGCGAGTATCCCACAGAGCTGTTGTATCTCGCAGATGTGCACTGGGAGAAAAGGGTCCAAGTTTTCGAAATTAAAAGTTGGGTGGCTAAAATACAAGCATTTCCTTAATTAAAAAAAAAAAGTATGGAAACTACAAACAAAATCAAAACAAAGTAAGAAATATTTCTAGAACAAATTGGTAAATTCTTTAAAATGAATTTAATTGTAAAACATTTTCTTCAAATATATATTTTTTCTGATATTGACTAAATATTTGGCCAGTGTAACTGTATCTTTCGGATGCTATATATCGCCTGGCGGATGTGTGTGTACAGTTATAATTAAGTGATACACATAAACGGGCGCCCATGCCTCACTCTCCACTTCATTCCGTATCTCCTCCAGGTCTCAGTTTCTGTTTAATGATTGTTTTCAATTAGTCTGTTTCGGTTTTCCTCGCTCTCCCCCCTCCACCCATCTCAATGCCAAGGGTTAAGGTATAACAGCATTTTGTATTTTTCAGATACCTCTTCTAATAAATAGTATCTGCTGGGTTTTGGTTTTTTTGTGGAGATCATATTACCAGAAGATTTACTTGGGTAATCAAAGGTTTAAAAACTGTTAAGAAATTCAAGCTTCGAATTGATTATTGATTTAAAGTTGGTTTTTTTAAATTAATTTTACAAATGTTTCATAGGTTTTGCACCTTGAAAATATTTAGTAAATAAATCAAAGCTAAACTGAAGGTTTATTTTCTCGAGTTATTTAATGTTCGTACCAGGTATCTCCCAATTGAATGATTAGAAATATATCTCTATTTTCCATTTCTTTTTTTAAAACACACAAAAAACGAAGAAAACAGAGCCAGTCACTCAATGAGATACTCACTCAATCGACAAAAAAGAGGGAAATGCGAGGGCGTTGGGGCAAAGAGAAAGAAAATGAAAGGAAAGGTAAGGATTGTTTGTTCTTTTTTTGAGGTGGTGATTTTTCCGTCACGGAATTGAGTCACTCCTTTCAAGTGTTTACGCTTGTCTTATTAATTTCCATCATACATCATCGACTGTT
Source organism: Drosophila anomelani (assembly GCA_035045905.1). Lineage (NCBI taxonomy): Eukaryota > Metazoa > Arthropoda > Insecta > Diptera > Drosophilidae > Drosophila > Drosophila anomelani. Next base: position 1,891,380 of record JAWNOO010000076.1, read on the forward strand.
GGCCTGCAAGAGGAGAGCCCTCAAAAATATCTTTTGATCACTTGATCCCTCGTTAAGAAGCTGCTGCCTAGGGCAAGTCCAAAAAAGTCAAAATTTTAATTAAATTAAAGGAAATTGGAGTCATGTTCGAGTTAGTTAAAAATACTTTTTGTATTTTAATTAAAATCGAAAGCATATCGAAGTAAAATTAAGTAATTAAAAGCACACAACAATGAATTAATTAAACCACATCTTAAAATCGTTTTCTTAAAAGTAAAAACCATTCCAAAAGTGTTTTAAATACTTCAAAAATCGAAATCCATTTTAAAACCACAAATTAACTTCCTTTTTAAGCTGTTAGTGAGCTTGACATGTATTGACATAAAATAATTTCTTTCTTAAACAATTTTGAAGACAGCATTTTTTTTGTGAGGAGGGGAAAGTCCTGCCTGCTGTCATATTTGGGGACTCGGTTTCCATTACCGACAAGGACAGTCCAGACCCAGATCTGCCAAAGACAACTGGCCAGCCAGGATGATGGCCAGTCGGCGCAGTCAATTGACCGCTAACTGTTGCAGGACTCCAACTTCACTCCCTTATTGCCCCATTTGCCACTCCTCCGCCTTCGAATTTGTGGCAGCCACAACGTGTGGCAGACAGCTTAAGACGTTGCCTGACAGGATGTGCAGATGCGAGGATACACTGATAGGAAAAATTAAGTATTTTCTAAGGAGATTATATTCTCTTTTTAAAGAGAATTAAAATTATTTTCAAGTTTATATATTTTTAGAGAGAATTTGAATATACAAACTCTTAAAATATAATTCAATAATTTCCCCCATTTATTTCTTCCCCTAAAAATTCCCCCAAGTGCAAGGATAATGCAAAAAGGGGGAGTGGTTCGCGGCAGGATTGTGGCAGTGGGTCAGGCTAACGGCCGTGTGTCGTTGACAGTCGTCATGCGCAGCTACTTAGACGGACATAAAATTATGATTACAGCGAATGCCACATGCTCCACAGTCCCCCTCCTGCCTCCTCCTCCCTTAGGAAATCCTTCGAAAAAAAAAATAAAATACAAAAAAAATCCCAGGCAATTCATTACAATAAGCTCACGAATGTGCCATAAAAATGGCAGCCAACTCTACACTCCAAGCATGAAATTGCCAATTCCAATCCGGTTTTAGTTGTAAAAACTTTCATGATCCGCCAACATTAATAGAATATGCCATGTCTCCTACATAATCTCTCATCTTTCCTTTTTTTTTGGGCTAGCAAACCATAAATGGATTGTGGTTTTCCTTTCGCTTTATTTTGTGATTATTAAGAAGACTTTAAGATGGAATGGTTTATAGGAAATATTGTAGTATTTTTTAATTATATCACTGCATACTTTTAGGCAGAATCTCCAAGGAAATTTTAAGTCTCCAAGGATTGTTTTCTGGTTTTCCCATGTAGTTACTTACTCGCCTGACATCATTAACTGAAGCCTTCTTATGGTACTACCTCCAAAATATCGCCACAGAATTAAGGAGAAACTCTCTGTTTCTCTATCTCTTTTTAATCCCTTTCTCTCACTCTCTCTATGTCTCCCTATCTCCATTCTAATTTAGTGTAAACAAACCGTTTGACTATCATCTCTCGTACCAAAGAAAATCCCGCCGCTTTTTAAGCCTCTGCCCATTGTGTGTGTTTGTTGTTCCCATTCACTGGGATATCCGAGATGCTCCAAGGAGGAGCAGGAGCAGGAGGAGGCCAAGCTCCTAGCAGCTCCGCAATCATTAGCTGTAACATTAGCGTCTGTCTTGCGGTGAAAACTTTCGGCTACCTGAAACGCTTTTCCGCGCGCAATGCCTTCTCTGTCTCTCCTCTCTCTCTGGAAAATCCTCGAAAATGCTACAGAGAAGCTTGAGCAAGGGGCAGGGAATCCAATGGCAATGGTTAAACCTATAAAACCACGTAATCTCCAAGCGAGTTCTTTAATTATGCTGCACACAGCCACTCGGTGCTGGAACTGAAACTGGAACTCCAGGAGCATCAGGTGGCAGGTGGGAAAATATTCGTGAGGGGGTTTTGTGGGGGGGAAAAACCAGGGGCGTGGCACACACACACACAGAGGCTGAACATCCAGGAGGAGCAGCAAAGGAGCAGAGCAAACAAAATGCGAGGCGAAAGCCGCTTACAAAACCGCAAAATGCTACGGACATCTTTTTGGCCAGGAGATGCGAGGAGGCAAAAATCGCAAGGAGCAAGGAGGGGAAAATCGGAGCAGAGGCAAGGCAGGACGACAAAAAAAAAGGACGAATCCAATGGCCACCAGGCAGGCAGGCGGAGGCAGGTAGTAGTGTGTAGTGGCAGCCATTTTGAAGTTTGGAACTGCGGCTTTGGTGTCTCCACATCTGGCCGGGATTACAATGGTGAGCACTGCACTTGTGGATGAGATACGAGACAGTGGGACACCGAGACAGAGAGACACAGGGACTTGGCTGATAAACAAACAAACAGCGATCCGGGGGAAAACACGGATGCCAATGCGAAAAACCAGTTTGCGGATTTAATTGCCGTTAACATGAGGCCAGCTTCATTTTATCCCGCACTTCCGGGTAGAAGCACTCGGAGAAAAAATATTAAAAAAGGATTTTTTACAGGATATTTTGATACAAAGGCTTTGAATGGCTGCTAATAAAATATAATTTGGTCACAAATTGCTAACTTGAGAGAATTAATATTAAATGAGAGATAAACATTGTGTGAAAAATGTGTTTGTGATATTAATTTACTTCAAAAAGTTTCTAGAACAATGCCAGCTTTTGATGAAGATAATTGTTGTAAACCCATTTAAAATATTCTCAATATTTTAAACCCTTTTATAATGAAAGTAATTTCAAGTCCAAATCAAATTTTCCTTAGTGCCTTTCTTTTGGCTTTTCCCTGGTCGCTTTTTGGGGGGTAACATGAGAGCACCAAAGTGAGCCCCAGTCGCAGCCGGAGATTAGAGGGCAAACGTTGACATCTCATGGAGGCTCCTTTGGCGCTATTTTTCCCTAATATTGTCCTGGTTCCCCAGAACAAAAAACACATAAAAGCCTTTAGCCTTTACCCACCGAAAGCATCGTATGATGGATTTAAGCCGGGTTTCAATGCCAGTAACATCACAAAGATGGTCGATGGCCATTAATCCAAGGCCATTGCCAGACAAAAATTAAAAGATTCAAGGGGAAAGTATGTATATATGGGAATATAGAAGTTTATATAGAGTTTAAAGGACTTCACGATACTATTTTGTAGTGTTAAAGCCTCAACAATATATTTAAAAAATATATTTTAAAATTGTAAGAAGTTCGCGGAAACAGAAAACCATTAATTTATGAGTTTAAAAACTCTTTCCGCCATTGAAAATCAATAATATATTTAATAAATATAAATTTGTAAAGCCTAAAATCTCGCAAAACCTTTCCTAAACCCTCCCTTGAATGTCAAAATACTTGTTAATTTTTAAATTAATAAATAGTACAAAATAAAATGCGCATTTACTCACCCATTTGAGTCGCCAGGTGAAAGCGGCTTTAGCTGTTGATCCGAACGGAGGTTGTCGTTAAGTATATAGTCTGTAAGAAAAATAACAGAAATGCAAATTAATATTATTGTCCTGAAACATTAACTTTAAAAGCTATTCGAATTATGTGTCCCAAGCTTTCAGCCTGGTCCTGCTTACATTCTGTGAAAACTCTGTTAAGAGCTAAAAGCTTTCGGCAAATGCGAAAAACATAGAAAACGGCTGGGAATTTTAATCAAGAAAAGCTTGGGACTAAAAGCTTAAGGACATTTTATGTTATTTCCCTGGGTTAAAGTTCTTTAAAAGGATTTTTTCTGGCGCTTATTTCCTTGCTAGTAATTTCCCTGCCAAAAAAACCCATTATCCTTTGGAAAGGCTTTCCCTGCTGCAAATAAGGAATTTATATGTTGATTTAATCTGGGTTTTTGTTGTGAAAATGTTCAAGTTAAATGCCTTGAAATAAAATTTGTAAATTTTATTAAAATTGAAATTCAATAAAATATATAATTTTGGACTCATATATCAACTGTAGATAGCCTACTGAGATCAAATTTGAAAAAAATTCTAAAAATTCTCAAAAATCAGATCCAGTAATCCATGAAATCGAACAAACGATAGCTGTCACTAGCAAGTATATAGACTCGTCAGGAAAATATTCAGTTTGCAGCCAGAGCTCGTCTGGAGCACAACTAAATTTATTTCGGCTTTAAATCAAAATTCGGAAAAGTATCAAAATTATCAGTGAAAAAAGGTGAAGAAAAAAAAAGAAGCGAAACAAATAACTTTTTAGTGATAACATATTTTTCGTTTTCAGATGATCCGGCTGAATCTTGCCTTGTCTAGTTGCTGTTGACTGTTTATTCGAGTTCTGTTTTAAGGCTGCGCAAACTTAAATTGGAACTGGAATTAGGCTGAAGATGGTGAGTACATGCCTCGAATGTTAATTTATATTTAAATTACTTTTAATTTAGGCCACTATTTCTCCTTAGTTGACACTTGATTGTACGAGTTGAATGCGGTGCTGACACTATCCTACACTATCCTTACACTATCCTAAACTGGGAGTTCGTTGCGCCTAAAGGAAAATGGCAAAATATAAAAAAAATATATGAGTAAGCTTAAGGAATTACATATATTTATATAAAGCCTAAAAATTGTTTCCCTTTTTTTAGATGTTAACAGATTGGTTTTTTCGTTTATTCGTTCTGCCACTAACACAGGATTTCTATGCGTTTTCTAACTGCACTGATCCTTTTTGCACACGTTTGGTATCGTGTAAGTATTGAGATTATCCTTAAAAAATTTATAAATATTTCATTTAATTTAATTTCTAGCATTGACACACGCACACAAACAGACACAATCTGTCGATGGTACCCGTCTCGATTTGACGAGCAGCCTGGCATCCGGGATAATTGAGCCCGCCTTCTCAAGAGTTGATCACCGCTCCCGGATCAACGTTCGCCGTTCCCCCAACCGTTGCGTTATACAACAAAAATAATAGATGAATAAATGCTGCTGCAATAATATCGCAACTAAGGCTTGTTTTCAATTGATTTTGGGATTATAATAAAAAAAAATTTATAGGTTTTCCTTGGCAGATGGAGGGTTCCAGATTGTCAGGTCAAAGCCTTGGCTATATATAAACCTTCACGGATGAGCGTATAGATTTCTACATATATCCTAGTCTTGTAATAAATTTCTTAATCCCCAATTCCATATCTATTATTCAAATTCCATAAAATTCCGTCAAATCCAATATTTATCCCCATCTTCATCTCGCTTACCCTTTTGCAGCTGGCTGGTGGGGATGAACTCCTCATGCTTCTGGTCACCCTTCTCCTCGTACTTGAGCTTGTAGTCGGAGTGCTTGCGAAGGGACATGAGCAGCGACTGTGTGCGTGGCGGAATCTCTGGCGGCGCCGGTTCCGGTGGCGGCTCCTCCGACTCCCTGCCGCTGCTGTTGCTACAATTTCCACCGCGGCCCAGGACGAATTCATCGCCACTATCCTCCGGCTGAAGCAGCTGCTTTACGGCACCCATCTGGGAGTGCTGCTGCTGGTGATGGTGGGAATCGCTGCTGGAACTGGTCATTCCACTGAGACGATTCAATGTATTCCTGCCTGCACCACCACCACCGCCACTCCTGTGACTGCGATTGCTGGATGACGCAGCTGTCGATGATGAAGCCGATGCTGGGAGCAGTACATTATCCAATGCATTATCCTTGCCGGAAAACTTGGAGCTGCTCAGGAAGGGATTTGTACTGCGCGGCGAGGCGATGGCACCGCCGGGTCCATTCTGAACACTGCTGCCGCTGCTGCTGCTGTTCGGAAAGAGGCCCAGATTCGCATTGGTCTGGTATTTGCCCGCCGAGACGGTGGACACTAGCTTCATGGGCGAGCCCATGGAGGAGCGCTGCTGGTGCGGCTGGGCGTAGGTCACCTCGGGTGCGGGTGCAGGAACGGCAATGGGAACGGTGACGTTACTTGAAGTTGGTGGTAAATCGCCGGGTGATGTGTTCTCTACGATATGGCGATCGCGATGGCGTAGATAATCCGGTTCACAGTCAGAGTTATAGTGTTCCATGCCTGGAAGGGGGGAGAAGAAGATAAAAAATGATTAGTTTTAATTTTTAATTGAAAAAGAGTTTCGAAATATTTGGAATAGGAAGAATTTTATAGATCATTGCATACTTTTTATATGGAAATTTAAATCTGGGAGAGAATTTTAAGTTTTGTGTGACTTTTAAGTGCTTTAAAATATCAGAAAACGTGCATGTAGGAAGGTTTTTCGAATACCACCAAAAATCTCTCTCGATGTTGACCTTTAACCCAGCAAAAACTGAGAAAAATGGAAAATTATAAAAGCCCGTATAACCTATAAAGATAGCATCTTGCCACAGTTACAATTTAAGCTCGACTTTACAGTTAACACTGTTTACAATTTCCATGCCCCGCCTGACGCAGGCTTTTTTTTCCCGCCCAGCCGCTATTTGTTTTTCCACGGAAACTGCCTGCCTGCCTGCCTGCCTGCCTGCTGCTCTTGGCTTTTCAATTTTCCCGCGAGAGTAACGGCCGGCAAACAATTTGCGAGACGTCCGTTGAGTTGAGTTTGGTCGTCGCGTTCGTCCGAGCGTTATTAGGTTGTAAAAAATGAATCGTAAATTGCATTAAATATTAACAGACAATAAAATGGGCCGAAACAAATGCAGGAATGGCAGTCGGCGTCCGTAAAAGAGCGCGCGCGTTCGCCTCGGTAGTCGCTGCGATTTGCGTTTTATGCTTCGATTAAGTTCACTCCAGGGGGGAGGTCGGAGGGACGGATGGAGGGAGGACTGGCATAATGTCGGCAGGATGTGCCATTGTATCGGCCATTAGGCCGATGCTGCCAACTTGATTGTAATTGAATTGCGCGCACTGCTGACGTTCGCGGTGCTGCCACCGGAGAGTTGTGGATACAGTGGGGATTCCCCCAAAAGAACTTGGAAACAAGTTCAATGCTTTAATGGAAATTATGAGAAATACTTGGAATTAATTAAATTCATGAATTTCTAGTAAAAAAAAAAACCTTTTGCTAATTTAATTCCCCACTAAATAAATAAATTCCCTCTCAGGCCTGAATTCACTGTCAGATATCGTAGCAATTTACTCAATTCAATCAGAGGACTGTCAGGAGTGCCCCCATCATCATCATCATCATCATCATCTCGTCTTGGCCTTCTCCATTTCAATGGCCAGCAATTGGAATCGATTTGTGTCCAGGATAAGCCTGGATAGTTGGTTACCCCGACATCCTGCCGGGGACACAGTTGCGGCAGTTGCTGAATAATTCAATTAAATAAAATAATGAATATTTACTAGCCTGGCCAACTGGCAAATCGCATTTGACCGCCACACCGCATGCCCCCCTAATAACCGAAACTAAATATAAAACGAAAACCCTTCACAATAAATGTGGGCTACACTGGACGAAAATTGTTAATAATAAACTATGAAAACCCAAGGAAAAATTAATACAAAATGTTTGAAAAATTAAAGGGAAAATTAAGATAATTCTAAAAACAAAATTTAAATAAATCTATGAATAGAAATTGAAACATTTATAAAAAGAAATATGTGAAAAATTAAAGAGAAATCTATTATGAAAATTGGATTCTTCTTCTTCTTTTTTAAAGAAGTAAGTATAAAAATCTATTACAAAATGTGAAGATATATATTCAAACAAAATCTATGAAAAAAGCCAGATAATATTTAATTTAAAAAAAAATTGTATAATAATTTTTAAAAATCTCCAAAAAGTTAGCAATGCTAAAATATTATATTTTCAATATAACAACAAAAAATATGAAACAGAATCTAAATTTCTAAGCTATTTTTATCTCCCGCAAAAGGGATGCAATGAATATAACCACCTGAAGGCCTATGTCCTCCTTCCTATTCCAAATTCACTCCTGAAGGAGTCGTTTTACTTACTTGCCAATTGCTGACTCTGCAGGAGGAGCTGTGCCAGCAGCTGGGTATCGAATGCCGTCGCCTGGCCGGTATTCTGGTACTCATCCTCGCTGCTGCTGCCGTAACCATGGCCCAAACCGTGACTGAGGCCATGGCCCAGCCCATGACCGTGACCGTGACCATGACGGTGACTGTGCCATTCCGCTGAACGTTGGCGCCGCAACTGCTCGCCGCCGCCGCCTCCGCCACTGCCGCCACCTCCTCCTCCGGAGGAGGAGTAGTAGTATTCGCTGCCGGCAGCACTGCCGCCGCGTTTACGGCCAATTGTGCCGGAGTGACTGCTGGACATGACTTTCGGTCTCTTTCACTCTAATGGGGACCCCCAAAAGTATCCCCTGGAATGGCTGCCGCTTCGAATCGAACTCTAGGCAGGTGACTGCTCCTGCTGCTGCTTCAGCCACGTAATTTGTCCTCGTAGAGCCACCATTTTTTGTCCCGAACTGACCAGGCAGGCGCCAGCAGGAATGCGGTCCAAGTCCATGTGGTCCAGGCCTGCTGCTGGCTGCTTTAAGTGCTTAACCGAATTAACGCTGAAACGATAAAAACGACAAAGTGTCAGTGAGCGGGGGGCAGAGATAAAGCCATAAATGCACGAAAATGAAAATAAATAGCAGCCGGTACCCGTAACCGTAACCTCTCCGGGTACTTTCGCTTTGACTTCTGGACGTAAAGTGAACTTAATAGCAATTGCAGGGGGGGGTCCAGGGCCATATCATCCCGGCTATTCCAGGATCTTACGCAAAAACAGTGATGTTCTTAGGGAAAATGAAAAGATAAAAAGTCGCTAAATGGAGTTTAAGGAGAGTTTTGATGAAAAATTGTGAGGAGACTTGAATTTTCAGTTTTTATCAATAAAATATTGAGGGAGGAGTTAGGAAAATTTAATTGTTTTTAAATATTAAGAGATTAAATATTTCTAAATATTTCATCCAAAAAAATAAACCTATTCAAATCCCCAAATAACCAGTTATTTTGCAGCCAAGTTGGCAACATTGCCTGTTTATGGGACGCCTCCCCTTCGGCTTAGACAGACAATTTGACTTTTGATTTTGATGAGTGAGCATTTGAATGCACTAAAACACAGGAGGGGATAGGGATAGGGAAGGGGAAAGAAATCCCTATTTCAAGACCAAGCAGGAAAGGGAAAGGCAAGGGAACTAGAAGGGGAACAACAACACAAGTGGGTCATTACTGACAGCCTCCGCTCGATGCGGGTTAAGGCTGCCAGCTCAATGGCCATGCCAAAGGACGCAAAACGACTAAAGGACTGCCAAGCGGACACAGGACACAGGACACGAGACACAGGACAGGAGGCACAAAGGTTAGGTTATCCTCCTTGCCAGTCCTCGACTCAAGGATTGTGTGTGTGTGTGTGTGTGGAACTGTTATCTTTTATGGGGTTCAACCGAGGAGCAGCAGTCATTCTCGGTCCGCCCTTTAATGTCCTGCCAAATCGGAAATTGTATGGCCTATTTCCCATTGCTACCTGTGCGAACTGAGGGCATATATTATCAATTATGGTTGTTCCCTCAAATAAATTCAATTAAATAACATACGGACTTGGTTCTCTTTGAAATTTGTTATTAAATCAAAGTCGAGTTTTAAGAAGGATAAAAACTAAAGCTTATTCTGTTCTGGATGCTCTTAAAGCGCTTTACTTGCTTAAAATAAATATAAAAATGTTTTTGTTAGTTGATCAACAGTTTGAACTTTTTTATAATTTTTCTGTTTGATTTATATTTCTATCATTAAAACAAAGTTTACTATATAGAATCTATGTTATATGTTCCCTTTGAGTTACTCTCACGCTTTGCCTGCTATGTACCAGCAAACGAAAGAGCTTAATGAAGAAAACGGAAGCCAAATTCAGGAATGACACCCAAAGAACAGCAGCAACAACAGCAAAACCGAATTCTAATGTACCCAAAAATTTAAACCACAAAAAAAATCGAGAAATAGAAATAGAAATAGACCATTTTTTGGCCACCACACACAACACTCTTTTGAAAGTGCTCTGTGTGTGTTATATTGTGTAACCGAGTATGTGGCTCCGTTTGGCAAACAAGACTTAATCGAATGCAACTGCACTTGCATTGCAGTCGAGGGCAAGGGGGAGGGTTCAAGTCAAGTCGAACTATACTATACATTTTTTTTCTGCCTTTCAGTCGCCTGATGACCCCCAACACTCACATTACCTCTGCCTCCATTGGCAAATGCACAATTTGGCCAGCAAAATGCATATTTGTGGCATCCATTTGTGTTGCTTTGTTGGTCCAAAAGTCCGAAGCCGAAAGATAATCAAATACGCATTTCTTCCTCTTTTGCTATCTAATGAACAAAGTTTTTCCTTTTTTTTTGGGAAGCTATCAGGGCTGCCAAGTTGACTTTTTGGATGTGCTTCTAAATGTTAAATATTTTTTTTATATTATAGAAATTTCTAAATGGTGTATTTCTGAAAATATTAAACTTTTTTTACGGAAACTTATATTCATTTTGTCGCACTTTTTAAAGAAATGAGCTCCGAAATTATTAATTTAATTTTAAGGATATGTGAAAATGCTACGAAATAATTTTTAAAAATTTATTTACCCTTTTTAATAGATTTCACTATTTGAAGTGCTAAATTTAGCTACCAATTCGTTCCCCTAGCAGGCAACACTGGCAATAGCTAGGACCAAATGGAAAATGCTGCTCGGCATCAATTGCAATTTTAAAGTGCTGCGAGGACTTGGCTAACGAATTAAGAGCAAAATATTATATGCCTGGCAAAATGTTGCATAAAGTGACGGGGTGTGCGAAAAAAGGGGCGTTGTTGTGGGCGTGGGTGTTGCGTGGGGTGCACGCAATTATTTTGCATGCTCCATTTTAACAATTTGGAGAAAGAAATGTGAGCCAGTGAAATGGGAAAATAAATGAATGAATGGCCGACTGAATGTTTGCTCCATCTTGCTTCCGCAAATGCAGGCCATCTCGCTTGCACTTAGCAGGGAAAGTGGGGCATTAAAGACTCTGCACAGGGAGAAAAAAAATAATAGATTTTAAAAACATATTTTTTAAGATTTTTTTCTATTATGATTAGATAGTTTTATACCATTTTTTAAATGATTTAAATTCTGAGAAATTACAATACAATTTATTGCATTTTTTTGTGTAAAAAAATCTATAAATTCCCTTTAAGTGTAAAAGTCGGCATTTTCATATGCATGTTTAAGTACATACGTACAACGGACAACAACAACATCACAAACTATACCAACAACACCAACATCATCATCAACAACAACACCAACAACAACTACAACTACGAAAAATGCCACAAGGAGCCAAGAAAATATTGAGTTAACCCGAGCAGCGTTGCCCTAAAAGTATGCAATGAAATGTTATTTTCCTCATTTCCACAAAAACTTTCAGCTTCTGAAAAGGGGAAGTAGACTTTCCCTCCCGCTTAACCCCCTCAACAGTCCCGGCTTAACCCCTCAAAAGCAGCTGCCTTTAACATTAACCCACAACCAGAAACTTCGTCGCGCCGCCGCCGTTGGTATTATTTTATCTCCGGTCTTAAATTAATTTGCAGCCCAAGAAGAGGTTCTTTAGCTTCTTAGCTCACTTGAGCAATGACCTCAAAGTCATAGTAATTGTGGGGAGAAAAAAAAAGAAGAAGTTCTAAGTGAATTAAATTCTATTTACTTTTTCATTAGCAAACTAAAGATGTAAGAAATCTTAGAGCTTGGCTAAAAAAAAAAACAAGGAAAGCCTAACACACATTTTGTTTAATTAAAATTCTGAGCCAAAGAGTTGATTTTCAGCCTTAACCTTTAACCTTTTCGATACTCCATGAATTCGAAAGAGACTTAACCCCTATGTTTATATATATACTATATATATCGTTTCATTCGAATTCAGCAATTTCATTCTGTGTGGCCTCTGCAGGACGACGCATTTCCGCATGACATCAATCGCTCGTCATTGTTTCAGCCGCAATATTTATGCAGAGCAGCCAGGGAGGTGTGTGTGAGGGGGTGTGTAAGAGATATATGTGTGGGGGGGAGCTGGGGAACTGAATCATATCCAATGACAATGGAAAATGGCTCTGGGAACCACAAGCTCTCTATGCCCTCTTTCTGGCGTTGTGTTGTGTCGACCGCAAAACGTTTAATTACATGTCAAAATGCGAAATGCATTGAACAAGACACAGGAACCCATAGCACTCAGTGCTCTGGCTCTTGCTCCCCCGCATTTTCCCTCGGCATTTTCCATTTTCCACTTCCTCCAGCAGCCAAACGCTTCCTGAGCCGCCGCCATCATCATCATCAGCAGCAGCGTTGTTTTATACATAAAGCCACGCGTTACACAGCTCCAAATTTGGTATTATGAACATGCAAAAACAACCTCATTACCAAAGCACACACACACACACACGCATATAGGCCAGGACATGACGCACTCACACACACACTTGAAGATATATAAGTCTGTCTATCTGTATGTATATATTCTCTCAGTCTAACAGAGGCTTAGCTTTATTTTTTAGACGGAATAGTTTGAAGGGATAAGGCTTTGGTTTTAAAGGCTGACACATTTTAACAGCTTAGAAAAGGTATTAAAAAATATTCCTAAATATTACTTTTCTTGATTAAATTAATAAAAAATTAATTTTTTAAAATATATAAAACCTAGAAAATAATTTATCAGCTCAGAAAAAAAGCCAAGTTTATATCAATTATTTAAATGCATGTTTAATAAATAAATTCTAATGAAAATACGACGAAAACAATAAATATTATAAGAACATCAATATAATAATAATAGATTCTTGTTTCACTGAGAGTTTTCTAAAACAAAATCCCCAAAACAAAAAAACCCAACAGCTCCTTATGTTTCACTATTATTTTTGGCAAAACACACTCCATTTTTAATTTATACTCCTCAAAAAGCCTGTTGAAAAATAATACGAGCCAACGTATTACATTATTTGTCAAATGAATAAAATAATAAAGACGGTCACATAACGTCATATGAAAATAAACAAACAAAATTATAAAAAGACAAAATGAATACTCCCTAATTGATTGAGTGCCAAAGTAACAGACATTTTTTCCATTACATTTCGCTGGCATCAAATTGTAAAAGCAAGGGATGATTTTTTGGGTAAATAAAATACGAATGGAGTTTCGTTTTTTAAACAAAATAAATGCCAAGGCAAATTAAATCAAATTTAATGGGGTTTGAGATTTATAAACAAGGTAAAACCGATAACTAAGGGTATACAATATCAAAGGTTTTAATAAAAGGGGAACTTTTAGAAATGGAAAACAAATAAATAGGAGGAGATTCCACTAAAATTCAAATATTCAATTCATTAAAATCCGAAATAATCTTTAAAAAATATGCAGTAAATCAGTAAAATTCCTTAAAATTTATATATTTAAGCAAACATGCCTCAGCACATTTAGTAATTTATCTTTGCCAAAAAATCTGCACCCCTGACTCTCAGTTTTGCCTTAGAGTTTTGTTCCTGGCTGTACCGCCTGTTCCGTAATTGCTTCCTGTACACAGGTCCGTGGCTTTTGAACGTGTTTTCTGTTCCTTTTTTTTTCTGTATTTTGTATTTTCTGTTGCGGGTTGCCAACGAAATTATTGACAGAGTAGGCCAGGAGAAAGGAAGGTAGGGAGAAAACAGCAAAGAGGCCTGACATTATGCCGGGTTGGCAAAAGGAGACGCCCACGGAGAATGTCTATTGATGCCATCGATGCTCGCATCCATCCATTCATCCATCCCATGCCTGGATGGATGATAAAAATAACGCAACTCAATTATTGGCTGCCTGGGCATTTCTTTGCGGTAGCTAAAGCCATATTAGAAGAAGGTTATCTACCTTTATTTTTTTAATGGCTTTAGCTTTGGCTTTAAAGGGGGTTTTTGGTTTATTTTTAAACTCTCAGTTTTGTGGTATTTGGAACTGAATTTTTTCCCCTATGAAAATATAATTCTTAACGTTACGTTTTTAGGTTTGCTTGAAGTTTAGTTACCAGCTAAGTTTTTATATTAAAAAAAATTTTGGTAGAAGCAGTCTGAAAGCTTAATCTAAACAAATTATTTTTATTATCTTTCACTTTTTTATACCCTTTAAAAGCCCAGACTTTTAGCCTAAAATTCCCAACTAGTCAAGTCAGTGTTGTTGCCACTGGGCTCTTGTTTATCAAAATAGTTGCAGGCGGCATCCATCTTGACCCGGCCTTTACTGGGTCTCTCTCCTCCTCTCGCCAATCTCTGTGTGCAATGTGAACTATGCCCGGCACATGTTTTGCTGTGGCTCCCGGCTCTCGCCACTGGTTTCGGCATGTGTCTGAGGTCATGTCGGGAATCCGAGGAGAGCTTTATCGATGTGTGTTTGTGTGTGTGGCTTGGTCAGGCTTTAGCCCTTGCCGCCTGCACATCACAAAGCAGCTACTCCTTTGTTTTGAGTCTAGGCCAAGGGGAAAGTGGTGCAAGGAGTTGCGGGTGAGGCTAAGGTTACCACAATTGCAGGCTGTGAGTGAATATGTTTTGTGGCAACCTGACAGGTCTGCAGCAGGGTTTTTAGATATTTTATTTTAATTAAAAAATAAAAAATAAAAATATAGCAGTACTTTCCAGATTTTACCAAGTAATTCTTACAAGAAATAATAATTTATCCCGAAAGTTTTTAGCAGCAAAACAGCTCGGCTGCCGTAATTTACAATGTAATTGATATACGTTTCGTTGGTGTCCTTTGGCTCCTGGCTGGGATATTGGCCCGCTGTGTCCGCAACTTTATTATAACGAGCAACTCTTTTATGCCACGAAGACGATGGCTAAACACGGGTCTAGCGGCTAAGGCTATAGCCAGGATGGAGCGCGGAGTGAGGCATGAGGAATGAGGGTTATGTGTGCAGTGGGTTTATGAAATTCATGGCACGCGGCACGTTCCTGGCATCCTGGAAGTCCTTTAGCCGAAAAAAAGGAGCAGAGCCAGCGATGCCAAGTGCTTGCTTGCGTAAAAATGCATAACGGCGCCAAAAGTCAAAGAGCAAAAGTTATTTTATACACATTTTTAATTTTTTGCTCCTTTGCAAGGACCCAGCACACACACACACACACACACATACGGCGTGAGGGGATACAAAATGGTGTCAGTAGTGGTTGCTATTCGAGCAAGGATCTAGGGGCAACAAAAAAAAAACCTATTAGAAGGTGTTGGCTGGGCAACATTTTGCAGAAAGGAGGTGGCAGTGCCGGCACAAGGATGCGCATAAATTGCAGCCACCATGCATAAATGGAAGGATATTGCTGCAGCCTGGCCAGCCTTTGATCCTGCCCTCACCTCTTTCTCCTTTCTCTGTTCTCTTTTTTTTCTCTCCATTTTTTTTTTTTTTTTGGCAAAAAAGTAAACGAGAAACATGGAATAAGCTTGAGCAGGTTCCTGCTGAAAAAAAACAGACTGTGATTAAAGGGGGGGCCGAGGCTTAATTGATAAGAAAGCCGAGATTGAAATGCGTAAAAGGGAAATCAGAAAACGCAATTCCAGTTTGCCAAAAGCGAAACAAAAAGTGGAGCGAAAAAAAAGAGCTGCCTTAAAGCAAAATAGATTTCTGGTATCAATCTCAAAAATCTACAAGCCTTGTGTGCAGTTTAATAAAATCAATTTCCACTTGTAAAATATCCTCATTAAACGCCGCCAACTTGTTATCAACTTGAACTTATTAACAACTTTTCACAGTTTCCCCAAGGATGCTCCTGTCTCGCACAGCTGCTGCTGGCCATTTATTGTGGATCAAAGCAACTTCTCGATCGACTTGATGACTTTGCCTCCAATCTGTTCGTTCGCGGGAATGAGATTTATGATTGCCTTTGTGCAAGTAGCCCTGACTTGGCTTGGCACCTTTCAGCTTTCACCTGCTGGCTGGCTGCTGGCTGGTTACCTGTCTGTCTGTCTGATTCGCAGGGCGAATGTGTGGTGGCACGATGGGCGTTCCGAGATGATTACCTAAAGCAAACACAGACAGCAGGGCAAACATAGCAGCTGACAAACCCACTCATAGCCATTGTTGCAGAAATCTTGTAGAGCGGTGGCTGCCTCTGCTGCTGCTGCATGAAGGATGGAGCCAGGTGGGGGGGGGGATGCAGGATGGCCTCAAGGCTCGCCAACAAAAGGATAGGATGGATAGCCTGTCGTCCTCTCCTCGGCTGGGTCATCGGCATGGGCCAAACGCATGTGTGAAAAGAAAATGCAAGCAGAGGGGCTGAGTGAGTGCGAGTTTTCTGCCAGCACACGCGGCGTATACGTAATGCATTCAGGTGGAATGCATATGTGTGCACTCAAAGAGCACTCTCCCCCTCCCTTTTAGCCCCTTCACGCACACACACAGGGATAGCAAGGATAGCAAGGATATCCAGAGAGAGAGAGACTGAGTGAGACTGAGACAGACACACACTCTCGTGTGTGAACAGGCACTTGATTGTGTTATTATTATTGTTTCAAGTGTTGCTTTCTGTTCTTGTTGTTTATCCGCATGCATTGTAACTGTAGCTGTCCCAAAGAGCCCGCTTCAATGGGGCCAAAAGAGGTCCTGGGCACAGTGGTCTAGTGTTGAACAATGGGCGTTGATCTTTTTTGATTCGAGGAAAATTTAAATGTTATTTTTGCTTTTAAGACAAAAGTCACAAAAGAGAAAGCTTCAAAATTTATATATCTCGTTTTAAAGATACTTTAAAGAAAGTTTACTTTTCTTTTTCTATTTTCAGGATCGAATTTTAAATGATCTAAGGAACCGAAGGATTTAAAACTCTGCTTAAAGATACTAAATTCCTTTCTAAACTACACAAATCAATTGCTGTAATTGAACCACTGTTCGTTGAGGCGGACCCAGTGCCTCCATCCCTTCGATGATTGCATTGTAGCGAGCACACTTCAATGTTCAGCGAACCGAAGTCGGACAAACGACCCGACCCAGTGCCCAACCTTCCTTCCTTCCTTCTTGTATATAAAACTATATATAGAACTCACACCCACTGGATATTTGTTTTAATAATGTTTTCATTATCCCAACACCATCTCATTTATGGATTTAATTTTTGAATGATTTATAATTAGCGAAATACGGTGAAACATTGGAAGCATAAACATGTTTTTATCAAATTTTTGTAAAGTAAGTGGGATTGATGGGACTTGACTGTGCGCTATAAACATTCTAATTATGCAAAATATATGTCAATTATGTGAATGATACTTCATTCATTTCCATGGTTTTCCCTCCCTTAATTCATTTAATTTTCATACATTTTCAGCGAAATCTGTGCACTTATTGGGATTCATTTTAAAGCGCATCCGGGATTGACCTGGAAATCGGTTGGAGCACCGACTTAATGCCGTCTCTCTGTCTTTTTTTTTGTGTATATATTATGTAAAAAGGGGTAATTTATGAAAATGACTAAAACGAATGCGTGCAAATTATGCCTTTTTCTGGCAGCGCCAAGCGAGGAGGAGTTGAGCTCTGCCTGGGTCCTGGAATATGGGTTAAGTGCAGCAGCAGCAGCAGCAGCCGGAGCAGGATGTTGGTCTCGCCGGATGCTGCTGGGGCCATCTCTTTGCCGTACCACCACCAGCATATTCCTGCCCAGCGTTTCTCCTTAACAGTCGTAAACAAAAAGGAACCTGTCCCCGTTTTCTCTGCCTTCCAGTTTATTTATATTATAATTATACCCTTAAGGACAGCTTTCTACACATTTCTAAGGAGTTTAATTTGTTTTCTGGCACTTTGTTTAAGAAATATGTTTTATAAAAATTATTTAAAATTATAAAATGTAACTGGGAAGCTTAAAGAAATTAATTTTGAAACAGTTTAGACCTTACTAAGCTGGATTTTTGAATTTAAACTGATATATTAGACAGACCTCTTTGAATTCTCTTTGATTTTCCACATACTCTTCCCTTATGTTAGGGTATTTATCCGTTTTTATTTTCATTGCCGTGTTTATTTCGCCTCTGCCACTGCTTTGGCTTGTGTTTGTGGAATGCAGCTTGGCCTGAAACTGAAACGGAAGGCCCGAGACGATGATAAAGCGGCGGCAGCCAGCCAGGATGACTCCTTGCCAGGCAGCTCTCCTTTTGCCCCTTTCTGCTTTTACTACTGCTTCTCTTGCTCATTAAAAATTACCCTTCTTATGGCGAGAGAGGAATTAAAATCGCGGCTCGCAAAGTTCTTTTAACTGTTTATAATACGCAACGCTGCGAAAATACACACGCGCTGCCAGGGACAGGGACAGGGACAGAGACAGGGGACAGGACACACAAACAGAGGGAGGAGGCAGGAAAGTGAGGATGGAGCCAGGGAACAAAGGCAACGTGAACAATGAATTAAAAGCACAAAGCAACTTTCTTTGCCACACTTCCTTGCCCCCGAGTCCAGATTCCCTGCCACCATGCCCTAGATCACAGTTTCTCACTCTATCTCGTCGCTTTGTTCCCTCGATAAAATACAGGCAAGTCTCCGGCTGCACTTTGTGTTGCAAATTTCACGGTATATCGATAAGTCCCAAAGCTATAGACAGACATCCGTAAGAGAGGCGAATATCGAAAATATCGAAATATTTTACAAATCAAATTTAGAGATGAGGAGTGTAGAGAGGAAGAATTGTAAATTTTGATATATTAAAATATTATCAAATTTAAATTTAAAATTCGAAATAATCGAAAAGTTGCAAAGAAAAAATTAATATTATAATTCAAGAATAGGTTGAATAGGAACTTTGATAACTTTCAAAGCGTTTAATGTCAATTTAAAGGTATTTAAAATATATTTCTATTAAAATATATTTCTTCAACTCACAAGGACACAACTCTCCTTAAGAGATTACATCCCCACTTGAATTTAATTTAATTTCTCAGTTAAAACACCATTTATATCCCAGGGAAAACAAGCTGGACACACACTCTATTAATTCTCACTCATCTCTTAATGGATTACTAATAATGGTGAGTGTTTTTCTCTTATTTTTTTTGAGACGGCATAGTTTGAAGTGATTATCCAAGGGCTTCACTGTACCATCTGTCCGAAAAAGGAGGCGTGACGACGGCGAGTAGCAAAGTTGGCCCCCAAGTCATTAGGACTAATGGCCACCTAAGCGGGTGGCACCACCACCCCCCGACCTCCCCACCAACAGCACCTACGAAACCTGGAAAGAGAAGGATGGGGAGAACGAGGATCCTGGATCCTGTGGCTGTGGCCAGCACAAATAACCAAGTAGCTGTTCGGCGGTGGTTTTGATTTCCCAGTGCATGTACGTACGTACAGGGAGAGAAATCAGGGAGTATAAAATATGGATCTGTTAAGGAATTCTAGGAGAAATTTTAAACAATTTTAAACTAAATGAATATCAAGAAAAAAATTATGATGATTGATGGGAAAGGAATTTTAATTTTGGAGCCTTACAAAGTACTTTAAAAAGTCGCCTTACAGATTTGATGGCTTTAAGAAATATTTTTAAATTTTCCTAAAAGAATTAATCAATCTAAATCTTTACTCAATTTCTGTAAGTTTTTTTTTTGTAATCCCTACTTAATTATTTATCCTAAGATGTCCTTTTTTTAAATTCCTTATTATATTTTGTTTTGTGTAAAACTAGAACCGAATAGCATTCTATTGTTCGCCACTCGCCTTTGTCTGCCGTCTCTTTCGGGCCCCCTCTATTGCCGTCTCTTTCTCGTCCTAACTCACAGTCCATCTTTGTCCCTGTCTCTTTCGCTTTCTCTATCTCTGTCTCTGTCGGTGTAATTAAGCACTTCAGCTGAGTTGTAAAATGTGCTCGACGCTTCTCGCTTTTCGCTCGGAAAACAATTTAAGGCAACCGTGCGGTTGTATTGCCCACTCACTCCCTCTCTCTGCCTCTCAAGCTATCTCCCTCTTTTGATGTTAGAGGAACAAATACTTTTCCGGTTCATTTCGGGCCACTTTTTCTATGCTTTTTTTGAGTTTCCACTTTCCACTTTCGTTGTCTGGGCCTGGCCTCTCTATATTGACTGGTTGTGTTTTGGGTTTTGGGGGAGAGGGAATCCCCCCGCCGTCCATTGAGTTTTGATGAACAGCCTTCGACCAAGGCCATCATCATAACTTGGTCAACAGAAAAATAAAGTAAAAGGGGGGTCGGTCTGAGAGGGAATAGCAATATTTCTGGCCTGGCCGCAACATTCTCTGGCAGCTAATGGCCAAAGTTCAAAAGTTGCCTTTTACGAAAACCGCTTTGGCAAATAGTTTTTCCCTTTTTTTTCTGGTCAAGCAGCTTAAGAAAGTCTTAGTGTTTGTTCTGATCAAATTTAATTGCTTCACTTAAATTGGCTCTTTGGGGTTTTATTTTTTGAATAAAGTTCGATAAGTAAATTAGAATAAAATAATATAGAAAGGAACCGCACAGAAACATAATTCGTTTGAAATCTTAGGAAGAAGCTCTTTATACAGCTCGTGTCTAGCTCCTAAAATTTTAATAAATATTACTAGGAAACCCTAATGGATTCACCCTAAATTTATTTTAATAAACCCCCCAGCAAAGTGCTTATAAATCTTTAGAAATAAATCAAAAGAAAAAAAACTACTTAAACTTCTAAAGTAACAACACAACTGATTAGCTTTTGGAGGAAAGTCGACAAATTGCTCATCAGACACCCTTCGCCCCCCCCCCCCCCCTTTTTCCCCTGATTATGACAAAAGTCTCCTGCTTTTTGCACTTTTCCAAAGGCGAGAGGAGTGCCAGTGCGAGTGCGAGTGCTCTTATTACTCCGGGGGAAAGTTTCGCGAAATGTTTCCGGCTTGACAGATTGTTTGGCAAATTGTCGTGCAAATTGCCGGCGAATGTTTTCTGCAGTTGCAGTTATGACACACACACACACACACACACACACACACACACACCCATGTACAACATGTGTGTAACACTTGTAACACTTTCCGCGATAAGGAGCATTCTTCCTGCTGCTCGTCTTAATGAAATTATTTCCGTATAATTTATTTGCATTTGTGAGAAAGGCGAAAGAAATGGTAGATACAAGTGCAGGGCTGGGCTGTGCTGGGGATTCTCAGCTCAGCTCGGCATTTATTAAGTGCAACGTAACCATTTCCCCTGGCGTTGTCAACAAGAGCCCTCCCCTCGCTTCCCTTCCCTTCCCTGCCTTTCTCTTGCCACCGAAAACTTATTTCCACATAATCGTCGTCTGTCTTCGTCAGGGTGTGGAAAACCGGTGGAAACCGTGAAAGAAGAGGGTAGAAATTTATGCTTGACATAGAAACACGATTTCGCCAACTGTCGGCCATTTTATTCTTATTTCTCTTTTTTTTCTGTTGTTGCTTTTTATTTTTATTGTTATGTTGCGGCTCTTTTTTAAAGGTAACACACCTTTGGCCGGAGGTTTGCGGCATTCTGTGTGTAGTATTCTCGATGATTAATTGTTGTGCAAATATTCACTCAGGACTCTGAGGAATTTAATGCCCGTGTCATTGCAGAAATATTAAAGGGTTAATTTTTAAATAAATGAGCTTATTATGGCAGCCAAGCGTTGCTTAAAATATTGCTATAATAAATTAAGCAAGCTGACAGGAGTCTTAAAGTGTGGTGAATATGTTTAAAAAATATATAAAAAAGGCTCTTGAAAATATTATAAAAATATATTCTGATGAATTTAATTATTTAAGGATTTTATTATGTATTTTTTTTAAGGAACTTCAATTTGTAATAAATATATAGTGAGAGTATTAAAAGCCATACCTATAGGTCTCAGCATTATTTCGTTTCTGCCAAATTGAGTTGCAGAGTAGTTGCACAAAAAATGTAAAAATAAAGCAAAAGTAAAATTAAAACCGGAACTGTGAAACAAACAAAAATTACTCAGGCCTGTGCTGTGTGTCTCTGTTTCTATGTTTGATGTGCTGTAATAAAG
Organism: Drosophila anomelani; assembly: GCA_035045905.1. Classification (NCBI taxonomy): domain Eukaryota; kingdom Metazoa; phylum Arthropoda; class Insecta; order Diptera; family Drosophilidae; genus Drosophila; species Drosophila anomelani. The sequence continues at coordinate 1,913,372 of JAWNOO010000076.1, forward strand.
CCTAAATTAACAACCAACCAAGGGTGGTTTTGAGAGTTCGAAAAATAGTTAGGAGAGAAATAGATTTATTTAAATTTTTCTTAATTATTAATTATATTATTTATATTTTTTGTATTGATAAATTCTCAGAAATATATTTTGACAGCTAAACTAGAATGTATTTAAATAAATTTTGATGTCCAGATAAAACTGTATATAATTTCTACCTAAAGAAAAAAAGGTTTAATCATAAATCGTATTATAATGTATTTTTGCCAGAAAAAAAATTCTTCAAATTAAAATTATACCTTTAAAATATTAATTAATCGACTATTTTGTATAAAACTATACAGTTAACCCTCGCTAAATGAAAAAGAATGAAGGGGAAAACGCAAAGAATGCGACAAGAGTTGAGCTCAGGTGAGTGCATAAAACCGGGGTAGGGGGCGGCAATGAGTGGGTTACAAGGGGGAGAAAAACGGGTACAAAGGGGGTGCTAAGGGGGCTGCAAAAGAGGTGAAAAGTGGGGTGAAAAAGAGCTGAACCAGAGGTGATATAGGGGGAGCGGCGGCGCCGGCTGAACCGGCCTGAACCGAGGGCAGATAGTGCTGGGTGCCATGCATCATGATGACGACACTGTTGACACTTCATAAATACATGAGTTGCAGCCTCACACACACACACTCCCTGGGTGTATCTGGGTGCTTAAGTGGAGGTATATGCAATTGTTGTTCTTCAGTTGGTTACCCTTAAAGCCGGGCCAGGGAGCAGAGCAGAGCTGAGCAGAACCGACTACAAGCGGGCCTTCATTGCAGGACTTAACACAGACTAAACAAACGTCAATCGGCTTACGGATCTCCCTCCCTTTCCGTTTGCACCCCAGGCATTATCCTTTGTTCCCTCGCACCAAATCTCAGCTTTTCCCCATCTACAGCCGTCGAGGATATCAATTGGGTCGACTCTGGATTGTTCCCTTTTGTTGTTTTGCCAGCTTTTGTCGCCTCTCTTTGTCGTTTTGTCGAGTACTTTAACAAATTTACACGTGTATCACTCATACGCCCCGTTGGCATGCCATATATATAGTATACATATATGCCGCTAAGCCCTCAGCACACCTTTGCCGGAAAACCCATAAAGCTAAAGCCGCCACCGAATGCGTTTTCACGCCCACTTCCCTGGGAAAAACTACTAAAATAGCAATAAAAACGAACGAAAACTGAAACTAAATTTAGCAACAACATTAAAAACAAATGAAGATGTTCTAACCCGGCAAAATATGCTGCGAATATGAAAGTATAAAAGAATACTTCAATTAAAAAAGGAAATAATTAAAAAATTTTTAAAATAAATCAAATAACTTGGGAAAAATTCAATTTCAAAATATTTGTTAAATATAAAATTTAAAACCCTTTAAAATTAAATGGGAAATACTTTAAAAAAAAATTTCACAAAAACATAAAAACAAGAAATATAAAATATAAAAGTAATTTCCAAAGTCTTTACAACTTTACAGCAAATTGTTTATATATTTTTCCATAAGCAAAAATCACTTAATAATAATCTGTTATATTAAATCCTTTAAACCTTGTTCATATATTTTTTTTAAACTATCATCAAACACAGTTTGTTGCTTAAATCCATCGATCCTAATTGAAAACTCGACATTTTTGCCGCAGAAAAAGCCTTGTTTTCATTTGACATTACAACACATGTTGTCGTGGTTACAACACAAAATGCGCAGTAATAATAAACAATAAAGAAGCATACATATACAGCTATATGGTTTTAATTGTTTTAAATTTTATAGAAATTAAAAAGAGAATTTTACTAAAAACAAAAGTGTAACCCAAAGGATATAAAGGAATTTCGATAGCCCGAAGCTAGCTTACCTTCGCAGTTTTAACTCCTTTTGGATTTGAAATACACATTTTATTAATATTAAATTTAAGTAATTATTTTTGTACTATATATTATTTGATTATTAATTTCTCTCTGTGCTTAAAAAGTAGTGCCATTAAGCATTTAATAAAGCACAGAAACTCAAGCCCCCTCTATTACCTTCAGATGAAGAAATAATATCCTGACGAACAAAAAATATACAAGAAAGTATAAAGGTAGGAAAAGGGACAAAAGGAGGTCGGAGGGCAGGAAAAATGAATCACCGACAAATTACGGTAAGAAAAGGAGCGGCAAATGGCGGCAACAACATTCCGTTATGGCACATCAGCCGCCAGCTTCCGTCTTTTATTGTTCCAGCTCCTGAAAATCTCACAAAAAAAAATTGCAAGAGAAAACCCCACCTCAGTTCCATCAGAGGTTGTAAAAATTTCACCATAACTCCCAGCGAAAAGCAAACGAAATGAAAAAGGTCTTATGAAATATGCATATGATCATTTTTGGCCCCGTGCCCAAGTACGAGGACGAGTGTCAGTCGAATGTCCTGACCTGTTCCTGGGCCCAATCTCTGTGTGCCTGTGTATGTGTGTGTGGAAATTTCATTAAAGTTCAAGTGAAACATTCTTATTTCAACTTTAAGATGGTCGCATTGGGGATTCCCCGCCCTGGGAGGGAACAAAAACAACATTTGCAGGTACAAAAAAAAAAACAGAGAAATTACCTGCAACGAAGGTAAACAAATGCCCCGCCAAAACGATGGCCAAAAAAGGACTCAGGGAAAGAGGAGAAAGAGTTTACGCTTCCGTTTACGTTAACGAAAGAAAAGAAAACTTAAGTCGTTAGGCAAACCCGGCCAGCAAACAATCCCCAGCATGTCTGGAATTTCACTTTGCTCTGCGGAAGTGCCCGACAAGTTGGCATCTCTTCGCATCGATCGACTCGAGTTTCCCCTTTTTTTTCAGAAAAGAAAAATCTGGTGAAAAACTAAGCCCTAAAGCTTAACTGATTCAACGGGTTTAAATGTATTAAGAGTTTTTAATTTTAATATATTTTTCATTAACATTTTTGTGAAGTCTTTGATCTTCAAGAGATTACTTCCAAGGTTTTAGGTTTCTTTGTTTTAATTTCCTAATTTATTTTTACATTTCTGTCAAATCAGAGAGCTCCAATTTTTTATATTAATTCTTAGATAATATCTAATATCTTATATTAATTTTTTTTCTAGATATTAACAATTAAATTCCCACGACATATTGGTTAATGACATCGATTTTGACAGTTGCGTTGCCTTCAAAAAATTAATGACGCAAGGTTGAGGAGTGGAGGGTTAGGGGTTAGGGGTTGTGGCATGGGCAATTGTAATCCAAAAATTATTTGCCACGAAAAGAGCCACAATCAGAATTCCCAAGGTGCTTGCTTCTGCCTCCTCTACAAATTCTGTCTGTTTGCTTTGGCCAGCTCGTTTGTTTGCATGTGTGAGTGTGTGTGTATAAGTGGGTGTGCGTGAGTGTGTGTGGTGTGTGTGTTCCATAAAGAATATTTATCTTTTGGTTTTGTTTCGCTGTCATTATTCAGCGACTGGACCAAATCTCCCTCAAGCCCCCCCGATATGCGTTGCTCTTCATAAATTATAAGCCACAGCACACATTCGGACACTGAGAGAAAAAATTTGACAATTGGGATAGAATTTTCGATAAGAAAAATTCAAGAAATATATATATATCAGTATTAATATATAAATTTATTTATATTTACATTAAATGTTTAGGTCTCAATTTATATAATAAATTTCTCTCAGTGCAGGTACACACACACACACTGGCATCTATATTTTTCGTGTAATGCTGACGTTAAGGTATTTATCACAATGACAAAATCAGAAGGGTGGCATTATTGGGGGAACGGTGTACAGACGGGGGGCGTTGCATAGACATTACTTTAGGGTTTAAATGTAACACATTTACAAATTGTTTACAAACACACGCACACACACATTGAACCAGTCATACACACACACACACACACATACAGCGTGCTCAGCGTGGTGATAAATGATAACAAATTAGCGGTTTGTCTCTTAAGCGAAAAGGGGGGCACACATACGCACAGAGCGATACCACAAAGTTACCTCAATGCAATAAATCACATCACCTGGGCCAGCACACACTCAGCACACACACTCAACTCAGATACACACACACACTCACTGCGAGTGGCTCACGCACGCAAAAAGGTAAAGCCAAGTTAAGCACTCTTTACAGCATTTATTCGCAAAGTAAACAATTATTTGCCAGCAAATATTCGAAATTTAATTATAGCCTACTTATCTGGGCCATGTTTGAAATGATTTTTCCATAATTATTATCCCCCCTCCCACACACACACAAACGCCAAAGAATTACTTAATTAAAATTGCAGCCATGCCAGCTTTAACTCTTTGGTTTAAATAATTTTTATAAAATCAAACAGCATTTTCCAAAGCAATTGAACAGTTTTAAAGGATTTGTTTTTAGGCAAACAGTTTAAATCAGCTTTAAGGATAAAATACAAATGAGAAAAAATGAGAAAAAAAAGGCTTAAAAATAAAATAAAAATTTTTTTTAAGCTGAAAATTACTTAATGATACTTGGCTTATTTAACCTATTCATTCAAATGCAATTATCAAATAACTTATCATGAATAATAAAACAGATACTTAGACTCGTTTTCACTTCAAATAAATATACAAATTCCCCCCTAAGCCTTTAAGAAATTCGTTTATAAATTTAATAACTAACTGAATGCATATTAAATATCCTTTTTAGAGACACTTTTGCCTCAAAGCATAAATGCATAAGAAAACACACTTAAGCTGGCTTTGGAATAAATAACAAACTAAAAGCAGGTGGTATTTAAAATTATAGAATGCAAAATTGATCTTCCTATTGAGGAATAAAGACAATAAACTTATAGAATGATGGCTAAAAGCTGGCTGGCATTTTCTACCCTGGCAGTCCTCACCGTATCACGCATACGCAACGTTGGCCCAGTCAAGCAGGTGAGCTTGTTTTTGGCCAAAAAACGGGGGAAAATTAAGCTGAAAAGGGGGGAAAATTAAGGTGAAAATATAGTGTGGAAAGTGGAAAAAGGTTGGAAGCTGGAAAAGCAGGAAAAGGGAGCATTTATGACCTACACCCAACCCAAGGAATTTTGCCGCCTGTGCTGGGAGCCCCCGGTTTAGGTCCCGATTCGGCTGCAGATTCAGATTTCGTTGGGTGTTAAGTGGCGCTTGGGCATAATTCATGATGCACGGTTGCGGCGGCAACGTTTTCCTCCTGTTTTTCCTCTTGATTTTCCTGCTGCCGCTGCTTCTGCTGCTGCTGGGCGCATTTTAATTATCATTTTGGTAACCACGCGAAATTTAATGAGCGACCAGCCAGCAGCAGAGGCTCTACGAAATTATAGCCAAACAACGGAGACTTTCGCCCCGAGGAGCAACAAAAAAAAAAAAACAAAAACTGGAACGGACGGACACCTAACCCTTCCCCTCCTCGACTTTTCCTGAACTTATTTCATTACATTTAAACTAGCCGCACGATATTTGCTTTACAGTTTTGCACTCTAATGAAGAAACTTTGCGGCAGCATGTGAGACGGTGTGAGAGAGTGTGTATATTGGGGTCACCTTTTCACCAGCAGACTGGAAAAGCCGGGAAAATCTAAATTCTAAATCCAGAAAGTGTGGTAAATACATTGAGCCGCTTTTTATCTTTAGTTTTAGTTTAGAGTAAGCAAAATAATTGCTGAAAATAAATATTATTTTAAATATTATAAATACTTTTCCCTAAACAAAGCTTGTTTAAAGTGTCGTAAATATTTATAAGCTTAATAAACTTAAAAAACACAGTATAATAAAAAATTAAAATGTATGTTTAGGATAAAAATAATATATATGCATGCACATCCTTTGGATTTTTTTTTTTACAAGGACAACGACTCCATCTCCCTTTACAAGGTGCTCCAAAGTTATGGCTTTATATTCATGTTAATCAACATAATCAGGCAGAATGGCTTGATCTAATTTTACCAGGACTATAAAGGACTTGCATAAAGTGCGAGGTGCGATGTGTGTGGGCCGTAAAAAAAAGGTGACAATGTGTGTTGGCATTAAAGAAGCAGCCGGAAAACATGCATGATGATAATTTTAATTTCCTGTGCCAGCCAGCCAGCCAGCAGGTCGAATGCTTCGTCAAATTTATGATGAAACTTCGAGCCACTACGACTATATAGCTCTCCCCCCGATGGAGCCACAAAATCAAGCCAGAAACCACCCGAATAACCCAACTCAAAGCCACCCACGAGTTCATTGCTCAGTGGGGCGACGCATAAAGGCGCGCTTCACTTATTTCAATCAAATTACGGCCAATGAATATTGAACTATCGCCACATATAGCTCCCGCACATACTATATATATCCTACATATATACATATATATTTATTGGGAGGTAAAATAGTTTATTTTTTTCGGCGGCGACGGAGGGGAAATACTAGTTAAAAATTCGCCTGCGAAATTATCGAACAAAGTGTTGTGCGTTCGTTTCGAAATTCGATTAAAAAATTGCACAACGCATATTTACTCATATTGCATTCTATTTGCATACCAATACATATGTATTTATCGAGGCACATACATGCATATCGTAATATCCGTCAAATATTTAAGTACGTTAAAAAATAAAGAAATAAAAACATATACAACACAACTGGTAATCAACCGCAAAAAGTTCAATTCGATACCAGCCGGGGGGACCCTATCGATAGCTTGGGATTTTCGAGGGTAAACAACATTGGGTTATGATACCTTTGACCCGATTTACCACCCACCACACATTTGTCGTGTAAATCCCAAAAGTTGGCTTTATTTTAATAAAATATTGTATTTACTTGGGAATGTGTGTGTGTTGATACATTCAAAATTAAAACCCTGAAGGCTAAGGAAGTGTGATTAAATGACCTGTGTTTTATATAGATTGGGAATTTATGGGAGTTTTTAAGGAAACATTTGGAATAATTTTAAAAATAATAAAATTTATATTTGCTAAATTTTTCAGTATTTAAAAATTCCTATATATAAAAATTTAAAAGAGATAATTTCGATATTGTGCGACAATCAAAAAATGAGTCAAATTAAAATTTTTTCTTTAAACTTTGACTAAATTTGCCACTCATTTAACCCACTGTTCCCGCCATGCTATAACCGCTGTCCAATTGGTTAGCCACTTTTTTGGTGCTTGGCATGTCAGTATATTTGCATCGGTGTGCGTGTTGTGCGTGGTGTGCGAGTGTATGTGTGTGGCTTTTACCATTTGACTGAACGCATAATAAAAATTGGCACATATTTTCGGGCCCACATCGTTGTTGTAACTGTTGCAGCCGCCGTGTGTGCGGTGCAATTTTCACTGGGAAATTCTGGCAACAATTTGGTTGCCTTTTTGTTTTTTGCCCAATTCCCCCCATAGCTTTTCCTGCTGTTTTTTTTTTTTTTGCCCCATTCGCATTTTATTGAACGCACACAGCTGCATGCTTGGACATTTTCCTGGATACTTATGCATAAATTATGGCAATCGCAATGCGTTGACTGTCAGTTGGCCAGCGAGCGCGAAATGTGCACGAAATAATTGCAGTAAGGGCAGAAAAAGAAATATACGAACCGATATTGGAATACCCAGGATTTTGGGAAAATATTGCAGGCCATCAGTGATCAAATAAATATATATAATAAACATATTTAAAGATTAAAGCATACTTTTCAGGGTTTTCCTTTAGCAATATTCAAATTTCTAGCAGGCTTTTCCTGCCTTAATTTATATAATTTTAAAAAGTCAGATATATCCCTAGTGAAACCTCAGAATTAATGGGCATATCATATACTCTGGTAGTCCGCAAGTACCGGGAAATAATGAAAAGTAAAGAAAAGGAAAGGGAAGGAATGAAAAGCCGCAAGGAGGATGACCGGTCGCGACCAACAGAGGTCGTCACCTGACAAACAACGCGGGACGAACCAGCAACGGTCACTGAAATAAAATAATAAAGTTGACCCCAAGGCGACCCTATAACTATACTATTTTTCAAAACAACATTTTTAAAATATTCATAAAAGTTTTTTAGCATTAAGAACACTTTTTGTTACATGTTTTCAATGATTTAATTTTTCAGAAGGAAGATTTTAAGCAGAAACTTCCATTTCAGCTTTAATTACGATTATATAAATTATTAATAATTTAAATAATTTTTTTTTTTATTTTATATTTATATTTTATATCTTTAAACCCAGTGAGGGCATCCAATATCAGAGTAAGGCTCAAAATAAAATGTGAAATGCAAAAAGCGAAAGGAGAAAACATATCCGTGAGCCGCCGCCGCGGTGACGTTGACGCAATTAAATGGCGCAAACACACACCGATATGCAGGACCTGTGCCATGGTGGTCGTAGAGCAAGCTACAGCCATGTCCTGGAGGAGACTCTCCTTTCAGTGCTCCTGTCACTATGCCTTGTTCCACTTATTGGTCAGTGGAAAAACTAGCAACAAAGTTAAAGTTAAAGTCAGCTTTTAAGGCTACTAAAATATTATTAATAAAAAAAGAATATATCGTAGCGAAGGTCCTTTTTTGGAATTTTTCAAGATTTTGGGGGTGAAGTCAGGATGTGTTGGTTGATTTAATGGAGGCAGTGGGCCTCTTGTTGTTCGCCTGTTGGTTGTTTGCTGTTTGTCTGTTTCTCTGACTGAGTGACGTCTGCTCTCTCCCTCTGTCCGAGTGTCTGTATGTCCGTATGTCCTTTTTGCCATAAGTCTAAATGTCTGTAGGTCTTGGTGCCCGTTTGGTTCGCCAGTCTAAATGTCTAGTTGTCTATGTAGTGTCCGTTTGTCCATGAATCCCGTATGTTAGTTGCTCCGCTTGTCCGCCTGTTTGCTTGTCCGTTCGTCCGCTTGTCCTTGTGTCTACTTGTCTTTCTGTCCGGTTTGTCTGCACTCCCAAAACTGCAGAAAATCAAAGGGCGGGGCAAAAAGGAAAAAGGAAAAGCATCGACCCGGCAGGCAACCTAACAACCCATCGACCCAGTGAACGACGTTGCCTTTGGCTGGATTTCACTTGCATTAAGTGCTTCCATCTCTGTCACCGGGGGTAACTCGGAGAGGGTATCACATCTCCCTCTGCTATACTTTCCATATACTCCCGATTACTGGAGGTCGTAGAGGAGTACGAGACCATGTCTTTTGCTCCAATGTCTGGGCATCGGGCAAACCACTTTGTGCCTTCACCTTCGTGTCACTCAAATTAAAAACAAAAAGAAAAAACCTTCAAAAACAAACAGTAAAATGAAAAGAGGAATGCATGCAGAAGCAGAGCTCAGTTCGTGTCACATTTTCCGCTTTCCATCGCTGTTTTTAGGGCACTGAGAAAAAATATGCCAAGTAAGGCGAAAGCAATTCAAAAGGTGAGTTGAACTTCATCAGATTCCAAGCAATTGTAAACTCACAATTTTATAGTTTTCCAGATAAACATTTCAAATAATTATTTGTAAACCTATTTTCATTTTAGTTCCTATTTTTTTAGAGTGCTCACATGACATCTGTGCGGCTTCGCGCATTTGGAGCTTTAATCATGAGCTGGGCGCGGCTTTACTTCCACCATTTGACCCCACGGGCCGAACTCGAATCCAAAGCCCAACTCAAACCCAAACACAAATCCAAAAACGCAGCTCGCAGCCTATGTCCTGTTTGTTTCAGGATGAGTCCTGCATGTTTGCGGATTCCGTGCCGGCAAGTGTCCTATTGCGCCTTGCATGTCCCTGCATCTCATCCTGCCAGCCAGGCCCTGCATTTATCCCGTTTTCTCCTCAATTTGTTTGCCAAGAGAGATGGTGACTTTTAGCTTTTTTTGAAAGCCAACATTTTGTAGATAAATTAAATTAGTAATAAAAAGCTAAAAATTTAACATTTTTATTTAGAAATATTTAAAGTTGTGGAAACCCCTTCCAAAATATTTAATGACTAAAAAACATTTTAAATAATAAAAACAATTATAGACTTTGGGAAACTCTTTAACAAATAATAAATTATTGATTGTCAATGAAGTTTCCGAATTTTTGGCTGCCGATTTCCGGCAGCACTGCCACTGGGCGGACTTTTGACTTTGTTTGGTTTCTGGTCCCGCTCTCGGTCTCGGTTTTATTCAGCATGGCAGCAAATTATTTTTAATTATCGCCGTTGCTGTCGCTGTTTGTGTCCGCTGTCTCCTGTCAGCTGTCTCTTTGCCTGACCCGAACACAAAAAATAAAAATAAAACAAAAAATAACCGAAAAAAGCAGCAAAACAAAAACGAAAACGAAACAACTGCATGCAATTTCAGGTGGCACAACGAAATAAAGCTTATCGGCCTTGTTCTCAATCAAGTCTAATTTCGAAAAGCGATTGCCAGCCAGCCAAACGTAGTTGGCAGCATTTTCATTTTTCCAGTTATCAATTTTTCTTGTTTTCTTTTTTTTTTTGTGGACGGGAAAACTTTGTTGAAAATGTGAGACTGAAAAGGGAAAATGTATTTTTTGTGAGAAAGGTTTGAGGTAGAAATATTTTTTAAATTTTAGTAAATGGTTTTTGTAAGGGTTTTGGTTATTAAAAAAAAAGAAAGGTTAAAAAATAATATACAATTTTATAATAATTAACTTTCCTTAAGACTTTGACAAGTTTGGAAATAATGTTGAGTCCTAAAAAAAACTAAGAAAACCTTTAACTGATCAAAGAATATACGCTTTTTATAAATGTTATATATTTTTATACCCGCTACCCATAGGGTAGAAGGGTATTATAACTTTGTGCCGGCAGGAAATGTATGTAACAGGTAGAAGGAAGCATTTCCGACCCTATAAAGTATATATATTCTTGATCAGGATCAACAGCCGAGTCGATCTAGCAATGTCCGTCCGTCTGTCTGTCTGTCTGTCTGTCTGTCTGTCTGTCTGTCTGTCTGTCTGTCTGTCTGTCTGTCTGTCTGTCTGTCTGTCTGTCTGTCTGTCTGTCTGTCTGTCTGTCTGTCTGTCTGTCTGTCTGTCTGTCTGTCTGTCTGTCTGTCTGTCTGTCTGTCTGTCTGTCTGTCTGTCTGTCTGTCTGTCTGTCTGTCTGTCTGTCTGTCTGTCTGTCTGTCTGTCTGTCTGTCTGTCTGTCTGTCTGTCTGTCTGTCTGTCTGTCTGTCTGTCTGTCTGTCTGTCTGTCTGTCTGTCTGTCTGTCTGTCTGTCTGTCTGTCTGTCTGTCTGTCTGTCTGTCTGTCTGTCTGTCTGTCTGTCTGTCTGTCTGTCTGTCTGTCTGTCTGTCTGTCTGTCTGTCTGTCTGTCTGTCTGTCTGTCTGCTTCTGTCTGTCTGTCTGTCTGTCTGTCTGTCTGTCTGTCTGTCTGTCTGTCTGTCTGTCTGTCTGTCTGTCTGTCTGTCTGTCTGTCTGTCTGTCTGTCTGTCTGTCTGTCTGTCTGTCTGTCTGTCTGTCTGTCTGTCTGTCTGTCTGTCTGTCTGTCTGTCTGTCTGTCTGTCTGTCTGTCTGTCTGTCTGTCTGTCTGTCTGTCTGTCTGTCTGTCTGTCTGTCTGTCTGTCTGTCTGTCTGTCTGTCTGTCTGTCTGTCTGTCTGTCTGTCTGTCTGTCTGTCTGTCTGTCTGTCTGTCTGTCTGTCTGTCTGTCTGTCTGTCTGTCTGTCTGTCTGTCTGTCTGTCTGTCTGTCTGTCTGTCTGTCTGTCTGTCTGTCCGTCTGTCCGTATGAAACACTGGATCTCAGAGACTATAAGAGATAGAGCTCTAATTTTTTTTCGACAGTATTTCTTATGCTTGCACGCAGATCAAGTTTGTTTCAAATTTTTGCCACGCCCACTTTCGCCCCCGCAAATCATAAAAAAGCGTATTAAGCGTATAATTTTAAAGCTAGAGTCGCGAATTTCGATATGTATATTAAAAACTATAGTCGGTGTAATCCCTGAAAATTTGGTTGCGATCAGATAAAAATTGTCGAAGTTATTAAAGAAATAATTTTGTATGGCCAGAAACGGCTGCGGGCAGCATGCCTCATTTGGTTGACCAATTAGACCAACTAAATATTCTTATCAGTTCATGGTTGTGTTCGGAAAAGAATCTTATAAGATATTCGAGAAGCAATTTTAATAAATGGTAATAATTATTAGCCGCTTGAATGCAATAATATCGCGGTTTTACACACATAGATACATATGTATGTATTTTTGTATGCATGTGATTATATTACACTTGCATTTGCATTTGTCTGTTATGTTCAAAATTGTATCAACTGTTTTTTCTGGCGTCCTGACGCTTTTCTGGTTTAAGTATGGGTAGCGGGTATCTCACAGTCGAGCTCACTCGACTGTAGCTTTCTTACTTGTTTTAATATAAAATGAAGTATTATATTAACAAAAGGGAATAAGAACTCGCTTTCAAATGAAAATTCCATTGAAGTTTTCCCCAAAGAATTCGAAAGTGTGAATGAATTGAGGAGCTTCGTCTCTTTCTCTCTCTCTCTTGCACCTAAAAAAAAACATTTATGAGACCCACAAGTACATCTCCCACACACAACAGCAAATAAACACACCCGCACAACCCCCCCACACACACAAGACAAGCACTTGGCCTAGACAACGACCAACTGGTTATCCCTTTAGGAAATCAACTAAGCATTTTAATTAACTTTGCCGAAAAACGGAACCAAAACAGAAGCACAGCAAAGGCAAACAACAACTAAAAGAAATAAAATAAAAACAAAAACACAAAAATAAAAGTAAAGGAAAGAGGAAAAAGCAAACAAGAAAAAGCCAGGCGGGTGGAAAGCTGGAGGAGCAGCTGAAAATATGACCGAAAGCCGCAAAACTAAAGTTAAAGCCAAAAATTTCGGGGCCGAGGATATCATGATAATTTACTGAAAGCGCAACCATTTGTACACAGATACGAGTATCTCACAGATACTTTTGCTACTCACACACATACAATCAATATTAAATTTCCGCTTGCCGCATCTTTATTTGCCTTTTGCTGTTGTTGCCCCCAAAACAAAGCCCACACAGGGGGTGTAGAGGTCAGAGGGCAAGTGGCGTCACAGCCCCGCACCTCCACAACGCCTTAAAACAACCTCCTCTGCCCCCTTTACCCCCACACAGACACACACAACACACACAACCCCTGGAGTGTAACGTGAGCAAAGTGCAACTAATTTCGAAAAGGCAAATTTTATTATATTTTTAGCCCACATATAGTAGTAGTTGGCCAAAGCGAAAGGGGGGCAAAGAGGGGGAGGAAAGTCAGGGAACGTATTCCCAAATGCAAATCTAAACTGCCTTTGGCACCACCAACAACCACACGCCAACAAGTCACTGAGCCAAAAATTTAGTTATTTAAATAAAGAAAATATAAAAGTATATAAAATTCATGGGAAATAAAATAAAAATAAATTACTATTCATCACAGAAATGTTTAATTTAATACTTAAAATAATATATTTAATAAAACAATTTTATATCAACCCAAAATCTAAGAAATTCAATTTGATTTTAACCCCAAACTACATTTTTTTTGCCAGTGCAAAAAAACACATTGAAGGTGAATTCAACAGAGATGCACACACACTGAGAAAGGAGAAGGAATGAAAAAGGAGCAGCGGGCAGGACGAGGACGAGTGAGAGAGAAAGTTTGCCAACTCAAGTTGAGGCCGATGATGAAGAGTTCAACGTAAAACTTTCATTTTATTTACCATGAGTTGGCAGGAAAATTGCTGGGAAGCCCAATGATTAATAAACAACAAACGAAACGAAACGAAACGGAGTCGAAGTCTGTCGACTCTGAAAAATAACAAATAAATATATTGATAAAGGGCGAATGCAGCTCCTTCAATGATTTTAATAATTCAAGACAAGTTGCAAGCTATATGAGAATATATAGATGTTTATCAGCAGAAATAAAATCAAAGCTTGTTAGTTGACTTTAAGATCAAGAAGCTGGGGCATTTACCAAAGATTTTTCTCAGCAAGAAAGTTTTCTTCGCCAAGAAGCAAAAATGTAGCATACTTTGCTGCTGAAGTGCCAAGTGACCCACTTGATTCCCCCTTTCTTCTTCTTCTTCTCCTGCTCCTTTTGGTAACAGAAATATTAACTTGAGCAATTTAATCCTTGCTCATGTGAGTTGTCCCCGCGTCCGTCTCCGTTCGGTTCGGTTCGGTTTGGTTCCAAGTTTCCGTCTCTGTCGGGGCTTAAACTGCAGTCATAACAATAAATTTCATTTGCACGTTCCGACTTTGCTTGGCTCCTGACTCTGGAGAGTCCTGGCCTGGTATGGCCTGCACTCATACTTGCTCCTAGCTCCGTCTTGGGTTGCTGCTCCCGGGGTCCTTGTTGTTGGCTGTTTTGGTTGGCTGAGCTTGAATTTGACATAATTTCCCATGGCCAAGTGTTGTAAAGCTTTCACATTTCCTATATTTTATTTTTTTTTTTGGCCCCGGAATTACTTTATGATTTACACACTTTACGATATTGATATAGCTACAGCTGAGCTGCTTTGCATACTATATCTGAATATATATATATATATTATTTTGAATGCATATTCCCCATAGAAAGAGGCCCTTTTAGCCGCATTTCACTCGCAGTGAAAATTGCATTTTTTGACACTTGACAGCGCCAATTTGACTGGCAGAATTTTCAATGAGAGATATGTAGGTGCCTTGATTTCCCTCCATTTTCATTTTCATTTTCTGTACTTTTTTTGGGGGTTTTTCTACTATTTTTTGTTGTATTTTTTTGCCCCTTGTTGGCCGTGTCTGGAAATTAAGTTATCTGTTTTGGATTTTGAGTCGGCCTGATTCGAAGTTTTGTGTGTGCACACACTCATGCGTATGTGTATGTGTGTGTTCTACATATTTCAAATGCATTTGGGGCCGTGGAATGAATTGAATTTGTATCGAGAGCCAGTGAAAGCAGCAATCGATTGCATTGAGCACAGTGAGTGAGTGTATCGAGTGCGCAGTCAGTCATCTGAGCACGAAATAAAACTCAAACAACACATTTCACAAATCAAATAAAATTATTTTCAGAGTTGGCTATTATCGAAAAAATAGACCAGGCATTTATTTGAAGTATTTTAATCAATTTAAAGTGTTTTTTTTTTTAATTTATTTTAAATTATTTGTGATTGTAGTGATGTTGAGAAATGAGGCAAAGTTTAGAGTTCAATGCAAAAAAATCCCAAAATTAAAATAGAAAATTTACAGAAAATGTAAAATACGTTCCTAAATAACAAAATAAATAAAACTCTCAAAAACCATCTTGCTTTATTCCTATTTTTTTAAACCCTCTCAAACTTTCTCTATAAATTCCAAATATTTCTGTTGGTTGGAAAATGTTTTCCCTGATCTGAATCAGCATATCGATAACAGAATATTTGCATTCAGCTCTTTTCAAATTCACTTTGTTCAGCCAACTTCAACTTCTGGCCATCTTCTTTTGGCGTTTCTCTTGATTTTCCTTAGCTTTCCCTTTGCTTTCCACTCGTTTCGGTTCATTTTGGATAAGGAAAGGCACAAGGGCCACGACGGCAAGGCAAATCCATGTTTGTTCCGCTTTAGTCTAGGGGCCATTTCTATTTTTTCGCATCTGCTGGTGTCATTGCTTTGCGCTTTCATTCACCAATTTCCCTCTCTTTCCTTTTTCCATATCTTTTTCGACTTTTTTTTATATTTTTTGTTGCTACCATTATTTTTTTTTTGTTGCATAGTTCAAGTCATGTGGCCCAAAGGAAGGGACGGGCACGAGGCGGGGAATGAGAGAATGAATTGTTTGCCAACTATTTTGTAGGTTATTAGGGCGTAACGCGCTCGCTCATTCCCATACAATTCATGCATTCCTATAGACAGACAGTAACGCCCCCCAAAGCACACACACACGTACACTTGGCGAAATTATGTAAGATAAGGAATAGGTGAACTTTCTAATAATCAAATCTTGAATTTACAATTTAACTGGAAATTCTTAGATTTAAATATTCATTCCCATAAAAATTCACAATATTTTTTCTTTCCTCTGAAGATATTTACTTGATTTTAGATTTTAAATATTTTAAATATTTTTTTTCTCTCTGTATCTCGTTCACTTTTAGGTGGACTAGAGGGCGGCATTGTGGAGACATAAACACGGATTTAAGTTTGCAAAAATCCGGCATTGTTTTAGTTGTTTGCCAAGGCAGCTGCATTTGCATTCGCATTCGCATTTGGATCGTCCCTTTTCGGGGGGCCGGTGGGGGACATGGATATGGCACATGACGTTGTGCCAAACTCTGCTCCTACATTTTGTTTTTAGTTTCGAGAAAAGTAGTAGTAGTAGTAGAAACTAGAATTAAATCAGATTTCAAATTCAAAACATTCACGTTTCATTCTTCTTTTATTTACAGACAGTTCTCCTGCCTGGTTTTGTAGCTTTAAAATGGATTTTTACGAATTTAATAAGTAATCTTTTCCCCTCTCTTTCTAAATAATTTAATTATAAGTCTTTGCTGGAGTGACTTTGTCCCTTTTCCCCAACGATTAATAACAGAAAAGATTAATAAGGTTTTGTGTCAACGCTGCCTGGTGGAATGTCCATGTCCCTTGTAGACCTTAAACCAGTGCCAAAAAAAAAAGGGAAAATCCCGCAAATTAGCGAAAGGCATTGTCCGACTTTTCCACCCATCGATGCTTATCGAGTGGGGAAAACCATCCTTGCCTTTCCTCCTTCCCTTTCCCTGCTTTGCCAAGGAAAACACACGAAACGAAAACGAAAACGAAAACACAAAAGCCTGTTACTGGGGGATCCGAAACGAAAGTTGGCCGGCTTCTCAGTTTAAAGCGGATTTGATGCTGAATATTATTTATGGGGATGCCTTTTATTTCCAGACCAACTGTGGGGAGAGGAGCCTGGGAGCGACCCTTAAGAGCCCTGGTCGGTCTCTGTGTCCATGTCCATGTGTGTGGTTTTTCAAAATATTTGCCAACATTCTTCGGGTATTTAAACAAAGATTTATTTTATATTTATATCGTGTGTGTTGGTGGTTGTCCCTAGATGTGTGTGTGTTTTATATCCCATCTAAAACGAGAAATGGACAGCGAACAGAGGAATATAAACGGACAAACGGAAATTGCAAGTAGAGCGTTGAATCCTTTTTGCTTCAACACGTCCTCTGCCCCGCTTTAGCCGCTTTTCCTGCTTTTCCCTCCCTCTGCCAGGAACCCTTGTGTCTATCTGTTAGCCATTGTTCGAGGATTTGTTTGGGACTTGTTTCATATTTTACGATAACTCCATTTATTTTGGGTCTCCCACTCTCACTCCCCTTCATCGTTTTGGGTCTTTAAACATGAAATGGGGTTATCAGCTATTGGAGCTTGTCTTTACGGTTGACCAAGGTCTTCCTCTTGTCTCTCTCTAGGGAAAGAGAGAGGGATAGGGGGAGGCTAAAGTGTGAGCTCACATTATCAATCATACGCACTGTGGGCACCGAACAGAGGGAGGAGGAGCAGGGAAAATCGGAAGCCCCGGGAAAGCTTAATTGATGCGACAGCTGCAATGTGCATATTTTGTCTATTAATTTGTGTTTATGCATAATTGGGATTAATTATGCATAATCGTGATTAACAGCCAAAATGCAAATGGCCTGTCATAATTAGCCCTCCTCCAAAACCTCCTCCTGCCAAGACTGGCCGTGGTTTCTTTCGGTTTTGGGGAGGACTGCTACTAGGAGGTGTTGCTGCTGCTGGTCCGTGTATTTTGATATTTACGACCTTTACACGTGACCTCGATGCGTATAATTTTATCGCCAGCACACAGAGATAGAGATAGCCACACATAGAGAATGAGTGAGAGAGAGGGAGAGAGAGGTGGACACAGGATGGCCGATAGGGACAGTGATATATATTTTGATATTTTGACCAGCTGCCTGTCGTTTCGCATTTCGCATTTGGCATTTTCGCTGATTACATTTGGGACTTGGCCCATTCAATGCATTTATATCAAGCATTTGTGTTCAAGCATGGCTTTAATACGAAGCTTGTGCAAAATATATAATTTAATTTATAGAAAAAATATATAAATATCTATTTAAATATATACTTTAAATTTATTCATTAAATTTCACCCCCAACTAGGAAATTTTCTTCAACAACTAAAACTAGTTCAAGGCTGGCAAGGACTTTCCTCTCGATAAAGTCACCGATTAGCTTTGATAACTCACCAAACAAAACGGCTTTTTATAGACTTTCTTTTAATGTTTTTTTTTTTTCTCCTTTTCGCCAGGACTTTAAGGCTACCAAAAACATTACCCAGAGAAACAGAGAAACTGAAAGACGGAGGCAACAGCGAGGAGCTGGAGAAATTAGCGACCCTTTTTAGCCGTTTATCTCGCTTTTTATTTGGCCAAGCGAGCGAGCGCGCGCTTTTGGCCCTCTTGCCCGTTTTACCCTAATTTTGTTTATTAAAAGTTGGCTGACCTCTTGCACCCTCCTCTCTGTCCCCAGCTTTTCCCTGGGAAATTAATTTTTCTGAATTTCTCGTACAATTTTCGGGGTTTGCCAAGTGTCATTAGTTTGCTGTTTGGCAGCCCAGCAGCTCCCTCGCCCGCTCCTTCTGTCTATTTTTCGGAGACATAGTTAAATTAGCTAAACATTGCGGCGGGTGGTTGCAGGAAAATCTGCTGGGGGAGAGGAATCAACAGCAGGAGCAGCAGTGTTCCTTTTGCACTTCACTAGGCTCCCCGCTTCCTCCACTTCACTCCCCCTTCTCTACCAAAAAGGCGAACAAACTTTTCGCATAAAAATTTAGATAATGTTTTAGGACTGGCAAAGAGAGAGAGGAGCTTGCAATTGGGGAAAAATGCGGGAAAATGGGAAACACACACACACACACAGC
The DNA here is from genome assembly GCA_035045905.1 of Drosophila anomelani. NCBI lineage: Eukaryota > Metazoa > Arthropoda > Insecta > Diptera > Drosophilidae > Drosophila > Drosophila anomelani. Next base: position 1,932,194 of record JAWNOO010000076.1, read on the forward strand.
TAGAGCTCTTTTCAAAAAATGCACTTAATGGATTTTGGTGTGCTGGCCAAAGTGGGCGTGGCCTGTGGGACACTGTGGTGTCCCTCCTCGCCCAATCCCAAAATTTGATTTGGTTACAAAAGGAATTTGCGGCTGGCACTGGAATCTGTCGAGAGTTTGATGGTAAAATATATATATTTGAAATTTATTTCTTTTTTTTTTTTTAGATATTTTTCAGGCAACTGTGGAAATACTGGTCATTAATTAGGTCAACAAAGAAAATTAATTATAGGGGGGCAGCAAATATTTAAATTTTGGTCTTATTTTTGGCTATTTATCAACTTTAGTTGGGTAATTAACTGAAAAAAAGGAGAGTTCTTAGGGATTTATTTTAAGGGAATGGATATTATTAATATTATAATAATTAAGTGCTTAAAATATATGTAAAAAATATATGGAAATAAATTTAAAACAATTTTTTTAGTTGAGAATAGTATAGAAATATGAATATTTTTGTATAATTAATATATATGAGAAGCTCTTAAAAAATATTAAAAACTATAAAAAATACATTTTAAAATATTATGGAATACCTCCCCTTAAATTATCTCCTTCTTCATCCACAACTATTCAAATTTCAAAATAAACAGACTCTCGGGTAAATTGCGCAATTGTTTTCCCCAATAAGTTCCTCAGCTTCGGTCCAATCAAAGCTAATCGAGTGGTGGCCATAAACACGGCCACAATGGTGGCTTAATTCAACTTAAATAGAGCCAGCCACGAATCCAAATGTCAGAACAATATCGCGAGTTGGCCAACACTGCTGCTGCTGCTCCCCAGACTTTGCACAGCTTGGCTTTTGGGTTGAAGAAGTCTCCCCCAATCCAGACCCAGCCAAGGCGAAATCTGAGACCGAGACTCGAATGGCACTCGAAGGAAGGCGGCCAATGTCACTTATCAACCATTTATAAACAATAAACGAATATAAACAAGAAACTTTGAGCCAGCTAACGTCAAAATGCATTACAACAAGACCCGGGGAAAATCGAACCGAGCTGAAGCTGAAGCTGGGGAGAAAACAGCTCAGATAAATGGCTGAAATATGGCAAGCAAAATGGTCGAAGGGTGCGCAAAATACTGACTCTGGTGGGAGTTGGGGGGAAAATCCTGGGAAATTCCGGGTGAAAAAAGGCGGCCAAACATGTCAATGTGAAAAGTTCTTTTCTTGTATTTCAGCCATCTGCCCCATCCTCCATCTGGCTTTTTCCCTCGTTCTGTGATTTTCTTGAAAGTTGTTTCCCTTATTGCAAGTTATCGCCATTGGAAGGGCGGAGGCAAAAAGGACTCCAGGACTCCAGGACTTCAGGACTCAAGACTGGCAAGTCGGAAGAAATAAGTAAAAATAAGGGCAAAAAAGTTTCACGTTGATGTTTTGTTTACGAAATATGAAAGGGAAACGTATGGCCCAAAAAGGTGGCAAATAAAATGCCAAGACGAGGGTGTTGCTTAGTGGGAAAATCGGAGGAAAAAAAATCGAGAAGGAAAAGCAAAGGGATGGTGTGTGGGTGTGTTTGGTGTGTGCTTTGTGCGCTTCTATATCAAAATGTATTTCATGCACATTAGTTGCGCTTTTATGAACTTGAAGTTGTCATTGCCCGGCGACCCAAAACAAAACTTGATGTTCGTTTATCTTCGACTACACTCAGCAAAATGAAAAAAAAAAAAAAAAAAAAAAATAATAATAATAATAATGATAATGAAAATGTTAGCACAAAATTGTTGCCTAAAAACTTAAATTGATAAAAAGCTATTTAAGCCATCATATCTTTTATTAGGTTTGAATTTATGGAAATTCTCAAACAAAGCTTAATAAAAATTCGGTTAAAAAAAGAGAAATATATTTTAGTAATTTGAATTACTTTTAATTTTTTAAAATTGTTTAATGTTTTTTATAATTTTTCAAGTTTTACAATAAATTTACTATTTTTTTTTTGTAAGTGCACACCGCCTTGATCCCCTTTTGATGTGCCGTCGTCCTTGTCTTGTCTCGCAGCTGCAAATGACAAGAATTTGTTGCTACTTTTGCTACTGCCACTGGCAGGACGTAAAGGACGACGGAAACGAGAACGTGGCAGCGGCGGCGGCGGCGGTGGCGGTGGGACCCCTTCGTGGCATGTAAATATTAACTTTAAACAGAATGCGACAGGCCACGGCGCCACGCCCACTTTCTTTTCGGTTAGATAAAACTTTTCTCAGCGCCCGCAAAATGTTCGTTCGAAACAATTTTTTGTGCAACTTTATGGACTCAACGTTGTCCCGCTCCCTGGTCCTGCTCCTGCTCCTGAACAAGTTCCACTTGTTCTTCGTATCGTTCGCCTATTTAATCCGCCAACTTTTCAGGGGTTTCCCTGGGACGAGGACTAGGACGAGGACGAGAATGAGGATTGGATTTAGCGCGCGGACTACAAAACTTGAAAGTTTTGTAATTGTTGGCGATTGCAGTCACATCCAGCTTATGGACGACACCCGGCAGCAACACTGAGAAGCTTCATTAGGGCGACGTTATGACACTATCACAGAAAATATGGCCTGGCCTTCTTAACCCTCCCGCCGGTCCACCTCCTGCACTGTTAACGCTCTGCTGCACGTGCCAACGTTGCGTATGATTGATGAACTGGGCCGTAGGTGGACGGAAAAGGACACGACGGGATGGGGATGGGAATGGGGATGGGATGGCCATAACGGCCATAACAATAACAGGCAAGGACACTTGGCTGCGTGAGCTGTGTGCCAACGGGGCCAAAGGAGACGCGAAAAAATGTACACTGCTGAAAAATAATATCGATATTTTTTAACGAAATAAATATGTACAATTTCTATACAAAATGTAAGAAATTTTTAATAATTTAATCTTATTATTTATATTTGAACGGATAAATATCAGTTTTTTTGATATTTTCACATTTTGATATATTGAACCTACGATAATTATTTTATTTTATTACTTTGAAAATCGAAATTGAATGCGGTTTTTTTCAGTGCTCAAAGAATATGTGGAAAATACGGTCAAGTCTGCATCGAAAAAATGGAAATTCGAAATACTCTGTCAGAATAATCAAAAATGTTGATAAAGAGATATAAAGCGATTGCATATCAACAGCATCTAAATTGTTCACATTAAATGGTAAAAAAAAAAATAATAATAATTTTTTGAAATATATTCTTTTGTCTTATTATTCTACCCATAATAAATACAAGTAATAAAATGTGCCTTGGCCAAAACACAGTCGGGACACAAATAAGCCGCAATTCGATTAATGAAACACAATTGGCCAGCCGTCCAACTAAATAAACTTCTGACCCTTTGCAAGCAAATCAAATATATATGGCTGACTATATACTCGGATTCGCACTCGTATATACAGATATGTATGTATGAATGAGAGAAAATAACGAAGGAAAAACTGGTCACGAACAGTCTAATCGAATCAAATCTAGAGGAAGAAAATTCCAAGAAAATAATCAACATTGAAGCGCAAAGCATTTTGCTACTTATAATGTTTGAAGGCTGCCAAAAAATGCCAAAATGTTTGCCTCAATTTTCGTTTGCTTTTCATATATTTCTTCAGCAAGAAAAGAAGATAACTTTGCTCTTCGCTATTTCAACTTCTGGCAAACTAACTATTAAAATGTTACCAATAGTGACTTGATTTTCTTCATTATTTTCCTAGGAAACCTTCTTTTCCTGCCACAATACACGTACCCAGGCATTAAGTGAAACAATTTTATTGCCTGCACTCGGATTACAAAGGAAAACACCGAGGAAACAAGGAGAACATCAATGGAGATTTGACTCAATTTGGCCGAGTTGCATTTTATATGCGACTTACACAGCCTTATCCCGCTGTTTGCTCACCAATCGGGGCTGAAATGAAGGCAGGAGGAAACAAGGAACAGAAGCAGGAAAATGGAGAATGAGAAACAACGCGGTACACAAGCGGCCCACGCGTCGTATGCGCAATATTCGCTTAATGCACAACAATGACAATACGACAATGGTCCCCCAAGAGAGGATATTTATAGAAGAGCGCGGCTTGAGTTCATGTTTATTTATTTTGATTTTGATTGAATAAGTGCTATAAGGCAAGCCCCATAAGCCACACACCGCGCGCCAAGTTTTCCCTCAAGTCCCTTCTCGATTTTCATCTATTTTCGTACATACACTTTCCCAGCGTTTCCTTTGACATATTTACGCGCCAGTTCAGGCAAAGCCAGGACCAAAAAGGGAAAATAAAATAGCAGGCAGGGAAATTTAAAAAAAAAAAAAAGAGAAACAAATTTGCCGGAAATTTTCGTAGCAGTTTATCGGGTTTTCGTTTTCGTTTGTATTTTTCATTTTCTTCGATTTTAGGTCTTATAAAATATTTAAATGTCAGCGTTTTTCCTTATTTTCTTCGCCTCCGCATGAAAGATTGTTGTCCCAGCACGGAGACAGGCAAACAAATAAGGAAACAAGTGCAGTGGACAAAGGCCAGGAGGCGGACATTGGACGGGAGAAAAAGACAGTTCCACTCAAGGACATCAATCAATGATTTTTCGATTGTCGCAAAAACCATTTTAATGTCAAATTTTAAAGAATAATGCCAATCACCAGGGGAGACTTTACCTATTTCAGTTATTATTTAATTTAAAGAATTAAATGCTTTTCAAAAATACATATTGATATTTAATTGAATTAAGTATCAAGAGGAGAGTGTTATTTTTTTTGTGCAAATAAGATTTCCCCCTTTTGAAAATTCACTCTGGGCATAATGGAGAAGTGCTTCCATCGCAGACTTGACTGCCTTTGGCTGCTCCTCCTTCAGGCAGGACTTTAAAGTAAATTAAGTGGCGCACAGCGCGAGAGAGTCTGAAGGGGTGGCTTTTCCTGCTCCTGATTTTCTTATTATGCATTTTCCCAGGCAGCCGACGCTCTCAGACACAAGACCAGTTCCGTTGACCTGGCTGGCTGGTTGGCTTTTATTTTCCGACTATATTTTATACTCCATTCTCCATTTGCTGCCACTTCCTTCCGTTTGAAGAGAGAAAGGTGGAGTCGGATGCTCAAATAAATGATCAACGATCGCTTTAAAGGGGTTCCAAATTTCAATAAATAAATTCGTAAAAAAAAAAACTACCAAGTAATCATTTGAGAAGCTGTTCACTAAAGTCACCAAAGTTACTTCTACTTTCCAACAACATAAAGCTTTCCTGAAAAGTGTACGCATCACAGTACACATTTAGTAATATATATTTTTTGTCTATAAAGTAAAAGAAAAAAAGGTTTGCAAGATGTCCTTATCAAGAAGCACCAGCACTGGCCGCCACACCAGGAATATGTCGCGGTTCGAAATCATTTCCTGGGTCAACTCCAAGATAAAAGAAAAAATCGAGAAGATCGAGGATCTCTGCACTGGCGTTGCCTACTGCCGCCTGATGGTGACTATAGCTCCGAGCAGCATTAACATGAAGCAGGTGAAGATGCGACCCATGGGGAAGAGCGACTACGAGGACAATCTACGCCTTCTACGGGATGCCTTCAATGAACTGAAAATCAAGCAACCGGTGCCCATCGATCTCATCATCCAGGGCCGATTCAAGCACAATTTGGAGTTTATTAAAACCTTTATGGATATTTATGAGGCGCAGACCAAGCTACTGCTACCCCAAGACTCGAAGCCCATAATGCCGATCAAAAGAAAGTCGTCTTTGGCCATAATTGCAGACAACAAGGAGTCAAAAGTGCATGAAGACCCGATGCCAAAGGAATCGGAAATGCCAAAAAAGTCGTCTCGTTCTTTGGCCAATGTGAAGCCTAGGACCAAATCAAAGCAGAGAGCAACGGTAGACAAAAAGGACAAGGACAAGAAGGACGAACCCAAACCAGAGGCGAAAGTGCAAAATGTTCCCGATGAAGAACCGATCCAGATGCACCAGGAAATGCCAGTAAACTCGTTGCATTCTTTGGCCAATGTGAAGCCTAGGACCAAATCAAAGCAGAGAGCAACGGCCGCAACGGTAGACAAAAAGGACAAGGACAAGGACGAGCCCAAGCCAGAGGCGAAAGTGCAAAATGTTCCCGACGAAGAACCGATCCAGATGTACCAGGAAATGCCAGTAAAGTCGTTGCATTCTTTGACCAAGATGAAACCTACGAACAAAGCAAAGCGTATGGGTAACACACCATTCTTGGCCAACACTGCAAACAAGAAGGAAGACTTGAAACCGGAGCGAGAAGTGCAATATGATCTTGACAAAGACCTCATGATCCCGATGAACCCAAAAATGCGAGGGAACCACGAAATGCAAGTGAACCCGAAGGACATACAGGACAAGGAAATGCAGCGCTATAAAGTTGTTCAGGTTCCTTGGGTTGAACCGGAGCGAGAAGTGCAATATGATCTTGACAAAGACCCGATGATCCCGATGAACCCAAAAATGCGAGGGAACCACGAAATGCAAGTGGACCCGAAGGCCAGACAAGACAAGGAAATGCGGCGCTATGAAGTTGTTCAGGTTCATTGGGTTGAGGAAGTTGATGAATCAAGTGAGGATGCGTCGGAGGAACAAATGCCTTGCAATGAAACGCAGGACTACGAAATTGTTCAGGTTCCTTGGGTTGAGGCAATTGATGAAGTTGATGAACTAAGTGAGGATGCATCGGAGGAAAAAATCCCTTGCAATGAAACGCAGGAAATGCAGCGCTATAAAGTTGTTCAGGTTCCTTGGGTTGAGGCAGTTGAAGAAGATGATGAACTAAGTGAAGATGCATCGGAGGAAAAAATACCTTACAGGGAAACGCATGACTACGAAGTTGTTCAGGTTCCCTGGGTTGAGCTAGAAGATGAAGTTGATGAACTAAGTGAGGATGCATTGGAGGAAAAAATGCCTTACAATGAAACGCAAGACTACGAAGTTGTTCAGGTTCCCTGGGTTGAGCTAGAAGATGAACTAGATGAAGACATTCAACAATTTACCGACGCACCGGCATTGATAGTATCGCCCTATTATTTCTACTACAGTCCCGGCTGGAAGGGGCGTCGCTGGCGTTCAGAGGGATTTCTGAATTACACCCATCTATCCCCTTCTGAATAACTTCTCATTACTTATTAATATTTATTTTGCAAATAAACAATAAAATTAGTAATCGATCGAGAATGAGCCCTTAATAAAAATATGCTTTGACTTGCAAAAAAAGAAAAACCAAGCAAACAATTCGGATATTTTAAATATTTAACAATTGTTTTAGAATTTAAAGATTTCTTTAGTAAAACTAATTACCCTGTTGTATAGCTTATTGAGTGAAATTTTCTGCAATTGTTAATTTATGGCATAACAAACAATTAAAGTCCGGGGCAAAGGGGAATTAAATGAAAACAGACCGAAGGCAGCCAAGTTGAAAGCATCAAACAACATCAACGAGAGCAGCGAAAACAACGAAAACAACTCCGCCAGGTAATTATATAATCAGGTGTCCATGACAGGCTTCAGTCCTCCTCCTCCTCCTGCTTCACCTCACCCGCGGGCATGGCGAGAGGTAGACAAAAGGCCTGCCTGGCACAAATTGTAACCTTTGATGAAAGTTTTTCGCAAAAACTTTTCGCCACGACAACGAACTCGATTTTCATTATCAGGCAAAGTTGGTCGCATTTGTAGCATTTTGTTGCCGTTGCCCCATTTTGTGTCTGTGTGTGTGTGTGTGTGTGTGTGAGCCACGCTAATTAACAGGCCTGCCAGCGACCACTCTGCATCACCATGCCCATATAACCTATTCCAATCCCAATTTTCCCTTCACATACACTGGACAAAATATCAGAAATATGCAAATAATATCGAATATATTTATATGTTAACGATTATATCGATATTTTTGGTAATTTAAATATTATATCGATTTTTTTTTTCGATATTTTCAATATTATATAAAATATTTCCAATATTAAATAATTTATTTATATATATTTTCCGAGTTTTTGGCCAATCAAAGATCTATAAATTTTAAATATTTTAAAATTTTTTCTTTTACCGAATTGAATCCCATTTTTTCTCTCTCTGCACTCTTGTGCGGCGGCAAGGCAGAAAACTTTGCCGCTTTTTGCCTAATACGCATGCTTACATAATTGAAGGGAGGACATCGCCCACTTGCACACCCGCACACCAGCACACTCACACACAGTCCCAGATATTTCCATATGCATATCAATACAGAGAGACGGACACACACACAGCAACACTCTAATAAACACAGATACAAAGCCTCACGCAGGCACATTAATGCGGTAAGCCTAAAAATCATTGAAGCAAAACAAGTAGAAATTCAAAATAGACAATAAAAAAAATATATTAGGCACAAGGAATACCGTAGAGAGGACCAAAGAATATATACAAGAAATCATTTTTAAAGTTTCAAGACCAGAAATTAAATTTCTATATATATTTTAAGACATATTTTTAGAGAGAAATAAATTCTACATTTTCATATTTTGTTTTTAGAGAATTCATGATACTTTTTTTTTCTTTTAGATATTTTGCGTACATAGCCTTGCGCTCCATTTATGTGTGTGAGGTATAAAAAGGCACTTTACTTTCCTCGCCACCCTTTTCTACCCGAGAGAAAGTGTGTGTGTGTGCAGGGGGCACTTTGTATCTATGTGCGTTTGTGTTTTGTGTATCCTTTGGCTGCGAAATTGCATTTCATGAATGGTAATGTGCCATGATGCGAACCTCTCACGAACCCTCATAACCAGACCGGTCCAGCAGCACACGGCAAGGAGCGAATGGGGCTTTCCCGCCCGAAAAATAATGCAAATTGAAGCTAATGCCTTCGAGCAGGCGATGTAGGAAAAAATATATATATATATAGCACGTCTGATGAGTGCCAATCAAGATCGGAAATAAATGATGGTTAACCTCGTTAACAGGTGAGGAAATATCCAATTCAAATTTGTATATTAAAAAGGATAATTAAACAAACTGGATAACCTTTATAAGACAATATTATAAATAATTATTTCTTATTAATTTATTTATAATTTTCTTGGAATGCTGCTGTGTAATTTTCTAATAACAACTTGACAGACAGTTCCCACTTGAATTGAACTCGAAAATCCCAAGGCTTCCACACCCTTTTGGGGCTGGGAAAATTGGGTGGAAAATCGGTTCGAGTTGAGCCTTTCATTTGTTTGCCTGGCACAAGCAATCGAATTTGAAATTGTTGTACCTATACGGAAGCCAAGTATTTAGCACATTCACAAATAATTTAAATGCAACTGAGGTTTCGGCTTCATTTCCTTTGCATTTTCCACCCACCCTCTCTCAGCTCTCGTTATTGAGTGCGCTAATAAATAAATTACCCAAAATCCATTCATATAATATATAGTATATATATCTAATTGGGGACGCTGGGGAGTGTACAGGAAATGATCGAAAATTGAATGCAAATACATAATACAAACATAAAGGACAACAAACAGATATAAATAGATGAACAATTTGCTCATTGTTTTGCAGGAAAAAAAAAGAAAATAGCAAAGAAAAACAAGGCAGGAGGGAAAACAAAAATTTAAATAAATAATTTCGCTTGATTTTCCCGGGTGTGTTTATGTGTGTGAATTATTTATTTGCCATTATGTTTTTAATTTTCCCATAGTAATCCTTGGAAATCATAAATAAATGCTGGCCTTTTCCAGTTCGAAAATCAGTCAAAAATGTATATAAAATATATATATTTATATAAAAAAATAAACTACCATTGCGACTCTGGGTCAATTGTGTGAAGTTCGTGTCACAGCTGGCTAAACTAGAATCGGAAAAATGGGCATTGGGGAAAACGGAAAAGCGGAAAACTGGGTGGAAGAGCCTACTAAAAACTAAAAATTGAAACTACACAAAACACGAAAACATCTGCTCGGCTAATTGACTAAAAGTGGCGCCTGTGTGTGGGCCAAAATAAACCCACTTGACCCCATTTTAATGGCATTTTATCACAACATCAATTGTACAGTGCCTCTGACAGGCACTCGTCCACTACAAAAGACACAAGGCAAATAAATAAATAAACCAATCATTTAATTCAGTTGATCCCAACAAGTCATATCCTTCTTATTTTTTTTTTTTTGGGTCAATTGTTGCATTTGTTGAAACACTTAATTTAAGCGGGCAATTTCTTTAAATTAACCTGAGTCAGCAAAATGGGCTAATAAAGGTTCTAAAAAAATCACAACATTTAACCCCTAATTTAATTTATTTTTGGTATTATTTATAATATTTGACTGACTTACCAGTTATTTTCTTAAAGATGATATATTAGCAGATCTGTAAAGAAAATAAGAAATAAAATTGAGTTGTGATTTGGTTATATTTATAAAGATTTTACAAAATATAATAATAATAATTCTATTTATTTAAATTTGTTATTCAATATTCTTTGAGTATAATTTTATTCAATCTAATATATATTTTTTCTACAAAAATATATATTATATATTTTATAGGTCTTTATAAATATCAATTCATATTTATTATTTAATTTTCTACCCCAGATATATTATTTTTGGCAAAATAACCCCAATTTAAAATAGAAAATATAGAACCCTCCCTGTGTCTCTGTCCCCTATGAATAATAGAAAATTGCATAAAAAATGCAGCCTCCGGAATTAAAAAAAAAAAAGAGAATAAGAGGAGAGCATTATGCAAATATGCAAATAAATATCTCTAAAACATTTGTTTCAATTTCCCTCCAGTCAGCCAAAAACCCCTTTTCCTCTATTTTTTTTTTTTTTGCCCCGTAATCCCGCTCAACCAATTCCACGGATGTCACATCGGATGGCCCACAAACGATTGGATGTAGACGAGGACGGAGACGAGGACGAGGATGTGGCCCCCTAAATCAGCCCGAAATATGTAGAGGAGCAGCTCCTATAGATATTCCCCTCCGATCCCCAAATATCATTCCGGCGGCTGGCTTTGGCTTTTGGCTTGCATAAAATGGTTTTGAGCCTCGTTGGGCTGCTGCTAAAGTACAAAAGAATTTTGTGTGTGTGCGAGTGTCCCATAAATTTGCAGCAATGTCATGCATTTTTTCCAACCCTCCCCCCTTGGACATTGTTAGAAATATAGCATAATAGGGCAACGCCGTTTGTCAGCCGATTGCGATAGTTGTCTGCGAACAACTAAATATCGATACCCTAAGTTTGTTTCTCTTCCCTTTTGTAATTTCATAGCGAGTGGACGCGTTTTTGTACTTTGAAATAAAGCACTCTGATTTCTAATAGGTTATGGGCCCAGAGTGACTTCACTGCGCAAAAGGAATAGAAAAAGAGTTTTTGGCGGTCGTGTTTGCTAATCGCGGTAAAAAGTGAACTAATTCCTGCGTGGAAAGTTCTGGACTTAAGGCCGGGTGAATGGCTTCGCGTTAAACACGGTTGCTGTTGTGTGCGTGTGATTGTTGCGGTAAAAAGTGAATTTTTCCTGCGTGGAAAGTTCTGGACTTAAGGCTGGTGGCTTCGCGATTAAACACGAAAGATGAATCCGAGTATGAATTCAATAGAAAAACTTGACGATAAAAATTACAGCGCGTGGGCTGTGCAAATGAAGAGCGTTTTAATATACGCAGATTTGTGGGCAGTGGTTTGCCGTCGTATTGTGAAGAATGAAAATGACAGTGAAGAAGCTAAGGCTGCATTTGATGTAAAAGATGAAAAAGCTCTTGCGAGCATAATGTTACACATAAAACCGTCTCAAATAAATAATGTAAAACATTGTGTTAGTGCAGCGGATGCATGGGACAGGCTTCTAGGAATACATAGGCCAACAGGACCAGCGCGGCGTGTATTTCTACTTCGGCAACTACTTCGTATGAAAATGGCAGAAGAAGACAATATTGCATCACATATAAACAAGTTTTCTGATGTTCTGGAGAACTTGAACGAAATCGGGGTAATGCTGCCCGAAGAGGTTACAGTTATTTTGTTGCTGTCTGGTCTAAGTGACGCCTTCGAAAATTTTGTTGTCGCCGTTGAGACGCGCGATAGATTGCCTTCGCTTCATTTGCTTAAAATCAAATTGATGGAGGAAGGAGAGAGACGAAAGAACGACGAAACGGTTCATGAGAAAGAGACAAAGATGTTCGCGTCGCGAAGTGAAAAAACTGTTGCAAAAGGCGAATGGAAGAACAAAGATAAGAACAAGAGAGCGTGTTGGACATGCGGTCGTCAAGGGCATATTTCTGTAAATTGTCGCGAAAAGGGAAAGGCCGAAAAGAAAGAAGGAGAAAAGAAGGAGAATACGCGTAATTATTCTGTTTTCTCTTATGGATCAAGTGAGCTCGGAGAGCGTCGAGGGAGTGTTTGGTGCTTGGACAGTGGCGCAACGACGCATCTTTGTTGTGATCGCTCTAGTTTTACAACTTTAAAGGAACACCAAGAAAAAATAATGTTGGCCGGTAGTAATAGCATCATGGCGGAAGGTCGTGGAGATGTACGCATACAATGGAAGAAAAGCACGATCGATCTAGTGAATGTGCTTTATGTAAAAGATTTGCAATGCAACTTTTTATCCGTACCGCGAGCAGTTGAAAATGGATTTCGTGCAGAGTTTTCTGGGAATAGTGCCCAAATCATAAATAAAAACGGAATTGTTGTGTTGAGTGCCGATAAGAAAAATGACTTATTCTTATTAGAAACCGAGAAAAATGTATGTTTTGCGGCCGAAGCGAAGGGTTCAGAAATAATAAAGTGGCATCACAGGTTTGGACATTTAAATTTTGGAAGCCTAAATAAAATGATTAAAAACAAAATTGTGCGCGGATTAAAGGCGAATCAGTGCGACATGCGTGATCATGTGTGCGAAACGTGTGCTAAATGTAAAATAACTGTAAAGCCGTTTCCTAAAGTGGCAGAAAATCGCGCGAACAATATTTTGCAACGTGTACATACAGATATTTGCGGACCGATGACCAGAACTTCAAACGGTGGATCTCGGTATTTCGCGACGTTTATAGACGATAAATCGCGATATATGCATGTCTGCTTCCTGAAGACGCGTGATGAAGTTTTCGACAAATTCAAGGAGTTTAAAGCCCTAGTGGAGAAACAAACCGGAGAGAAGCTTAAAATCCTGCGCAGTGATAACGGACGAGAATACTTGAGCGGAGAGTTTACGCAGTTCCTGGTAAGCAATGGGATAAAGAGAGAGCTTACTGTACCGTATACACCTCAACAAAACGGTGTGGCGGAAAGATCTAACAGAACACTCGTGGAGATGGCTCGGAGCATGTTGCAGTATGCTAATATGGACGAAGCATTTTGGGCGGAAGCCGTAGCTGCTGCAGCATACTTACGGAACAGATCGGAATCATCATCACTGATGAACATGACGCCATTTGAAGCTTGGTTCGGACGGAAACCGAGTGTATCTCATCTCAAAGTATTTGGAGTTAAAGCGATTGGCTTGAACAAGAAACATTTTCGTAAATTTCAACCAAAAGGAATTGAGTATGTCTTTGTAGGCTATTCAGATACGGCTGCTGCTTATCGTTTATATAATCCGTGTACAGGAAAACTAACAGAGTCACGTGATGTAATATTTTTGGAGCAATTTCAGAGACAAGAAGATAATGAAATTAATTTCGCTCCACAAATTGAAGAAAAAGCTGATTATGATGAAAATGAGCCGGGCACATATGTGAGCAATGAGGGCAAGCAAGAAGAACCACTGGAAGAGGAAGCTGAAGAGGATGCCGAGGGGTTTCCAAATGATGACGTACCGCCAGAAGCTGAGGTGCTGCTAAGCGAAAGACGAGGTCCTGGGAGACCAAAACTTATTCGTACTGGCCAGCGTGGCAGACCTCGGAAGGAGTACCAAACTGTCAATGTCATAATAAAAAGTGATGTTGAGGTTCCAACCAGCTTAAACGATGCACTAAGTTCCAAATACGCAGAGAACTGGAAGAATTCTATGCAGCAGGAAATTAGTAGTTTGCAAGAAAGGAAAACTTGGACACTAGTCGAGCTACCTGAGGGGGAGAAGGCCATTGGATGCAAATGGGTCTATGCGGTAAAGCGAGATAAACATGGCAATGTGGAACGTCTGAAGTCACGGCTTGTCGCAAAGGGCTGTGGACAAAAGCATGGCATTAACTACTATGAGACGTTTTCACCGGTGGCCAGATACTCATCAATAAGGCTAATTATTGCTGTAGCGGTCGAACGTGGTATGTATATGCACCAGCTTGATGTTTCTTCTGCTTACCTCAACAGTGAACTCCATGACGTGGTGTATATGAGGCAACCTGAGGGATTCATTGACGAAGAGCATCCTGGAAAGGTTCTAAGGCTGCACAAATCGCTTTACGGTCTAAAACAAAGTGGCCGAGAGTGGAACAGCAACCTACACGATGTCATCCTGAAGTTAGGGTTCTCAGCATGTTCGAGCGAACCCTGTATTTACAAACGGGGTCAAGGTGACCAAATGAGTTTCATCGTAGTCTACGTAGATGACATCATAGTGGCGAGCGACTCGAAGGCTGACCTAGACGAGATCAAGTACCTTATATCACAGAGGTACGATGTTGTAGATGGCGGTATCCTCAAACATTTCCTGGGAATGGAAATTGATCGCGATGGAGAAGTTGGCAGCGTTCGATTGGGCCATAAGCAGTATGTAGAGGTCTTATTGGAAGACTACGGGATGCAGAACTGTAAGGCATCCAATCTTCCCCTCGAAGCTGGTTACCAGGTTCGATGCAGCAAGAAGGAGTGCTTGAGAGCAAATCAGGTCGAATACCAGTCCCTGATAGGCTCGCTCATGTATTTGGCCATAACAACAAGGCCAGATATACTCCATTCTGTGGCAAAGCTTGCCCAACGGAACTCGGATCCACATCAGGAGCACATGGTGTGTGCCAAGCGAGTCCTAAGGTACTTGCAGGGTACGAAGACATTCCAGTTAAACTATCAGCGAACTGGACAGGCTGTCTATTGTTATGTGGACGCCGACTGGGCTGGAGACGACAGCGACAGGAAATCATTCACCGGCTGGACATTTTTGGTAGCAGGAGCGGCGATCAGCTGGGAATCTAAAAAGCAACCCGTGGTTGCTCTCAGCACAACAGAAGCAGAGTATATAGCGCTATCTTCAGCTGCAAAGGAAGCAGTATATATTCGTAAACTCTGGAGCGAGATGGGTCTTGGTGAAGTTCCACCGATTATAATACATAGCGATAACCAAAGTGCGCAGTGCCTAGTAAAAAATCCTGTATTTCACGCGCGCAGCAAACATATAGATATTAGGTATCACCATGTTAGAGATATGTTTAAGGAAAAGATTATTAATTTAAAATATGTATCAACAGAAAACATGATGGCAGATGTGTTAACGAAAAATTTAAGTAAAATTAAGCACATGAAATGTATTAATATGATGGGTTTGCTGTAAATAATTATCTTGTAAAATGACATACAGCGTTGAGAAGGAGTGTTAGAAATATAGCATAATAGGGCAACGCCGTTTGTCAGCCGATTGCGATAGTTGTCTGCGAACAACTAAATATCGATACCCTAAGTTTGTTTCTCTTCCCTTTTGTAATTTCATAGCGAGTGGACGCGTTTTTGTACTTTGAAATAAAGCACTCTGATTTCTAATAGACATTACCCTCACTCACCCCCTGTGTGTGTGTGTGTGTGTTGGCCTTGTGTAAAACATAGCAATTTAGATTTGTTAGACTCAAAAAAGAAAGTGTGTGCGTGTGTGTGGCTTATAGTTTTGTGCATATTTGTCGATTGCCATAATTAAGCCGTAAATGAGGCGCAAGTGGGGCTGACTGGGGCGGGGCGGGGGTTGGTTTTGGACCCCCTTTTTGGGAGGATGGCTTGCCACATCATTTAATGCTCATTAAAATAACTGCGACGCGTATCCTTCCGCTCTGTCTGTCCCACTATCGCGTCGTTTCAACTGCCTCCGGTTTTTGTCCCCCCACCCCCTCCCCCAACCCATACATTTTCCTGTTTTCCCCCCACCTCCCCACCGCTCTCTACCTCGCTCTCTCGCGCTCTTTTGGCATTTGCGGCACTTGACATTTTGCGGTGTTTTAATTTGGCGCACGCTCAAGTGCTTCTCGTATTGCCAACAGTCAGGGGGACGGGGAGCGAGGAAAGGGGGCTGGAAAATCGCTGAGGGGCAGGGCAGTGGGGAAAACCCAGAGAGACAGAGACAGAGAGAGAGGGAGGGAGAGTGAAATAAAGGGTGGCTGAGCTTGGGGCTAAGCCGGCAAATGAATTGCAATAAGGCTAACGGCATGCCCCGGCGGATAACGAGCTTTGATTGCCAGCCGACAGTTGATGGAATATCATGCCATAGCCACACATACACACAAACACAGCCTGCATTTTCATTATCCTCTCCGTCCTTAGAATCGGGGACATGCATTTAGTGATAAGTCTAAATCTATCCGGTAATTGGTTTTCAGGTTAACGTGTCACACATGTCAGTAAATAAATCCCTGTCAAAGTATACGCATTGAAAGGAGTTAATTAACAAAAGTTATTTGGGAAATTGTTAACAAGAATTGTTTTGGTTTTAAGGGATAAGAATCTTAAAGAAATAAATTAAGATAAAGTGGAATTTTAATTTAAATAAATTTATTTAATATCTTTATATTTCAAAACAGTAGAAAACCTTAAACATTCCACTTTCTTGTTGACCCAAAATGGCAAATAAATAACTGCGGTAAATTAAATTTTTCATAAGACCAATGTCCCCAGCTAGTTGTGCATTTTAAATGCAGGATTACCAAGGAGACGTCAAGGCAAAAGAAAATAACTTTCACCCTACCCAACCCCCCATCACCCAGTAACCCCCATCTCCCCCTCTCACCAGAGAAAGTTGCTTTTGATCCGCAGTATTTATCAGGAAATTCCTTTAAAAATTCCACTGCATTCCTTGAGTGTGTGTGTGCCACGAAAATATCAAGTTGATGTCTTTTGGCGCATTCTGCCTCAGACTCAGACTTGAGACCCACACAACTTGGAACTGTCACTCATAATTTGGCCGAAGCTGAAGCTGGAGCCGGAGATACATTAGTGTGATGGAGCAAGGAGGAGGAGGAGGAGAAGAACCAGGACCAAGACCAAGACTGGAGTTTGCTTTATACATTTTGAATGCCATCGACATTAGGTAGATGAGTTGGGGGGTGGCAAGTAAGAGGCTTTGGTGTCTTTTATCGCCTTTTCATCGAAGTTATCTTGCATATTGCATGAGTCGTTCGCCATATGGAAATTTATGTGCGCCCACACACACCCGCACACACACACTCGCACACGAAAATCGTTTAAATTTGAACGTGCTCGAGTGTGTGTGGTGCCACAAACATGTCCTTATACATCCTTATCGATATGTTGCTGTTGCTTCTCCCAGCTGTGCGTGTGTGTTGATGTGGCTTACTCAGTTATAGATTTCTTAGGGGACCCTGTTTATTATCCTTTTTTTTATATCCTTGCTGGCTTCTATTTTTTCTTGCTATCTCTCCCTCGCACCCTTTATACCCTACATTTCTTGAGTTGTTTGGGAATTTATAGAAATTATTTAAGGCAGTCAAAGGTGGGAATAACAAATTGGGAATTCATGAAAATTTGCGCCTTTAATTATTT
Organism: Drosophila anomelani; assembly: GCA_035045905.1. Classification (NCBI taxonomy): domain Eukaryota; kingdom Metazoa; phylum Arthropoda; class Insecta; order Diptera; family Drosophilidae; genus Drosophila; species Drosophila anomelani. The sequence goes on from JAWNOO010000076.1 coordinate 1,949,857, forward strand.
TTAGTAATAACCAATTAAATCAGACCGATATATAAAAATTGGGTAACTTCCATTTTTTTATTTTATTTTTATTTTTTTTATTTATAAGCCAAATCTTATCTTTTTCGTTTCAATTACGCCATAAAGTAGGCAATGTTTTTTTTCTTAGGGTATTTTATGATCGGTTCTCTGAATCGAAACCTGCTTTTACTTGTTTCTCTTTTTTTTATTTATTGATGTTGTACATTTGAGTTAAGGGCGAGCAGCGTCGTCGCATTCGTTAGCCATAACTGATGCCGTTTTTCTTTTCTCTCCCCTGCTGTTTGTGCTCCTCTTACTCCTTCGCGTGCTCCTTAAGGATGGGGAGGGAGAACCTCCTTAATCCCAGCCTCCTTTCTCATCTTATTCTTGGCCACACACACACTCGCACACACACTCTCCCAGAGAGCACGTGTTCGCCATAGCCTGCACTGCATATGAAACTGTAATACAAATATTGCGCATACGCCACATTGGCCCAGCAGTGAAACTGCCCCAACCAATATCCGTTCCCTGGGCACCTCCACCTCCATACCTAAAAAGGCGATCAAAAGTCAACGTCAGCCACACATATTGGTAACCCAACCGATGCAAACTGTAAACATAAATAGCTCAGGTAACCAAGCTCAAAATGTTATTTACCTCAAGTCCGATCCGGCGACTCTTTCATTTCGTTTTTGCCCCGCTTAAAGCGAGCATTCACATAAATTGCTTGAAATTGAAAGCAAGCTGGTATTTATTGTTTAAGTGAATGTCCAAATACGGGGAAAGCAGAAAAGAAAATGAAAAGCAAGGAATGGAAAAGCGCGCGCTCTGTGTGAGAAAGGCTTTGAAATGTCAATTGAGTGTCGAAGTGGAAATAGCAAATGGCGTTCGTTATGACCTCAAGTAGTTTGCTGGCCTTTTATTTTAGGTAACTACGCAATAAATTGTTTAACTAAAGAAAAGCCTGTCAGGTGTTCTGAAGTTTTCTTTTTTAAAGGAATAAAATTCAGAAAGCCAATTTATCTGAAGTATGACTTAAGAGTTTTAAGAGTTTAAAAGCTCATACTATTGCCGCCTTTTTTTATTTAATTTGTTTAAATAAAAACACACACTCCAATATAATGAAAATCCCTACTTTTAAGGCCTTGTTTTGTGCTTTCAATTGATCTTCTCGCTACCCTCGGGCACTTTATGGATCCCCTTGGCAATTTCCAATTCTCCGCATCAGTGGCCAAGTCAAAAAATCATAATTGATTCAGTTTTAATTGCTGCTGCAGCACAAACGCAGAAAAAAAACAGAAAAAAAAACAAGAAATTGAAGAAAAAAATAAACGAAAAATAGAAAAAGTGGAGAACACCCAAACGGAGCGAAAAAAAAAGAAGCCCGAGAGCGACAGGCGAAATACCAAAAGCAACGATCGATTTCATGCCAAGCCGTTGCCCCCTTTTTACCCACTGGAAATTCGCCGCCTCTGCTCACACACACACACTCGTACACCTCGCACCCCTCGGCGTCCGCTGCAGTTGAATCAAATTTAATATTGGCTTGTCACGTGAATTTAACTGTGCCAAGCTGACATTTTGCTGGCTTTCATTTCACTTTAGATTGCAGAAAAAAGGAAATGCAAAATGGGATAGGAAAATAAAAATATATATAGATGTTGTATATGTATATGTAAAAAATAGGGAATAAACAAAAGCCAACTAAAAATGATGTGAAAGAAATTTGAAAATAGAAAAACCCTAAACATACATGTTTTTTTATGGAGAATTGTGATGCAATTTATGAAATGGTAAAATATATATTTTTTAAAAATTCTTTGATCTTTGTTCCTTGGATCTCTTGGTCTTGTTTTCGTTTGAGAATTCTTAGTTAAACATATTTATTTGATACTCGGCGTAAAAGAATTTTATTTCTTTCTATATTTAAATTAATAACTTAAATTTTTCTTGGTGTATTTAAAGAATACCTTCTCGATTTTACTTTCTTTTGTGCAAACTAAAAGGTCCTGTACTAAATCTTTGCCTAATGCACCACGCCCACTAACCTATCAACTCCCACTCAACAGAAATTTTGCCGCCTCTTACTCTCTCTCACACCATTTCTTGACTTTCTTTGGCTATTTTTTCTCTCTTTCCTGGACTATATTCGCTCTCTTTCTATGCCTCTGTTGACTGTCTTTCTTTACCAACTTTGGCCAGCTCGTTTTGCTGCTTTAAGTGCATGGCCAACACAAGGACAACGATGACATTGCACCTAGTCGCGCATTTTAGCCACTTAATGCGGGAAAGAGATGGGCAATAGAGGGAGAAAGAGAAAGATAGACAGAGAGAGAGAGAGAGAGAGAGCAAGGGGGGACGACACTGTGAAGGTGAACTGCGGCTGACTGCGAGGGCAATAAATATCAAAGCATTTGTTTGCCGTCAAAGCCAACAGAGGCTGTGAAGATTCACGCCCACGCTCAAGCCGATGGCCAAAACACCGCCCAACAGTCACGCCCCCAACTCCATAGAACATACACACACAGAAAGAAATAAATTTACAAGTTATGAAACTATTTTACAAGAAAATAATGTAAAATTAATATAAATTAGGCTAATAAAAAATATATTATTTAATTTTTTTTTATATTTTATATAAAATAAATATAATATATATTTTTTTTCTGTGTGTACTCCCTTCTTGATTCTCAAATATTTGAATATTCCAACAAGACAAGGCACAAAGCGCTTTTTAGTCAAGAAACCTATTTTCTTTTTCTTTCCTCCTTGAATATAAAATTCATTTTATTCACCGCTTTTTTCTCGATGTGCACTCGCACTGCCCCCAAGTAGCAGTCATAGTAACTGTGAACAGTAGCAGTCACAGTCACGTGCAGCGTAATTTGCACATTTAACATTTAAAAGCATTCCATGGAACACGAGGGCGTATACGCAATAAATTTTACGACCCGCCATTAGATACATTGCCTGCTGCCACCTATATATGCATGTAGGAGAGACTTAGGGACAGCAGTGAGGTGGGGAGTTGCCCAGGTTAATGATAAATTGACTTAATTACTGATGTGCCAAGCAGCTGAAATACAATTATGAATGATTTGCATGTGTTGCATTTACCTTTTAGAGGACAAAAAGGGTAAAAAAGGAAGCAATCAATATTCTAAACTCGACCTAGATTTATAATAAAAAATTTTTGGTTATAATTTTTTAGAGATTATTTTAAAACACAACAACAGAGGTAAATTTTAATGTATAAAACATAATTAATTAAAGCTTTTCAGCTCTCTTTTATTCCCCAAATTTCTACTATATATTTATCTAGCTATATTTTTATTAAGTCCCCAAGGTGTTTGCTACTGAAATGTTATTTGCTTTAACCCTGATAAAGTTTGGAAAACACGGAGTAAATATTTCCATTATTTGCTCACATTTGTGGACCATATACACCCCGGAGGAGAGATGCAGTGGGAGAGAGAGATGGCTTTCATCAGGAGTTCGAGCACGTTTTCTGGGGCGAAGCGTATTTCTTGTTTTATGTGCGAGAGCCAAACACCAGCGACATATAATTGAATCCATATTCCTAATGAGTGCACGCCCGGGCGCTCGCTAGCGCGCCCTCAAGTTCCTGGAGGTCCTTCACACTAGGCCAGGACCTGGAGCAGGAGCCGGAGTAGGAGCAGGAGCTGCTCGAGCACCACCTTTTCCCCAAAACCGATTTTCCCATTTTCCTAGACGACAAACGAAACACGTGCCAAAATAGAAATCAACTTTGGCAAGTTCCATTTTCCATTTCGTATGCAACATGCGATGTGTTGGGAGCCAAGTAACAACCTGCAACATTTTTGAACAATTTAATTTATTTATTTTGTCACATTTTTGTTGTCGCAGTCATCTGGCCTGACATGGGTCCTACTGCTACGTCGTCCCTGGTCCTTCTTCGTCCTGGAAATGTAACTGTTTCACATTCCCTCTGTGTGTCTGTGTGTGTGTGCTGTGTCCCAGATCGAAACGCACTGATAGCCGCTGTCAGTCAGAGGCGAACGGATTTCGCCACCGGATGGCAGGCCGGTCGATAGCGCCGGCTAATCTGGTCCGCCCCAGCTCAAGTCCTGCCCTCAGCAGGACATTGCCACCCACTAACACCCACGCACACACAGTCTACAGCCCACACAGCCCGCACAGGATTCAATTAAGTTCACGAGTCTTGAGCAATTATTGCTGCAGATTCTCGAACTCGTGTTCAAGTTCGGATTTGGCCAACAAGAGAGAGAATTAAATAAAAACTGGGGGGGACAAAAAAAAAAAAAAAAAGCAATCTGAAATTCGAGAGGAACTGATATGAGCTGGGCTTTTTCTAATTTCACAAGTTATAACATTAAATATTAAAGCTCTCGCTAATTATTAATTAATTAAAATCCGAAAATTACTTGTTAAAACCTAAACTAAACACAAAATAATTATACCCAATCATTTAGGCAGAATTTAAGTTTTTATTTTAGGTATTATTTATTTTCATACACCTGTTGTTGTGTTTATAAATAGCTAATGGGATTGACTACAAAAACTAAAACACCAACAACTAAATCGAACTCTGCTTGATTTGGCCTAGATTTGCCTTCGATTACACGATTTAAACTACAACAAAAAATCCATCATACCAATCGGATTTCATTTTCCATCTGATTTAATTTTATTCTTTACCAGCTCTTCCAGATTTTCCCTCTTTTTCTTGTATTTTTTGTATTTTGTAAGCTAACCAAGGGGGAATTACTCTTATCTGTGTTGGCCTTTACACTGGGTTCTTCCGGTTAGCAGGCGAGCTGGCGAGGTTTTATTTGAAATTCCCGGCATTTCTGGCACACATTGCTCTGAAGGCGATTACTTTAGCTGCTGCTGCGAAAATCCTTGCACATATTTCCACTGGCTGGGTGGCTGACTGGCTGGCTGCTTAATTATGGTGAAAATATTTCACTAATTAGATCATTTACCATTTTCTATGCATTTTAATAAGCATTTACCGAGGGCCGAGAGCGGCTGGGACTGGGACTGGGATCGGAATGACGTTCCCCTGTCGTCGGACCTTTTAACCCTTATCATATAAATCGTTAGGGGGTCCTTTCCCTGCCTGCCTGCCTGCCTGGCTGCGTGTGAGTGAGTGCTGGTGGTGTTGGTCCTGTAATTTATTTATGGCCACATAATAAATCTGTGCATAAGACATTCCCTGGCCAATGGTCAAGGAGGAGCAGGAGGAGGGGCTATATCCTTTCGCCGCATGTCCTGACTTACTGTTGTTTTTGTTTCGCCTTTAATGCTTTTTCTCCCTACCCCCTACCTACCCCTCCCTTCTCGCCATACTTTATTGCAGTGTCATTTGCGCAAACTGTTGTTAATAGCCTTGCGGCGACACCACCACGCCCCCAGCCGCCTCCTGCCGCCCCTTTCTTTCGCCAAAGGACTTGACTCTGACTCTGACTTTCACTCATCCCCATTCCCTTCTCCTTGGGCACCAATTCGCTGTATTTTATTAACCTCAAGTACCCTCAGAGATACTCTTCTGCCAGGGAATAAATCTTGCGAATTTCTATCTAGCGCCAATTACCTGCGAATTTTACGATCCCCCTTCGAATCTTTGGAATACTTGACGCTCAGCAGCAGCTTCCACTGTTTTATAATTACATCCGCTATGGGGATTAATTTCCCTCAAAGTTCTAATTATGCCTTGGCCTTATTTACCTCAACGAAGTCCTGTATATGGTTTGCCTTTGCGGGTGTTTCATTGCAATTTCCTGTGGCCGCCTTTTGGAACTTGTTTTAGACTTGTGATTAATTCCATTTTTAATGGTTTTTAGTTTTTTATAAATTTAATATTATAAAAAACTAAATTTATTACTGTTTAAAATACTTTCTAATCACCTTTTTTATTCCTTTTTAACCTAAGTTCAACTTATTTTCCTTTTTGATATAAATCCACCGCTTTTTTATTTATTTTTGACCTAGTTTCACCCTTTTCACCATGCATTTGCATTTTATAACATTTCCGCCTCCAATTGCACCTCAATTTACCTATTTAGCCCCCAATTTCATCTTAATTCAGCTCTCACCACCAATTGAATCCAAATTCGGATGCTTTAATATCTATTTAGCTTTCCCCCAAATCTATTTGCATCCATATATGCTCCATTAACTCCATTTCAGTTTAACTTGGCGTAATGCTCTTTTCTTTGGTTGCCAAAATACGTATGCCTTTAGTGGAATTTCCCACATTACTAACCCTAAACCTACACCTACACTAGCCCCCATACGAAATTCGAACAAGAAGTGTTGCCTCATTTGATTCGTAACCAAAATCAATAATGAGCCGTAACTAATTCTGCTTAGTCAGTCGTCGAAGAAGAAGAAGAAGGCGTCAATTGGGGAGAAGGCAGTCCCAAAAAAAAAAAGGGAAAATAAATAAATAAATGGGAGAATATTGGGAGCAAAGCAGGCCTACTATTCGATACTACTACCACCGGTGGCCCTTTGTTAATGGCAATGGCAGGGATAATGATTATGACGATGGCAACCCCAGGCTCATTATCATTATCATTTCGGTTAACTGTGTGGAGCCGGGCTTCGATTCAAGTCCCCGATGAATTTTCAGGTCATTTCGTTTGGCTTTGAGGCTGGACTTTGGTCAGATTTGGGTGTCGTGGGTGTGTATGTTGTGTGCGTGTGTGTGCTTTGGGTCAAGTGTCTCAGGCAGTGCACACATTTTGCGGCTAAGCTGTCTTATAAAGGCCCACACTCACCGAGAGCTGCTTTGTGCTGACTTAAGGCGCTTTAAAGGCTCAGGATCAATACAGGAGTAGACGAAGACCCAGTCGCCATCGAGTCGAATAATCTCCTTAATGCACTGACTGAACTGGCTGGCTGGCTGGGCATCAATGTTTTTTTTTTTTTTTGCCCGCCCTCAGGACTCGATGCCAAATATCTTTCAATTAATCCCCCCGCAGCTTCGCACACACTACTCTCACTCTCTGCCAGTCTGACAGGTCGCCAAATAATTGATATGATTTTTTAATGAATTTTTCTGGGTAAAAAGTTTTCACAACTCCAACTTCCCACACCCACAGTCATTTGTAACTTTCTGGGCTTCTGTTTTCCTCCACACTTTGGACTTAACTTTACTTTCTAGCTTTTGTTTGTTTGATTTATGCAATGTCGCTTAATGAGAAAACCTTTTTAGCCTGGCTGACAGGCTGCAGGAAAAAACAAATATATAAAAAAAAATTGGAAAACTCTTGGAAAGAAAATTCTGTTTAATTATAATTCAAGTTGAATTGATTTCCACTTGCTTGCCGGACCAAATCGGAAGCCATTTCGAAGGGGAGGGAAAAGGAAAAGAGGCATGGAAATACCGTCAGGGATTACGGAAAAACCGTTTACGACTTCATTTTGCCGCGTTACGTGATAGTGCAAATACACAAATAATCAACAGCAAACCGGAAAAAACAAAACACCCAACCTGCAAAATAAAAAACAAAACAATAAAATAAACGCAAACAAAATGCGAAGCCCAAAAGCAACAGCGTAAAAATGCTCATTGCGTTAAGGGTGAGGGAAGGGGGAAGCAGCGTTTTGGCGTTTGGCGTTACGGGGTTACTGCACAGGATGTGTTGAGGCCGGTTAAAGGGAATTTAAGTAAAACATAAACGCAAACGGAAATAACCGGCAGAAACAACAACATGGCAAACATTTTTAGCGATTTCTGGCACGCGATTTCCTTTCCGCGGAAATCGCAATAACAACAACAACAACAACAAGTGAAAAAGGGCTTTTCACGGCAAAGAGAAACGACTGCACTATGGGGCGAACGACCACTAAAAGTGGCATAAATTAATTTTTTAAAAGTCGTTAAATTAAATTTTTTTTAACTGGAATGTGTTAAAAAAACCTTAATCTATAATGTTACATACCAGAAATTTTAACAGAGCGCGTCACTGTTAAGTAATACGCTGTTAAATCAGCTGCTACGTACGCGTGACTCCAGCGATAACCGATTGTTGGTAAAATTTAGAAAAATTGCGCAAGATTAAAGTCAAAAAAAGTCTATTAACAATTAATAAAAGAGCTACTTTTAACATGCAGCCCATTTCTTATGGTTTTTAGTATGTGTTTGTGATAGTCGATTGTAGAAAAACACCGTGGTGTCCCAATAATCTTCTGTAAGGTCTAACCCTATTAAAACCACAATTTTTTAGTGTATTTTAATTTTTAAATAGAGCAACAAAGTGAGTCCAGCTGACTCCACTTCTAAAACCTATTTTATGTTGTAGAGTTATCAATTCTTCTTATATGTTGTTAATATAAAAGTGCACTTTTGCGCACTTTCTCTAAAATTTAACTTTTAAGATACTAACCTCAAGGTGAAAAACAGCGATTTGTTCGTGAAATGGAACGCAGAGACAACGGGCAATGCAATGCATCGAATGCAATTTTTAATTGTTTTAATGCGATAATACGTGGACCCTGTTCTGACCATGACGAATAAACTTTATTAGAACTAAATAAAATTCTAGATTCTTAATTTTGATGTTTTTTTTGGAAAAATTACATATTCTTCCACTAATTGTTGGAAAAAATGCAAAGCAATAAAGTAAAACTTCAAATTTATGTAAAAACAAGGTACCACAACCCCAATTTTTTTTTTTTTTTGTATTATTTTGGTAATATATCTTAATTTTTTTGGAAAAAAAAAGTTTTTAAAAGTATACACTGAAAAAAAAAATTTTTTTTTTTGTATTTGAATGTAGAATTATGTTGTTTTTTGTTAAAATATATTACTATTCTTACTAATAACCTTAATCAAAAAACAGAACATTAATATCTTGCTTCGTTTTAAAGATATTAATTAATGCCACTTTTAGTGGTCGTTCGCCCCATAGTGGACTGATTGATGATCTTCTCAAGCGCTGCAATGTATGCTACATTTTGTTTAAATATTAAAAAATCATTTTTGCAGGGCAAATTAATTTTAAAAAAATTTATAATAATTTAAATATGCCTCAATTATAAAAATTTATAGTAAAGCCATGAATTTGGATATTCCGGGAAGTTATCCTAGAATCTTTCCAGAATCCTGACAGGAATTTCTCTTGTTATAAAATTTCAAACTTCAAAAAATGATGATCTCTTTAAAAATTAAATTGGGAATCATGTTTTGAAAGTTTAAATGTTGCAAAAAGACAAATTCCTGTCAGGATTCTAGGATAACTTCCAGGAATATCCAAATTCATGGCTGCAGCCGCCTGTTACATTGAGATTCCTGGGAGGCTTGTATGAAAATTCCGCACTGATTCCCGTTGCATTTCTTTAAGGAAATAATAGGATAAAAAATTTAATCTAATTAAATATTAAATTGAGAATCATGTTTTGAAGTTTAATATTTTATAACAAGACCAATTCCTGTCAGGATTCTGAGAAGATTCTAGGCTAACTTCTCGGAATATCCAAATTCATGGCTGCAGCCGCCTGTTACATGGAGATTCCATGGGGGATAAATGATTATTAATTAAAGTACAAGTGTGTGTTTAGTAAATTATTCCCTTTTATAACCATTTCAAGTTATATATTTATAGTATTTCAGAACTAAGAAATATCCACTTTGAGTGAACTTTTCCCCCGAGATGGCACAGCTGCCTTTATCGATAAATTGCTATACACATAGCTTGTGTGTGTGTGTGTCCGATAATTCCAGTACAGTTGTGCTTGGCTCACTTAGCGAGTCCGTCACTCATTGAATGCTTTGGGAAATCTTTTTGAGAGCCAGTAGTGCGCTGTCAATATCGCTGGCTTGGGTTACAGTTCGTTCTCCTGGAACCCAGATTTCCCCGTCTCCCGTGGAAAATGCTGCACATGACAAAGGAAATTTTCGGATTTTTTCCCTTTCCTTTGAATTTTTTTTTATTTTTTTGTTTGTTGTCCAAATGTTGGCGGGATGTAACTGCCAACTGGACGGAATGCTGCGATGGAATGGGATATGGGATTTCGCCCTTCTAACTGCTTCTGGTTACTCCAGAACTGTGTCTGCTTTTTTTTGTATTTTGGCCGTCACGACTGTAACGTAAAAGAGGCGCGTGCTCCACTGCAGCGCGCACTCACACTCGCTCAGGTTTGAGGATGCTGTTTCCTTTAGTGTTTTTTTTTTCGGGCTGCTTTTCCGCTGCTTTCCCGGCGAGATCTGGCTCTCCGCTTCGTGGAAATGCTTTTGGTATATGTACATTTACCGTTATTTCCATTCGCATTCAGTTGAGAAAGGTATTAAGCCGGAAAAACACGTTGCACATCGATGTAGATACATATGTGTGTGTCTGTGTGAACGGTTTCCGTGTGTACACAGTAATTAAATGTGGGGGAGTTCCCAAAAATTATAAGCAGAAAGTATCGATTCTTGAGAAATCTTATTTTTTATAAAATGTATCCTATAAATCGATATTCTAATTTTTTAAATGTGGGATAAATATAATCGAAAAACTTAATTTTTTTATATAATATAAAATCTTTAATTCTACCCAAAAATAATTATATAAATTTGCAGAATATTTAGATATCAAAAATAAGAGTAGGAATTCGTACTCATTCATCTTTTATTTTTTAAATATTTTATATAATAATTCCCAATATATTTCTTTCAGTGCCCGTGTGTGATTGTGTATGAGTGGATAATATTCCTTGGTGGCCGGCAAGGCGATGGCACGTGTATTTACGTGAAGTCAACGTAGCTATACCTGAGAGAGCTGAACGGGCGGACGGACGGATGGTTAGATGGACGGAGAAATGGACAGTCCCCGGCGATGGGAGGGGAAAGTCCTGGGGAGACGTAGGGAATACGTCTCAGATGTTGGCCAAAATCAAATGAAATTAGCGACGCAGTCCGCTTCCGAGATGATTTCAAGATTGTATGCGGAAGATACCGGATACGGATACGGGATACCGGACAGCAGGCGGCAAGTTAATTAAAAGTGAAGTCAGCACTGAAATTAGTTAATTAATATTAAATTCAATTTGAGGCGACGCGTCGCGGCCCGGCTACATAGTACAATTGAGTTATCAAACGAGCGCCTCGAGTCTTCCGCTTCGCGCCGAACGTGACACTATTAAAATGAAAGGAATGCCAAATGTCCTGTCCACTGTAAAATGAGGAACGTGTTCGCGCCAAGCCGGGCCCCAATGAATCTCATTTGGATGGGCGGACAAAAACAAAAAAGGGAGCGTCGAAAAGTTGATGCCAGAGTCTCATGATGATCGCAGATTAAACTGTTGACTGAAAGCTCATATTCACTTATTTATGTGTGCGGACCACGGATACTGGTAGGGATTATTTTTGAAAATATTTAAATCCTGGCGAAAGAACACATGCCAGGCAATATCGAAACGAAAATAATGCTGACTGTTAATGTTAATACTTATTTATTTTTATTTACCTTTTGCCAGCGAAACGACAAGGATATTGTGCCCCTACTCGAATATGTACAATTTTAATTAATTAAAATTCAGCACACAAGTAACAGGTTTTAAAGTAATAAACAAAGGGTTAACTTGTTCGGTTTTTAATGTTAATTCTCATGTCAAAAGTATGCAATTACAGACTTTTCAAACCCATCTTTATTTTATATATATTTGCCCCCCACTCTTATGGTTATAATGAACAATCTCTTGATTTATTTCATTAGCCACCATGACTCCTTTGAAATTCAAGACTCACACATTAAACTTATGATTGAAAACAATTAATAATTATTAGTCGTTTGGCTGCAGGGGTCGAATGTCAATGCATACAATGTTGTGCCACACATAACACCGACAACATTTTAGCGCAGGGGTGTGGAGGGGGGGGCGGCGGCACATTTTCTCGATTCTCCTCGATTCTGGATTTTGAATTTGGGATTTTGGATTTCGGATTTTATCTGCAATTAACCAGTGAGCCGAAAGGATAACTTGCATCTTGAAACCATCAATTAGGCCACACTCAATTGCGGTTTGCCTGCCCAACTTGGATGGTAGCCCCACATGCATATACATATATATATTCATATATAGTCCTTGTGCATATATATATGGGTATGTATACTGATATCCATTTGCATTCCAGGGCCGAATCAAGAGGCGGCTCGTGCCTAATCTTATTTACCATTGAAGCCCGAATGTAAATTCTGCAATTTGTGTACGATAACAAGGTTGATTGCGGCCGATGGCTTAATTCCCATTACACAACTTGGCCCGGGGCCCGGGTCAAGGGGTAATGCCAAGAAAAAAAATATATATATATATATATGTTTGTATACATATAAAAACACAAGTGAAATGTTTACAGCGATTCCGAGAATGCAATCTGCGTGCAAATGCAGTTTGCTTGTAGAACAAACCCGGAGCTCATCCGTACAAGCATTTCCATTAAAGAAATCCTCATGCTAATGCCGGGCATTCCAAGGCCAGCACTGAATTCCTTTTCATTCAATTCAGACAGAGATAAAGATACAGAGATACGGGGGGATAGAGAGAGCGAGAGACTCTTCATTCGTTGGACGGAATGTGCCAAGTATCCTTTATCCCTGGCATTGCTTTCTGATTGAGCTCGGGGCAAAACTGACAGCAACACCTGAAAGGTGCCGCCTGGCAACATAGGGCCGAATAGCAACATTCACTTTGGGGCAAAAACTGCCATAGCAACATGTTGCAGCAACTAGAGGGAATACTGATAAAATATCAGGATCGAAAATGTTATTTTAAAGTACAAAAAAAAAACTTGAATCGATAATAAAATGAGCATGTTTACATAAAAACTTAATAATTATCAGAAAATATTAAATATTAAATTTAGTTTATCGGTATTTATCAAATTGTGAGCATCGCCAGAGCCATCTGCAACTCCAAATGTTGCAGCAACCATTAAAAAGGGTGACAAGAAACCATTTAACTATTAAAAACTACAGCAACATCAAGTGAAATGACAGCAATGCCCACAGCAATATCTTTTTGACTTCCCAGCAGTCAACGGCAACTTATTCCCCTTTGTTATTTCGTGTAAGGGTGGAAATAACAATAAAAAAAAGACATTATTTGAGCCAAAAAACATGAAGTGGCTTTACAAAAAAGCTGTAATTGTTGCAACAAGAAGAACATAAAGGGAGCAATTAAAATCACTTGGTTGAAAATCAAAGGAAACAAATGTAAGATTTGATTTTTTTGCAACTTTACTTCACATTTTCCTGGATATGGAAAATATAAATATGAGATGTAAATTAAAGATATGGCAATGCCTCAGAAAAGGTAAACAAATGCGGCCATTAAAAAGTAAACACAAAATGAAATTAGAATAAATAACAGGGAAACTGAAATATGCGAATGCAATTAAACGAAATATTTGTTGCTGTATTAAAAATCAACAAACAAAACTGTGAACAAAGCAAGAGGAGCACTAACTCACGGCTGCGATTTTGCCAAAAAAATAATGATATTTTTCGTCAGAGAAAATACAGTAGAAAACCTGAGACTTCAACGCGATAAAAAAAAAACACACACACACACAAAGCAGCAACTTATGTTACAAGAAAGGAAAGAAGGAAAGGCTTTCCCTCAGTCGCATTGTTTTCTATTTGTCTCAATTATTATTTCATGCTTGGCATGCAAGCCAGAAGAGGAATCCTGTGTGTACTCCTTTTCTTTCTTTTTTTTCTTTGTGGCAACAAATACCAGTTTGATGTTGTCAAAGGGATTTACAAACTGCGCTCAAGACGTGGCCCAATACATACTCCGTTCATGTATATAGTTGACATAAATATTTAATTTTCATTTTGCAAGGCTTTCGGCTCTGGGGAAACGCACTCTCCCCGCCAGGCAATCTCTTTATTTTCCAGGCTAATTGAAGGATTACGGCGAAGGCGACTCTAGATTCCGAAATCTCAATCAGACTTATTTCAATTTCAAATTAGCCTTCCTTCTGTGAGTCATTTTGGCTGCCGTATTGATTTAAATACGAATATAAATGCCTATTTTATGTGCACACACAAAGCAAGACTGTGTGCTTTGTTTTGTTTTAATTACTGCAAATTTGGTAGCTCTTTTTCGGAGCCAGTTTGTTTGCTTTAATTATAAATAATATTTAATCTAGATATTTCATTTGAATGGGAATGCATGTAAGCATTATTATTATTATTACTTTTATTATTATTATTATTATTGGTATTTTTGTTCGCCCATTGCGGCTTAAGTGCATAAATAAACAGATTTTAATTTAATTATTATGGAATGCATTTTGCCTACAGTCCCATCGGAGTGCCCATTATTAACGATTGGATTTGGGCCTGATGAAGCTGCTGCCACCGGAGGGTTCGCCTCCTCCATGTGCTCCATAAATCTGATGTCATGTAAAATGCAAAATATTGCCGGCCACACACACACACTCACACGATGGCACACACTCTGTGCCGTGCTGACCTTATTAGCTGCAGTTGACCAAATCGAATTAGACCCCTGGGTGAAAGCGTTTGGCAAACAAATTTTCGATTCGATTACGGCGTTCCGTTTTTGTCCATCGAAATCGAAATTGTCCGGTTCGGTTGATCCTGGTTAATGCATCCCCCGGGGATTAAGTGAGGCAAAAATGATGCGGCTGTGGGCTTATAGATATGTATATCCGCACAAAGGACGATTAACCAATGCTGATAAAGGTGTTCTATATTTTAATTGGATGAAAATGTTATCCCTAAATAAATACAAAACAAAAATCGATATTTGATGATGACGATCATCAAATAATATAGATATATTATTGAGATTGGTTGAGATTTATTGTTAAAGAAAAGAAGACAGAAAAACTAAGGCTACTTTGAGGAAAACTCTTCGATAACTAAACAACTTAAGATCAATAGCCAGCATTTGATAAATATTAAACTTTAACGAATAATATTTTCACCATCAAAAGCCAACATAAAAAACAAAAAGTCCCATAATCAAATAACAACCATCTTTTAAATACTTTTGACTACACTAATCATCGAATTACACCCAGCCTTTGCTACTTATCAATTGAACAATTAAATAATTATTGGTAAATACCAATGAACCTGAATCGTTTCATAAAAATCCATTATTATCAATTACATATTGAGCGTTTCCCTCAAATGAACTCCCTGTCAGTTATATTAATTTTTAATAACCCAATAATCGACATTCGCTAACTCAATATACGTTCATACGTTCCCTCCATCCACAAACGAAAAAAAAGGACCACTGAAAATCTGGTAATTCCAGTAATTGGCCACACACACACACACACGCAGAATTCAACAATTTAAATGAAAATGTAAAAGCCATTGAATTGCCATTAGCCGAAATAAATATGCGTAACTAAAGCTAAAATATACGGAATATTCAGCGAATAACAAGCGATTTGCCTGCAGGCGACACTCTTTACCCTTCTCAAATTACAATTACAAAAAAAAAAGGTTTATATTCCCCAAAAATTGATCTGAGACAAACAAGGATTTTGAAAGGGAAATTTGAGATCAGGCCCGCAGGCTCAACGGATTATAAAAACGTTTCCATAACATTAAACCAATTAGGAAATGCTGAAACTTACCACGACAACAACAGTAATGGGAGGAAATGAGTTTATTTTCGGCTAGCAGCGGTTCTTTGGGGGCCTTTCCTATGCCATCCATCCAGTGATAAGTAATACACGAACTTAATTCACTCACTTTTCGGGGTCTATTGGTTGGGTTAAATGCCGCTGCTGCATATCTCTTTTGTGGATTTTGTTTCGTATACACAACAACAAAAAACAAACGTTTCGGTGACAAAAAAACAAAAAAAAAAAAATAAATAAATAAACCCGCGAAGAAGACTCACAACAAACAAGAAGAAGACACGAAGCGACTACGAACTTACGAAGACCCAAACACACTTGCTCTGTGGGTCAAATGCACGCTGATTGAGCATACGCACCGTTGCCACCAACCAGTACGAGATACGAGCTACGAACTACGAGCTATGCGAGACCGAGACTTACGAGATACGAAACACAGACACGGGAAAAACCCGAAAATACGCAATGTTGCGCGTTACGCATACGCAGCGTTGGACCGTCGCCCGATAACTGAAACGTTAGCACCGGAACGGCACGGCTCGGCGCACGGCAGACGGCAAAGCGATGCGAAAGCCTGCAGATACCGACGTTAACTGCACTCGCCGATATTTGGCTTGGCGAATTTACGCACATCCCACGAATTTTGCGCTGCAACCACGACCCACGACAACGCACGAAGCGAGCGCTTCGGTATTCGGTTTTTCCCAGACCTTCCTTGGCTTGGCTTGGCTTGGCTGTGTTATTGCCTCGTCGTCGTCGTGTGGCATGTATCTCTGCGCATGTCACTGGGCCAAGACACGGACGGGCATGAGACGGGCTGGTGTGTTGGCTTAAGCTTAGCCACAAAATTGGCGCGCAATTTCAATTAGTTGATGTCCTCCCACAGCCACAGCCACAGCCATCTATACATCCATTCGAACATCTAGCCATTTGCCGCACCTTGCCGGGGTCGTTGCGTTGCGCCTTTAGTTTTCTTAGCCGGCTTTTCTCAAGCCCAGACACACACACACACAGTCTGTTGTCTGTTGCTCTTGCTCCTTTACTCGCCTTGGAGGCTGATGGGCCCTCATCGCTCATCCACTGCCACTGTTTATCCGTCGCTTATTCGGTTTAATTTGGCATTTAAAGTGGACACGTCCAGGCACTCAATGATGAAATCTGATCACAAGTTGCCGCTAACCGACTGACTTCATTTCGGGGCCAAATAAAGCGGCCAAGTTGCACGGCGAGAAATTATCTGAAAGGAAACAAAATAGAGTATTAAAGAGAGGTTTTCAAAAATGAGTAAAATTAAATTCAAATTAAACAATAAAAATACATAAAAATTTACAGAAATCACTAGGATAAATCTTACTTGTTTATTATTAGTATAAATTTTACTTCTTATTCTAGAAAATCAATCTGTAAACCAAACTGTGTAATCTTTAATCTTAATTAAATTATAATTATAATAAATACAAATGAAAAAATATAATAATAATTCATAATAAAATATCTACAGTGCTGTGATTGGAGCATCATCTTCAGAGCAGAATCCTGGTTGTATCCTTGCTCATTTTTCCTTTTTTTTATATTTTTTGCTGGTTAATGAAAAGTTGCCACTGAGGCGGCCAAAGAAAATGCAGAAAAGTGGGTGTCCGGGAAGTGTGGTGTGTGTGTGAGAAAATAAATGAGAGTGGGAAATGCTGAAGGAGCTACTGCTGGCCCAGCTGACAAAGCCGAGGCTAAAACAAAGAACCCACAATGCCTGACAATGGGGTTTCGGGAAGCTCCTGAACTAGCAAAAAAAATCACAAAAAAAAGGCCAACTCACAATAGACGGAACAGCCGCCGCCGCCGCCTGACATCCCCGCATTTATCCCCCACATGGCGTGAAATGTGGCATTCAAATAAAGGAACACTCTAATAAGGCTTCCTTTTGTTATCGATGGAAAAAAGCCAGCACTCGAGGAGTGCGAGGAAACTGCAACGAAAACTGGGAGAGCCGGGAACGGGGCCCCCACCCCCAGTTGTCGCTGGAAAAGTCGCATCTGCCAAGTGTGAACTAGGAACTGCAACTAGGAGAACTGCTACTAAAGCGACAAAAATGGCAACATACAAGTAGGAACTTTATTTAAGATGCTACCGACCAGGCAAATACCCTACTATTAGCTTGTGTCATAAAATATAGAATACTTTTTTGGGAGGGACTACTAAAGCTTACAATTTTTATAATATTTTTATAGTAACCCTTTTTATATATTAGAATAATTACATTATTAAAATCTTTACTTAACATACCCCACGATTAGCAGGTGTTACAAAAAAAGCTGGAAAGTAATTTCCGGTGGCGCGTGACGATATCAGCGAAGAGCAAAAGCTGGGAAATTGTTAGCTAAAAAAAAGTAGCAGGAAAATATAGAACCTAGCAAAAGACAAGGTAAATGGTTAATATCTGAAGCAGCAACAGCAATTTTAGGCCAACAATGCAACTAAGATGAAAGTACAGTAGTGCCGACAACAGGCCAACAGCACGATGAAAATGATCTAAAAGTAACATTTATAAAGAATTCTTGGTGTAACGCTCCAGCCAACAATAAACTTTTTAATTTAATTTTTTAAATAATACAAAAAATATAGTCCCGCCAAAAATCTTAAAAAAAAAAAAAAAAAAAAAAAACAACAAAAGTTTGCGCGGGAAATCAAAAGGTAACCCAGTTTATGAAGCTCACAACTTTAAATAAACTGTTTAATTTTAAATATATCAAATTTTTAGAAATTTAATAATTAAAAGCTCCAAGTATTCAGCTAGTAACGAAGCCATTCTCTGATTTTGGCACCAATTGCAACTCAATACTGTCGAAGATTCGTTTACCAATTCATGGGGGTTCCTGGGGATATGGCATATATAGGATTTTAGAAACCGAAAAATGCAGAATCCTCAACTACAGAATGCTAAATTTAAGACCCGGCAGCAGCCTCTAGAATGCAAACACACACACACACACTTGCACACTCGTATACCCGGACAACAATGGCTGGCGGTGGCAAATGCCAAATGCCAGCTCAACCCCGATATATGTACGTATGTATGTGCCACCTGAAACAGAGACAGGGACAGGGGCAGAGGGGATATAAAGGGGGGGAGGGGCTACTGATGTGATGTGTGCGTGTTCTGTGAATGCTCATAATGCGCTACTAATGCTAATAAGCATTTATGTGTCTGTACCAAAAGGCTACGTCTACTGCATCGAGGTCCTGCCTGCTGCTGCTGGAGCTACTCTTTCTCCTCATCCCACTTTGTCTTGGTCCATTGTCCCAGCCAATTCCAGCGAATAATTACAGCCACTTTCGAATTCTTCTTGGTGCCTTTGCCTTTTGATCAGTGTTTCTTTTAGAGGAAAATTTAATTTGAATTAAAATTTTAGACAAAATGGAAAAAGCGAACCCAAGACTATTGTTGGAAATTCATATTAATTGGATCAAAGGGAAATCTAATAGTTTTTAGAGACATGAGTCTAACTATAATTATTTAAAACTTTAATTTGTTTAATTTATGAGTTCTCTCTCACAGACAAGCGAAAGCCTTTGCGGGAACATCTCCTTGGGTGATTCATAATCTCCTTAGTCGAGACAGAAGCTGTCGGTGACTATGACTTCGACTACGACAACGACTCTCTGCCCGTGTCTCCGGCGGCGGCTGCTGTTGCTGCGTACGAGGTTCGCCTTAAATACGCTTCAAAATTACATTTTATTAACGCACGCACAGGCGCACACACACGAGAGCAAAAGCAAACACAAATACAAGCAGACACAGTGAGTGTGCAAACATGGATATACTATAAGGATTATAACAATAGCAGCTAAGGATATTAATATTTTAAGCTACGGACTCTATAACCATTTCTTCATGTCTACAAATATATAATTTAAGTTTTGAATACATTTTTAAAATCCCATAATGAATTTAAAATTTTATTTTAAGCAGATTTGAAGGACGAAAGGTGGTAAAATATATTTTAAATTAAATTCTCTGCCATAATTTTCATCATTTGAAATTTCTGTATATTTCCACAAAGCTATTTTTTAACCATTTCATTGAACGCAACTGTAAGTAAATGCAACTATAGATATAGATACAGATACACAGCTACAGATACTCGCACTTGGGATGCAGACGTTCCCCGAGTTGGCAACACTTTCACTGTCTGCCGATGATGCCCCTGCCTCAGCTCTTGGTCCTGCTCCTGCTCTCATTCCCTACAGCCGGATACTATACTGAGGATACCCACTCGCATTTACCCCTTGGCCGCGCATTTAATCCAATCCCCGCGGTGCTCCCTTGCGGAATTCAACTAAACATTTATTTTAGCTTGTTACTTCTTCCACTGCTCCTGCTCATCCTGCTCATCCCGCTCATAGTCCTGCTCCTATTCCTCCTCTTGCTTTTACTTTTCGGTTCTTTTCTGTTTGCAGCGGCACTTTATTGCGATTTAAATTCTCATTATCCCTGGAGTGAGGGATGAACTAGAGCAGGCGAGTGGGAGGTGGCGTTATAGTAATGATAACATATCTAATGTGTGCGTGAGTGTGCCAGTGTGTGTGTGTGGGAGAGACAACAACTGTGCACAAATTTGCGCTAAATAATTTAATTATAAGGGCATCAAAAATAACAGCGAAAAGAAAACCGAAAAGGAGAAGGGAGTTCCAAACTTCAAAGACCGAAAGGGGTAATACGCTGAGAGATTAAAAACAATATATAAGTTAAATAAGTAAAAATCTCTGGAAATAATTAAATATTTTAACTATCAATTCAGAAGAGTAAAATCATTTTTAAAACAGTTATAACATAAATTCTACCATTTTAAATGTGTATAATATATTTAAAAACATTTTAAACTGATTCAAATCTCTAGCATTTGAATAATCCTTTAATAAAATGTTTAAATTGATACCCAAAAATATTTTATCATTAAATTTGGTACTAAAAATATGGCACAGCATAATTTAATGTTTGAAAACTCTACTAAGCTTTATTTTGAAACCTCTCGCAAAATGAATAAAACCCCTCAACAAAAAAAAGAGTATTCATTGTGAGTAGAAAATGAATGTAGACTGTAAAATGCCTTAAACAATGTTCGCTTTGTTTTTTTTTGTCTTTTTTTTTTTGTTTAATCCTGGCATCATTCCTTTGTTAAGCCAACCCCACCCACCAGCGACTATACATATATGTATGTATGCCCGGTAACCCCTCGCGCTTAACGTCATTAAAAATTTCGCACATAATAGTTTATGCTGTCCGCGTTGTTCTTGTTGCTGTTACTCTGTTGCTGGTGTTATCGCATTACGTAATAGTTTCGAGCGTGCTCCTGCCTTGCGCTAATTAATGACGTAAAATATTTGCCCATCATCGTCATCATAATCATCATTATCATAATCATAATCATAACAATGACGAAGAAGCGGATCTTGGAAGCTTGTCGTCAATTATGAAAAACTTTTTCCACCAAGACTAAGTGGAAAGTGTGTATGAATATGGCTTGGGAAGGAAATCTCGCGAATTTCTCAACACAAGTGAGAAGGCAACAAGGAGCATAGTCTTCCTATTAGAAAAGGACATCCAATTTATAATTAAATTGAACAAAATCTCAGAATTAATTATTTGAAAAGCCTGAATAAACTATACAAATGTTGAACTATTTTTAAAGAGTTTCTCAAGACATTTTCTTACCTAAAAAAAATCCCTAAAAATTCTATAAACTTTCCTTTAACTAAAACACATTTTTTAAACATTTTTCCCCTAAGAAATTGTTCTCATTTTCCCATTTATTTAATAACTTATATTGCTCTCTTTAATCATATTAAATTCGCAACCATTTAGACACACCATTCAAACACTTAGAAGGACTTCATTCAAATCCAGTAGAATAAACAATAATCCCATTAATGTTATTAAGCCATAAAACACACAAGATATCTGCAAAAGAGAGACTTGTTCACATCGACCTACCAGAGAGATTGTGCTGCGATTTTATTTTCAGCTTCTCTGCCGGCTTTCCGCTGGCTAATCACCAGAGCCAGTGGTTATGGGAACCGAGAGGGATCCCTGCCCGAGCCCTTCGTGGATTCGCAGTTCGTTATTCAAGGTGGATTTGTGACGGGATTAGGCTAACGCCCACCCAAGTCAGAGGGAGGGAAACAACAAAAAATCCTAAAGCCTAAATCAGTCCCGATAATGTTACGCAGATTTATGTGCCCTTCGGGTCGTTTTATCCAGGATTTCCACACACACACGCACGCACGGTTAAGCAAATAAGCATATTTTTTAATTAAAATCCGAGAGCGAGTTATTGGTCAAAATTGCAATTGACGGACCGGAGGAAATGCATTCAATTGAATGAATTTTGTTGACAGCTCCAAAGTGCCAGAGGGTCGCTTCCGCGTCATATCATGTTAGGCAAACTCATTAAGAGAGCAAAAAGTATGAATAATTTGACCGACTGGCATGTTACAGTGGGTGATCTGTGAGATTAATAACTAATGGTTCATAATAATCAGAAATATATATTATATAAATTTGAAATTTCCGCAAAAAAAGTCTTTAAGTTTTAAGTTTATTTCGAAAATTAAATTAAAATGCAGAGATTGCGGTTTTATTAGATTTACCCAACATGCAGATGATGACACCCGGGGAATTATGTTAAGCTGCCTCGCTTCACTTTAGAGGGCTGTCTGACTGACTGACTGGCTGCCTGGCAGGCTGCCTGCCTGGCTCTCTGTGGCACTATAAGCAAATGGAATTTTGGTTTATTATATGCAAATGTCTCCCAGCTTGTTTGCTCCACATTTGTGCAAATAAATGTGGGCGTGTGTGTAATAATACATAATTGCATGCCGCACTTCGCCAGTGACGCAATGGAGCATGCAATTCCCAAAGCCAAATCATCGTCATCGTCGTCGTCGTCGTCCTCCTCCTCATCATCATTATCATCATCATCATCGTCACCATCATCAGATGAAATCATTTTACACTTTTCGTGTTTACTTAAGCGTGCGAGGCAACTTTATGAATGTTTTCAGTTTTCCAGTTTCCCGTTTTTCAAACACCAAATCCACTCGCACACACACACACGCGGGTCGATGGTGTAAAAATGCACGTAGCACAGTCACAAAATTGCAATAATTTTGCAATAGGACCAAGGACGAAGAAGGTTGCCGGGTCCTCTCGAAAGTCGAGAGAGAGAAAAAAAAAACCGCAACGTACGACAATTTTTGGCATTTTCACACTTTATGCGATGAACAGAATGAGGATAAAAGGCAACGGAAGCAGCCAAAAATGTATTGAGCCAAAAAGCCATGCCAAGGGGGCGAAAAAAGGACCTGCCTGCAACAACACGGGCCAAGGAGGGCATCAAAGTAACCAAAGATTTAAATAAACTTGTTCAGGAATATTAATAGAAAAGAAAGGTGAATATTTTCACAACTTTAAGAGGTTATTTCAGGATTAAGATATCATCTGCTTCATAAAAAGACCCTATCGAATTGAAACCTATTATTAAAATATATTTATATATTATTATAAACTGCAGACCTCTTGTTAACCCTTTAAATATATCCTAAACTTGCCCATTTGTTTGTTAATATTTCATAAAAGAGGCAGCAGCTTTTGTTTCTACAAAATTTCTACCTTAGCCTTCTTCTTTTTGTTACCTTCCTCTGCCATATCTACGTATCCCAGCTTGGCTCACTTCACTGCCTTGGCTTACATGTATCTTTGCCTGACGCTGGTTTCCCGTTTTATTGTTCAGGACTATTTCCTGGCTAAGTGCTTTTCCCTTTTAGCATCTTCCAGCCGAGTTGCGGTTTGGCTGTGTGTGTGTGTGTGTGTGCAACACCAATTTAACCCGTTCCATCAATCCGGCCACAGGGAGACACACCACACCAGCCATCGACCACTCTGCGCCACTCTCGGCAAGTCATGTGCAATTCATAAATGCATCTGCAATCGTCCAGCCCATTCACAGGATATGTGGCTCAAGTCGGAGCACTTCAAGGATCAACAAAAAAGAAAATAAAACAAAAATGGGTGAAGAACGAACCAAAAAAAAAAAAAAGAAAAGAAAAGAAAAGACACGACACAAGCACATGACAGCACTCTTTTCCATCTGGTCGCTCGCTCCTGCTACTCCTGCTAATCAAATCGGCCGCCAAGTCTTTTGTTGTCCAAAAGGAGCGAAGGACGACGTTGGAGGTGCGATGGAGAGGCATCTACTCAGGTGGCTTTCACTCCTTTTCTTCTCTCTCTTTTTCTTTCTTTTTTTTTTGTGTGTGGGTCAATCACCAGACAACAAACACACGGCGACATGGAATAGATGTCTAGGCTACATGTTGTCCATGAAATGATTGAATGGAAAAAGCACACACACCCGCCCAGAGCAAGCAAAGCTACCAGGCGAAAGAGAGCCAGGCACCCATCATCACATATGAAATGACAAGAAAAAATTGCTGAAAATATATTTGAATGAATTGAATGCAAACACATGTCCCTCTACATGGCCACCCAACATTTTCTGTGCACTGAAAACTAAAAGGAAAACTAAATGTGAAGAAAACGATTTAAAAACAATATTTCAAGCAGCAGAAAGTAGGAAATACAATTTTGTATTTGATCAAAAATATAATATTTTTAAATGAAAAAACCTTTTAAACAGAGACTTCTCTTTTTAGAAGTTTTAATTGCTTCTTCCTTTTTCAGAAAAAAATTATATCAATAATTAAAACCATTTTTAAAATCTGTGAAAATGTTTACCTGAATTTATGAAATCTTAAATAATTAAATAATATTATTGCCTCTATTTTAGCCCCTTTTTAAATGCTAATGGCTAGACTTATATTTCAGGAGATTTAAAATCATTAATTTTAGTCTCTAAAAACATTCTTTTTTCAGAAATGAAAGATGTTGAAATATTTATGTCTAAAATAATTTTTGAAATTATTTGTTCTCTTCTAGACACTTTTTAAATGACAATTCTCTGCAAAGTTATTTTTCTGGAGAATGAAAATCATTTAGTTCGATACATAAAACTCTGATTTAAAATATTCCCCTAGATTTTTTTCGAAATAAAATTTATAAAATGCTTTAAGATCCCCAAAAGAATAGAAATTATTTTCTGAAATAGATTTGAAGATTTAAAATCATGGGAAGTACAACCTATATATTTTTTTCTCTAGATGTAGTCTGTTGGCGCTTTTCAAACACGTGATCGATCTTTGGGGGCGTTGGGCGGTGGTCTCTTTGGTTTGTTGTTGTTGGTGGCTGGTGAGGAGGCTGGAAAATGTGGGAGGGACGGGATGGGCTGGGTGACTTTATGTGGGGGGGTTCGGTGGCAAAGCCAGCTCAGGTGTCTTTTGGAGCAAGTTTTCGTGCCAAAGTTTGTTCAGCACAAACATCAAATGTTGCGCGTCCCTCTCTCAGTCGCAGTCTTTCTTTCATAGCCCCCCGTACCCCGTGCCCCGTATTCTGCAATTTTCTTTTATTTTCTCCGTTTTTGCGCCGCTTTTCATGTTTTCTGTTGGTTTGTTTGTTTGTTTGCCTGTTTGAGTTGCTGTTAGAATTATTTTTTCCACTAACGCAAAGCCGCGCCGCCGAGAAGATACAATGTGAGATAGGTGCATATGTGGCACTCGTCCTTGTTTGCGAGTACATATGAAAAGCAAACAAGCATAGATTTAATGCAGCTTCTCACTCTCTCACTCGCTCGCTCCTCTTCTCTCTTTTCTCGGGGGTCCTTTGCCCTGTCTTAAGTCGCATCCCTTTTCCCTGTGTGTCCGAAGTCTTTGTGTGCGCTTGTACTGTTGCTACTGCTGTTGTCCTGGTCCAGAACGCTTCGTTAGCTTGGCAAATTCCCTTGTCCTGTGCCATTTATTATTACCCCAAGACAGTTCGTTCTCGATGTTTGAGCGCGCCTTGCTATATCAATATATGTTGCAGACATGCAAGGGTACTGGCCATGTCCTTGCTAGATGGTTCTCCATCCAACTTTGGACAATTTCAAAGGAGTTCTTGCAAGTAATATCGCCAGGAAACTGCTTTAGGATAATTTTAATATAATTAAACTCTCTCTATCTCAATCTTTTTCCCTTTATCTAGCTTGTTTCTCAGCTTCTACAGACATCCCCCTAATATATCCTTTATCTGCGCCATTGCAGTTGTACCTGCAGCACCTGTATCACCTGCGCATATCCATGTCCATCCCTCGCACAGAACCCTAATGAAGCAATAGTCAAACAGTGAACCCCAAAACCGAGGGCAAAGTCCTATCTCTTTTGTGTGATTCCCCCTTTTTGCGAGCTGCATATGCCAACCATCACCTTCGCCATCATGTGTGAATCTGATTTGAAATCATGACTGCATCCGGCATTAAGTTTATACGCAGGCTACAGATTTGTATAAAGAAAATACTACCTTGTATTACAAATGAAATATTATATATTAAAGTAATTACTGCATTTTAATATAAAATATTTAATTTGAGAGAAAGTAATATTTTTTTTATCAAAACAAAACAAATTTAAATTATATTGATGGAGTTCCTAAGAATTTTCAGCTGAACATTTTCGATGCCAAAATAGTTTTCATTTTATAAGGAATTTTTTTAAAAGAAGAACATTGCAAAAAAAAAATTTTAAATAATATAATTAAATAATTGCAACCCTACTTTTACCTCTAAAATATTTCTGAGCATACAGTTCAACCCTTTGCACTATTTTTGCACATTTTTTAGAGACTTCGTAATTAGAAAATTTAACTCATTTGCCAAACATTTAATC
Source organism: Drosophila anomelani (assembly GCA_035045905.1). Taxonomy (NCBI): domain Eukaryota; kingdom Metazoa; phylum Arthropoda; class Insecta; order Diptera; family Drosophilidae; genus Drosophila; species Drosophila anomelani. The sequence continues at coordinate 1,976,294 of JAWNOO010000076.1, forward strand.
ATATTCAAGCAAAACTAAATTATCTTATCCCATCTAGAGACCTCAAATAACATAATTGTAATGTCTTTTGCTGAGAGATAATTCGAACCTCATTATATTATGGAAATCTGAGACGCATAAACGCCGTATCAGTTGTACTTTGAGCTCGCTTGTCACTCAGCTTTCGTCCTTGGGGGGGAAGGGCGTGACGCAGAAGGATTCTACTTTTGCTTTCGCTTTGCTTTTGGACGACTCTGATTTAGTCAGCTCAGGTGAATGATATAAACTTAATTGCGGAAATTGGGTTAAAAAAAAAAAGAAAACCCAGGGCAGAACTTTGACACATGTGCGGGTTAAATAAATTTATGTGCGTCCAAGTGTGTGTGTGTGCGTCGTTCATTGACTTGACTTGACTTCACTTCGCCCCATTGGCAGGAATAAAAATGGGAGCAAGGCGAAAGTTTTTCGCACACGTCGCAAAAGGCGGACTGCGGACTACGGGCTCCGGGCTTCGGGCTCCTGGCTCTCCGATTCTCCGGTTCTTCCGCCTTCCTTCCTCCCCGCCGCCACCGTTTGTGTGCCCGTTGTAATGCAATTTTATTTCATTTCATTGAAGGCAAAGTTTTCCCTTCGAATTCTTTTACTTAACTTGTTCCTTCTTTAGCAACACACACACTTGTACAATGCTTTTCCTACGCTTTTCCTTTGGATTTTCACCCCGGACAGGGACAAATTTGCCGTTGCCTCTAACCCACTAAGACGATGTATGCAAATCTTTGATGTAAGTAATAATTTCCTTCCTCTCCGAATAAAGAAAAGGAGAAAAAATTCACACACACGGAGGAGGTGTAGCAGGGAAAGCCAGCGAAATGGCAGATGAAACTTTGCGATTGTAAATTATGAGCGTGTGAATATTGCTTTTAGCATTTTGGCGAAAGTTCCGGCACTGATTTCGCCAAATTTCGGCAAACGTCAACGGATAAATCAAGGCACAAACGGAGTTTGAGTCAAAGTCGTAGGAGGGTTAAAGGTTGGCAGTGCCACGCAGGAATTCAGGCATCTAAATTATTAATGGCAAATCGGGCGTTTTATTTGCGGAAATTATCCTTTATTTTTCTGCGAAAGCTAATAGCTTTGTGTATTCCAAATTACCTTCTAGGGAAATCATTCTGGGGGAAAAAAAAGTAATAGGTGTCTAAAATTAGCTTCAAATACTTAAATATTTCTGCAGATTATTCAAATCCTTTGGAAATTCAATTGAAAAACAACAACCTTAAAAAATGCTAACCAAAGAGTCAAAAGGATGAAATTGTATCACATTTAATTACTCGAATTACCAACAAAATGCCAGGAGAGGAGAATTGCAAAGTTGGTGTGGGATCTGTGCTTCCTTTGAGCAGCATAACTTTTCAGTGGGGCCTGTATATCAAATATGCCAAGTTTGGCAATGTAAATAAAGTTATTCACAGCTGTGTAGGAGCTAGGAGGAGGTGCTAGGAGCTTTCATTAAGAGAATAGAATGCGTGAAAGTTGGACCAAGCAATTGCCATAAAATCCAGCATCTAACTGGGACTTTAGGCACAAAAGGTAAGGTCAAAAATGGTAATTAAAAATGAAGTAAATAAAAACAATATTCCTATTATAAAATATAAATAAAATCTAGTAAAAGCAAAGCTAGACAAACTTTAAAATTTCCCATGAAAAAGTCTATAAAAAAAGCCCCCATCCCCACTCCTATAGGAAGTTCAAAAAATCGGAGCTGACAAACCGTAAACGATTAACGAAACCCAGCTGGTTCCGATGTGTAGCATTTCCGGAATTTTTAGCCCCATGGCCAATCGATGCCAGGGGCTATGCACAGCTCTGAGAGGCTTTAAGCCTGCTGACTCTGGCTTTAAAATGCAATTTTGAAACAAACTGCGATCCACTCGAATGCGGGCTTGGTCGAGTGCCGCTGTCCGGGTGGATAGCCACCACCCCCTGGCACCCTCTCTCTGCGCGCACCCATAACCCATCAGTTTCCCATTTTCCGGGGCGAAACCAAAACCACCATCGTCGACGTCGTCCTTACCCCTTCTCATTGCCCGTGGACATTTTCGCACTCGCATAACTTTGACAGCATTTTTGCAGAATTACAATTAACTGCCTAGCCTCCAATGGGCAATGAGGGGGAACAGCGGGTGGGGGCAGCAGGACGAAAAACCAGGAGCAGCCGTTGGAGTTGCAGCCTAAAAGTACGCAACCACATTCGCAGGCAAACACTCTGTGGGGGCGAAGGCAGAGATGTCTAGTTGGATATACATTTTTTTATAGTTTTAAATATTAATTATTATTAAGAGAGAAAAAATAAAAATGAAAAAGGGAAAGTGAAGTCGGAGAAAGGCCAAGACAACTGGTTAATAAAAAGGTTAGGAGCGCTAGATCGCTTCGCTAAAGAAAGTTTAATGTTTTTAAAGCTGGAAATATTTTGTAAACCTTTTAAATTACATTTTTTTTTTAAGATATCTCTTTTAACTGTTTTTCTCACATTTAAAATATATAATTAAGAAAGCTAAATCGATTCCCCTCATGTCGTTCATGAATATTACCTATTTTTTAGGGTTGCAAATACAAAATAAAATCCAAATTTCAAGCATTTAAATGTTTTAGAGTGATTTATGTGAAAAATAACTTTTCCTAATTAAATATTTTTTCTGTTTCGCTCACTTATCAATGGCAGACAGTTTTATTTTGTTTGGAAAAGTTGCTGTGTAAAACTAAGCTAGCTAAAGCTTAAAATGTTCTCACAGTTTTCCTATTTATTTACCAAAAACCAAAAGTTAGTTCATTTAATTTCACCTTGATCAAGATATGAATTAATTAAATTTTTGGTAAAACTGAGTAAACCCTTTTTGTTGTCCCTACAGTTCGATACGTCCTGTGTGTGTTTCCTTTCCCTTTTTTTCCTGTTTTCTTTGAAATGGGTCGCCCCGGCATCACTGACTAATGTGAATGTGGAAATGGAAATGGGGAAATTTGTTCCATTTTACGCTTTCTACACAAAAACAATAAATCGCTCACAGCATCAACAGCGTCAACTTTCCTAATGCAGCGGGTCGCTGCCTGTTGGCTGCGAGAATGTTGGCCAGGCTGGGATGGAGGCTGTTGGATGCTGGCTCCTGGCTACTAGATGCTAGCTGCTGGCTGCCGGCTGACGGCTAAATGTGAGTATCGCGGAATGGTGGCAACAAAAACCGGTGGCAAACTGCCACCAGGATGCCAGCAATTGAGGCTGAAGCCATTTTAACTGCCACTTGAATAGTAACTAAAAAAAAAATAACAAAAAATAAACTATATGCATCATGTGCACGAGTCTTCGGGGGCTAAAACTGTAAATTGTAATTTTCAACTTTTAAGTGGCTGCTACGTGTGAGGCTTTGGCTCTCGCTCTAACCTCTTGCTCCCTCTCTCTCCACAGCTGATGGCAGAATGGAAATGGGAAATTCAAAATGAAAATCAAAATGGAAATAGCATTGACGCTATTTTTCACGCCCACTTCAGTGTTGACAAAAGGTTAGGCATCATCACGGGATGTTGCCAGAGCAAGATTATCCCTATAAAGGATGTTAATTAATTGTATTAAATTAAATTAATTAATTTTAACAGGTTTTATAAGCTATGTTTCGAAATATATATTTCGAGTGGTTTGAAAACTCAAAAGATAAGGCACTAATGTTAAGAAAAATGCCTATAAGAAAATAATCAAATTTGTTCTAAATTTTTTTTAAATATTCCCAAAATCCAAATGGTTATCCTACATGTTATTTATAAATTAAAAATCTAAATATCAGCGCCTCAACCTGACCCCTGGCAATTTCTTCTCAGAAAACCCCAAACACAACACGAACTCGCACCTGTCGTAATACAGGGCAGACCACAGATTTTGGAGAGTTGTTGGCCAACACAGCAGTGAAGCGAGCCTGATTGAGTGGGTCAGTGGGCGAAAAAGGGCCAAGTGAAAGTGAAGTAAACGTGATTGAAATTTTATCTCTGACAAGAAATCGAAAGATATATTTAGCAGTCGCAGCTGTGAGAGCCGGGTCACCCGGGTCACCGCCCCCAAAATCCCTCTAACAAACACACACACACACACCTCAGCCGCAATCTCAGCAGCCACACACGAGTGTGGGTGTGTGTGCGTTGTGTTGCCAATTCAATTCTTCAACGGGTTACCCACTTCGGCGTTACCCGTTACGTCGCCATCTTTCTTCCTACGTTTGGCCCCCTCTGGAGCCCCGTGTTATTTGCATTGAAATGTTGAGTAATTGGAAAACCAATCTGAAGCATCTGCAGTTCTTGTTTTGCATACCTCTGGCACCTTCCTAACCACCTCTACCTTCATGCCTTACCTCGCACACACACACACACACGCCCCCTCGATTTTTCAAACCGAAATCAACGTCGCAGTGGCAGTGGCAGTCACAGAAGCGGAATGGAGCAAGGCGGGTTAAGCCTGGAGAACGATGCAAATGTGCACGGAAAAAAAGGATTGAAAGCCAACTAGAATCCCTGTCGAAATGAAATAAATAAATAATATTAATAAAATATCAATAGAGAAAACCATTATCTAAAAAAAAAATTTCATTTACAAACCCTCCAAGAAATAATTCTTAAAGTAACCAAAAAGTATACATTTTCTTTCGCTGCATGACTTTGATGGCTGATGGGTGGGGATGCAATAGGTCGACAGGTTGTTTCGCTTGTGGCGCTTCACTTGCTAAAAATAAATTGTTTTTAAATAGCTCGCATCGCTCGACACGGTGCTCGTCGGGTGTCTGCTGCAGACACCGATACCGATTCCGATACCCCTTATTTACGCCCACCACCCACATTTTGTCGGGACAACAACGGAAATGAGCCTGGGAGAAACAACAGAGCAGGCCAAAGGGCTGACAAAAGCCAGCAATGAACGCGAGCTTCCGCCCCCGCCGATTCCTGAACTTGTTTGTTACCAATTTTATTATAAATGTTTGTGTAAACTGTCTTTTGGATCTCTTCTGAATTGATTTGCTGCGGAAATTGTTGCAAATATGTTATAAAAAAAAAATACATAAATTCTAAATTGATTTTACTCCTACTTTTGAATTTATTTGAAATTTAAAAAGATTAATGCCATTACGATTTTCCACCGTAAAAATATTACAAAATTGAAAAAAAAATTCCACCAGGCTAAAAAGTGAACCCAAACTCAATTAGCAGCGCTTTCGATTGCTGCTTTGGGATTTTCCCTGCTGATTGCAGGGCCGCTTTGGAGAAGCAGCACTGCATTCCTTTCCACGATTGCTCCGATTGCTGCGATCCTTTTGACGAGCTCCTCGGACCCTTTCCGGGCATGGCGGCTGCTCGCTTTCATTGCATATCGAGTTCTCGTCCAACGAAGGGACTAGTTCGTCGAAGGGCGCATAATTTTCCATGGAGCTAAATCCGTGGCAGGATGGATCATTTGGTTCGGTTTGTTGTGTTGAATTGAAGGAGGGACTAAATGTGGGCATCGTCATGTCATTGATCATTGTCTGTCCGTAGCTATTGCCGGGATTTTGATAGGTTCGGGTCACCGAAGAGGTGGACTTAATCGTAACCTGGGTCACTTTTGGCGATGCTTCAGCGCAGACGTCCGTTATTGTCTTTGTTGGACAATTGTTTTTATTCAGTCGTTGGGCGGTGGTTGCCTTCTTGCCCGAAGTTTTCGATTTGGTCCGCGACTTTTCCGCTTTGCGTGAAGGACCCTTCGTCTTGGTTGGCTCGCATCTCGTAGAGCTCATGGGCGGCGCCGAGGATTCGAAAAATTCATCCGACTCGGTCTCATCGTTTATTTGCGAGCGGCAGGGATCCGATATGTCCTCCAGCCTTTCGCTGGGCATCGTCACCTGACAGGGCCCATAGGACAGTTCCTGAAGAGAGGGCATAGTCACATCCTCTAGGCGTCCTCCGAAGCTATCCAGTCCCGGGCCGCACGCGCGCGGTTGGTTATGAAACGAGGGAGGAGCACTCTCGTCCGCCAAATAATCTGTGGGATAGGAAACGTCTGGCGCACGTTGCGCTACCAACTTGGATTCGTTGTAGGTCATGATAAGGTCCTGCGGCATGGACACATCCTCCAGGCACTCGTTCGTCAGCCAGGGGCGACGTCGGGATGTCGCACGCGAAGTATTCGCCTTCTGGAGGCAACCTCTATTGTTTACAGCAGGTGCCGATAAACGGGGCCGAAGTCGTGCCCCTTCTCGATTCGACACACACATCATGGACGATGGGTTGGAATAGGGTCGCCGGTGCCCGAGGCTCGATTGCACGCCCATTCCCTCTTCGCAGCTTCGGTCTCGTCCCGATGACCAAAGGATTCCGCCAAAGGACGGCATTGTCATATCTTCCAGGCATTCATTCGTCATCGACATTTGCTGTTGCCGCAGGCTACGGCCCCGCGATGGCCCAGACCCAGAGAATTCAGCATACGACGGCATGGTCACATCTTCCAAGCATTTATTGGAGTCTTGAACACATTCGTAGCGACCTGAATTGCCCAAAGATGGCATGGTAATATTTTCTAGGTACTCATCGCCGGTGATTGTTGTCCCACGACCCGAACTCCCAAAACTTGGCGCTGATATGTCGCAGATATTTTGCGTAAACCTAGAGTTTTGCTGTCTCCTGGGCGTTCTACATTCCCGCAATCTCGACCCCTTTAATATCCCACCCACCGCAGATGGCATTGTCGCCCCCCGAGAGCGTTCGCTGGTCATAGATCTTCCCATTCGACAAGGACTCCTGCCCTGAGATACGTCTTTATAGGATGGCATTGTTATATCCTCCAAACATTCCCTAGTCATGGATTTTTGACGTCGACTTGAATTCTTGGCGCTTGCTGATCCGGATACTCCACCAAAAGAGGGCATTGTCATATCGTCAAGGCATTCGGTGGGCATAGATCTCTGCATTCGACAGGGACTCTTGCCCCTGGAAGCTCGAGAGAATTCTGCATACGAGGGCATAGTCATATCTTCCAGACATTCGTTGGCTATAGATCTTTGCTTTTGACAAGGACTCCTGCCCCTTGATGCTCGAGAAACGCCTCCGAAAGAAGGCATTGTCATATCATCTAAACATTCGTTGGTCATAGATATCTGCTTTCTACCACGACTCCTGCTCCTTGATGATCCGGAAACTTCTCCGCACGAAGGCATTGTAATTTCGTCCAAACGTTCGTCAATAATAGATCTCTGCAGTCGACTAAGACCTCTGCCTGTTGAATTACTTCTGAATGAGGGCATTGTTATATCATCTAGGCATTCGTTGGTCATCCCACGCATTCGACCAGGACTTCTGCCCCTCGAAACTCCAGAAACTCCACCAAAGGAGGGCATTGTCATATCCTCTAGACATTCGCTGGCCGCGGATCTCTGTTGTCTACAAGGGCTCTTACCTCTGGACACTTCGCCATAGGAAGGCATCGTCATGTTCTCCAGACACTCGTTGGTCATAGATCTCTGCCTTAGACAAGGACTCTTGCTTATTCGAGCAACTCTATTTTCGTTGGCAATGCATCTCCTCTTTTGGTCGATACACTTTGCCCGCAATGATCCAGAAACTTCCCCGAATGACGGCATTGTCATATCGTCAAGACATTCAGTGGGCATAGATCTCTGCATTCGACAGGGACTTTTGCCCCTAGAAGCTCGAGAGAATTCTGCATACGAGGGCATAGTCATATCTTCCAGACATTCGTTGGCTATAGATCTTTGCTTTAGACAAGGACTCCTGCCCCTTGATGCGCGGGAAACTCCTCCGAAAGATGGCATTGTCATATCATCCAGACATTCGTTGGTCATTGAGATCTGCTTTCGATCACGACTCTTGCTCCTTGATGATCCGGAAACTTCTCCGAACGAGGGCATTGTAATTTCGTCGAGACATTCGTCCACCATAGATCTCTGCATTCGACATGGACTTTTGCCCCTAGATGCTCGAGAAACTGCTCCGAAAGATGGCATCGTCATATCATCTAGACATTCGTTGGTCATAGATCTCATATTTCGATCGGGACACTGGGCCCTTGATGATCCGGAGACGTCTTGGAACGAGGGCATTGTCATATCATCTAAAAGTTCGTCAATCATACATCGCTGTTTAGGGCTAAGACTGGTGTCTTTACGCTGTAAAGAAATTTCTCCAAAGGTGGGCATAGTAATATCATCTAGGCATTCATTGATCATGGATCGTTGCAGTCGACTAAGAGTCCTATCTGTAGATGCAAAGGAACCTGTTTCAAACGATGGCATTGTCATATCGGCCAGACATTCAGTAGTCATGGACCTCTGCATTCGACTTGGACTTTTGCCCCTAGAAACTTCTGTATAAGAGGGCATCGTCATATCTCCCAAATATTCGTCCCCCATAGATCTCTGCATTCGACATGGACTTTTGCCCCTAGATGCTCGAGAAACTCCTCCCAAAGATGGCATCGTCATATCATCTAGACATTCGTTGGTCATAGAGATCATATTTCGATCGGGACACTTGGCCCTTGATGATCCGGAGACATCTTGGAACGAGGGCATTGTCATATCATCTAAAAGTTCGTCAATCATACATCGCTGTTTAGGGCTAAGACTAGTGTTTTTACATTCTATAGAAACTTCTCCGAAGGTGGGCATAGTAATATCATCTAGACACTCATTGATCATAGATCTCTGCAGTTGACTAAGATTTCTACCTGTTGATGCAACGGAATTACTTCTGAACGAGGGCATCGTCATATCCTCTAGACATTCGTTGGTCATCGATCTCTGCATTCGACCTGGACTCCCGCCCCTAGAAACCCCAGAAACCTTTTCAAAAGAGGGCATTGTGACATCATCCAAACATTCGTCCGCCATAGATCTCTGCATTCCACATGGACTTTTGCCCCTAGATGCCCGAGAAACTCCCCCGAAAGATGGCATCGTCATATCATCCAGACATTCGTTGGCCATGGATATCCTCCGTTGTCGACAAGAACTCCTGCCTGTAGATTCTTCGCAATAGGAAGGCATAGTCATATCTTCCAGACATTCGTTGGTAATAGATTTCTGCGTTATACTGCGACTCTTGCCTTTCGAAGATCGGGGAACTCTACTCTTGTTAGCCATGGATCTCTGCCTTTGATCAGGACACTTGGCCCTTGATGATCCAGAAACCTCTGCGAACGAGGGCATTGTTATATCATCTAAACATTCGTTGGCCATGGATCTCCGTTGGCGACAAGGACTCCTGCTGACTGTGGATTCCTCGCAATAGGAAGGCATCGTCATATCCTCCAGACATTCGTTGGCAATAGATTTCTGCTTTACACTACGACTCTTGCCTTTCGAAGATCGAGGAACTCTACTCTTGTTAGCCATGGATCTCTGGCTTTGATCAGGACACTTGGACCGTGATGATCCAGAAACCTCTCCGAACGAAGGCATCGTTATATCATCTAGACATTCGTTGGCCATGGATCTCCGTTGGCGACAAGGACTCCTGCTGACTGTAGATTCTTCGCAATAGGAAGGCATCGTCATATCTTCCAGACATTCGTTGGCAATAGATTTTTGCTTTATACAACTCTTGAACTTTGAAGATTGAGCAACTTTACTTTTATTTGTCATGGATCTCTGCTTTTGATCAGGACATTTGGGCCTTGATGGTCCAGAAATCTCTGCGAACGAGGGCATTGTCATATCATCTAGGCATTCGTTGGTTTTCTGCTGTTGATCGGGACATTTGGCCGTGGATGATCCAAAGTCTTCTCCGAACGAGGGCATTGTCATATCATCTAGGCATTCTTTGGTTATCTGCTTTTGATCAGGAAACTTGGCCCTCGATGATCCAGAATCTTCTACGAACGAGGGCATTGTCATATCATCCAGGCATTCGTTGGTTGTCTGCTGTTGATCAGGACATTTCGCTCTTGATGATCCAGAAACCTCTGCGAACGAGGACATTGTCATATCATCTAGACATTCATTGGTCATGTTTCTTTGCTGCTGGTCAGGACACTTGGCCCTTGATGATCCGGAAACCTCTCCGAATGATGGCATTGTCATTTCATCCAGACATTCATTTGTCAGCGATCGTTGCTGTTGGTCAGGACACTTGGCTCCTGAGGATCCAGAGATATTTTGGAATGAGGGCATTGTAATATCGTCTAGACACTGGTTAATCATAGATCTCTGCTGGCGACTTAAACTCCCGTCATTACATGCCCCAGAAATTTCTGTAAAGGAAGGCAAAGTCATATCGTCAAGACGTGCGTTAATCATAGATCTCTGTTGGCGACTTAGACTGATATCTCTTGAGGCTCCAAAGGAGGGCATTGTCATATCATCCAGACACTCGTTGGTCATGGATCTCTGCCGCTGACCTCTACTTTGACTTCTAGATACTGCAGCGCCTTCTCCAAACGAGGGCATTGTCATATCTTCTAGACACTCGTTGGTCATGGCTCCACGGTAAGGCATTCGGAGCGATCTTTGCCTGGCGGATCTAGATCCCGATATTTCGCCGCATGATGGCATGGTCATATCCTCCAGACACTCATTGGTCATGGGTCGCCTTCCCTGCCGGAGACTCCTGTTCGGTGACGATGAGCGGATCACTCCACCAAACGAAGGCATGGTCAAATCCCCTAAGGATTCACAGGCCTTTGGAATGCACCTAGAACGGGGGAAGGTTGAAGAATATCTATCGCTGGGACACCTGCCAGTTGACTTTGATCTCTGCGTTCGCTTTGGAGTTTTTCCGTCAAATGAGGGCATGGTGACATCATCCAAGCATTCTGCTCTGGTGGAGTTGGCCATTGAAGGCGCTGATATATCCCATAGGTTCTGGCTGGTAATCAACATTGGCTGTTGTTGCTGGCAATCATCATCCGCAGCTTTATTGGAATTCCATGATTCATTTCCGCATGCCTTTGGCATCGATTCGTCTTCCAGGCAGGATTGCTGAAAGGAGGGCATTGTCTGATCTTCCAGGTTTTCGCATTGGTCGGGCATGAGGAGGGAAGTAGCAGATGGGCAAACCGGCAAATGATTCTAAGGTTTTTGGCAGAATATTATTATATTTTCTTTTTTCCTACAGTTTTGACAAAGAACCTACGACGACACCTAACATTCCTAACTACTAACGAAATTTTACTAAAATTGGTGAATTTTTACGAGACATTTTTCCCCAAAATAAATAAATTTAAATATGGAATTATTTAAAAATTGATTAGAAAATGTGTATATACTTAAAAATTGCTTTAAAATGAATCAAAATCGGCACTCACAAGTTGATCACAGGGCGTAGTTTCGATCTCATTATTTTCTTCCATTTTCTCCGATTCCTCTTGGGCCTGAGCTGGGCTGCACCACAGATGATCCCTCAGCCGCTTGAAGCGACCCGAGATCTCATTATAAACACAGTCCATATAGTTAAGCGTTTCCTTTTCGGACCTCGCGTTGGAGATGTCATCATCCATACACGGAGGAGACACATCCTCGAGGCATTCATGTTCCGTATTGCCACCGGAATTCTGTGACTCGATGCTGAGATCAAAGCCTGGCGGCGACATATCCGCCAGACACTCCTCAGGCAGATCGCTGATATTTATTTCCGACGGACACGGCCGACGGCGCTGTGGATGGGCTTGCCGAAAGGCTTCCATTACCGCGGAATCCGTTTCATCTAGATTTGGGCATAACAAGTATATTAATATAAAATTAAATAATTGATAATATTAGAACAAAAACTTTTGTTTTTTTTTATGTTAAGATTTTACTAACAAGTCATGTCACGGAACATGCGCGGATGCCGCCACTGCTCATTGCCCGTCAATCCGAAATCTTGGGGATTGTATTGCGGAACTTGACCACGAAATCCCGGACGTAAGTGCTCCGGAGTTCGTGTTAGATCGTCACACGTATTTGGGGCATTTCTGGGGGTTCTTATAAGAGCGAAAAAGATATAAAACATTAATCCAAGTTTAGTTTGAAAAATCAAATAAAATCTTAGATGTTAATACCTGTTCAGATCCGAGCAGTTCCTGGGAGAAGGCTGGTTACCATTGCCGCCACTAACAAGATGTATAGATTATAGTTGGAATCCATTAGAAGCCACTACCATGGACTCACCTCTTGCTCCTTCTCGACTTCTTCAACTGGTTCATTTTTCAGCCTGGAAATGGAAAATTTTGGGAAAATTAAAAATTTTGTAGAAACGTCTGGTGCGTTAGGCTTAGTGGAGGTAGGAAAGTAAACTGACAAATTAAGGCTAGTAAGTCAGTGACTGCTCCGATTTAAAGTGGAGGCTCTACCGATTTCATTTTCATTTCCAATTCGTTTGCTTCCTGCGTCTTCTATTTTTATCGTTGTATCCGCGCATAGCAGACAGCAGCCTGAGTGGGAAAGTGTGTCAAGCATCCCGTGACTCTATTTCTTATCCAATTAAACAATTATGGAGAGCTCGTTAAGGCAGGTTGTTTGAGAAGCGCTGCGAGCGCCGCTTCCGCTTTCCGCCTCTTCCCTTTTCTTCGCGGAAACGAAACCAAAGCAGATGCAATTAGCGGACATAGTTTTTCATTTTCCTTCGGCTTCATTGGCTTCTCACTGAATACGGAGGACGGAGGACGGGATCAGGATAGGATATGACAGTGCGGCACAGGAGATAGACTGCGAGAGGTGTTCGTTCGGATCGGCGGCTAGGCAAAGTCGTCACACGAAACCGCTTTCATTTCCGCCAAACACAATTGCATCATTAGCGATGCAATCTCCGTTACTTAACGTAACCGCAACATGCCGGAAATGAAATCCGAGGCAAGCTGACGCCGGCTCCTCCACCACTGGCTGGCTAAACTTTTGCCAGCCACGGTGAACGACTCGACAAGTGGCAGAAGCCGCTAGCAAAAACGCCAACCAAGTAGAAGGAAATATGACGTCGCCATGTGGCCCAGGAATAGTCAAAGAGGATAAGGTATGAAGCCGCACGGGCTAAAGGCTCGAACCGGAAAGCGAACGGAATGATGCGGCCTCGCAGAAATAATCGAATGAAGGAGGACCAGGGACCAAAAGCAGCTGTGAGTCGAGGAGCGATTACGCTGGGGCGCTTCATTTAGCTGGATGGGATAGGGTCAGAAACTGGAGCTGCCTCTAACTCTGAGCAGGAGGAGCAAGAGCATGTCCTGGGGCGTCAGCCACCTGCAAATATTTGACTTAAGCTTGCAGACAAAGAGACATGCGAGGGCAGCATCATCTGTTCCTATAAAATAATGATTATTTTTTTTTGCAAGAGATCAACCTTTAAAATATAAAAAATTTCTAATTTCTCAAACCATTCCATGGCCTATTCGTAAATCTTCAGTTATTAAATTAAGCTTCTCCTGAATCTCACCACTCGAATGACTGATGAACAGGGGACGTGTGCAGGGTCCATGCAGTCAAGCAATCAACTGACGCTCCAGCAGCCGCGTATTTGCATATCCTCACCTGGTCGGTTGTTGGACACAGAACGCTGCTACCGTGTTGTCACCTTTCGCACCGCTTTGTGCCGCATTAATGCGCATATTAAAATGGACGCGAAGGCGAAGGCATGCAGAAACTAATGTCTGTCGCTGCCCAGGAACTTGATATTCATATGAGGCAAAGGTGCACACAAGAAAAAAAAACGGACAAGCTTAGAAAATCCATCAAAATATTTTAAATTTTTAAATATCATTCAAATAAGTAAAAGAAATTTACAAAAGTAAACGAAAAATAGAATTTATATAAAAAATAAATAGCTAAGTTTCTTCAAAAATATTTAAGCTGTTTAAAAAGAAATTATTTTACTAATTAAAACCGTTTTTTTTCCCACAAATAAGAATAATCTAATAAAAACAAAAAAAGGAAAGGCACCACACGCCGCCTTGAGCCTCAACGGCGGACTGAGGCAGGCTCCAGGATAGCGCCTCTATATATACCCCTTGAGCAGAGATTGAGAGAAAGTTGGAGAGAGAAAGTGACAGTGGGAGTGGGAGAAAATAGAGATCGAAAGTGAGAGAAAGATAGAGATCAAGAGAGAGAGAGAGAGATACAGATGGAAAGTGAGAGAAAGTTAGAGATCAAGAGAGAGAAAGATAGAGACCAAGAGAGAGGGAAAGTTAGAGATCAAGAGAAAGATCGAGAGAGAAAGAAAACATCGAAATTCTGCAATAATATTAGGTGGCCAAGTATATATTATTTTACAATTCACACATTTTGTATAAATCATTTTAAATTGCATTAAAAAATCTATGAAATATCAATGAAGAATAATTTTTATTTGGCGCTGTGCAGAAACCTTTACCTCTCTTTTATTTTTTTTTGGTAAGGACACAGTAGCAGGACCTGCACAAAAGGATTGCTGGCGACTGCCTCAAGGCTACAGACGACTTTTCTTCTATTTTGTAACCCCCGCAAAGTTCGGCGAACGTTTAGCTTTTGCTTACTTTTCAATTTATCGGCAAAAGGAGAGAGGCAAGGCGAGCCGTTGCTGGTGGGGATTCTTAGCAGATGTGCTTAACGGTTTCGGGGCACAACATCACATAATGCAATGGAATAACACAAAGGAGGACACCATTGAGGGCTTAGGCGCGGAGCAAACATGGCCGCACGGGTAGCGATTAGCGCGCAACTGTATCCACCCAGGCACCTTTCCAGCTCCTGGTCCTTTTCGGCGCCATGTGGAAGCCACAAAAGCCACGGCCACCGCAGCTTCATCAAAGATACATTATGTGTGTGTGTGTGTGCCTGTGTGTGTTAGTGTGTGCATAAATTCACAAACAGAAAACATAAAACAGAGGGAGCCGGAGCCAGCCAGCAAGCAATCAGGAAATGAAACCGAATCAATAAGTGCCAAGTCTGGAATTGAATAAACAAAACAATTGCGAAAGCCACTTGAACTGCCGTCCTACTCGAAGGTAAAGAAAAGGCAGGGACTATCTGGGTTGGGAAATATTAACTCCCAAAGCAACTGGGACATATAAATGTCCTTAAACATAGAAATGTCGGTGGTGAGAATTTCCCTGTGTTATTATCCTTTGGGACAGCATCTGGCGGGAAAGTTGGGCAACACATAGAAAGCTTTTAGGTTGAACTTTTTCGAAAATTCGCTAACAGAAACATACAGACAAGCTTATTCGGGGCTGGCCTTCCTATTTACAATCAATTCTATCAATTTGTCGTTAAAAAAAGGCATCATTTGGAACCACTTACGTGGTTTATACATCCGCGCTGCTGAACGATCCCTCGTCGTGCCGCCTGTTGCTATGGCGACCTTCCGGGTTTGCTATGCGACTGTTTTCTGCGCATTTCCTTGCAGTCACCGACCGAGGCAAAGATTTTCGGGTGCTTATCCTGGGCCCAGCGGCCGAGGACAAGGCGGAATCGCCTCGCTGGACTGCAGCGCCCGAAAGACGATCAGGTCACTATCATCGGCGTGCGTTTTATAGCACTTTAGTATTATCCTAAAAGATATTGAAAAATAATCATCAATTAAAAGAAATATTTATAGATGAATTTAAAATTAATAAGTGATCTTGGAAGAGTTGTAAATAAATCATAATATAATAATTTTCATAAGAAATATCAATGGAAGAGCTAGAAACAAATCATTTTCCAACAAAATATTCTAAAAAGAGATGGAAATAAATTGTTTTCCTAAGAAATAATGTTTAAATAATCAAAAAAAATATACAATTTCCTTAAGAAACTTCAACAAAAAAAGGGTAAAAATAAATATTTTCTGTTCTAATAATCTCAGAGTCCGAAAACTGAATAATCTTTCTAACAAATATGGCTCAAAGTCAGATATGAATAATTTCTCACGTGAATATTCCTCGAACAAGCCAAAATAAATCACTTCCTGCAGGCCACCTTCAACTTGTTGGCCATCTCGATACGAACTGTACCACAAGTATGTATGCATTAGTGTGTGTATGTGGCTTGGAGCACCCCGCGAGCTCAACCAACTGTTCGCTGCTCATTTGCCAAATGAACGATGTGGCGGATCTGCAGCGCGGCGTGTGCCACCAGTTGCTGGCCAGGAAGACACAGTTGGATTCACTACAATGCCAACACAATTGGAACAATTTGCACACACGAAATAAAAATGGCGCGATTACGTATGTATTAGTGTCTGTATTTGGCTTGAAGCACCTCGCGAGCTCGAGCCACCAAAAAATCTGCCAAATGGACGATGTGGCGGATCTGCAGCGCGGCATCCATTGCGTGTGCCACCAGTTGCTGTTTAGGAAGACGCAGTTGCAACGCAGGATTCGATACGATGTCAATAGGCAGGCGAAAAAGACAATTGGAAAAATTTTCACACACGGAAGTAAAAAAGGCGCGATCACTACTAGTCCTGGAGATGGAAAAACATGAATACATCGGTGTCCATTCCGACAATCGATGTATCGCCAACTCACTAGGATTAGCGATGAAAAGTGCATCAAAGTAGCGAGTAAACGAGAGAGAAAGGAGCAATTCATATTACTCGTTAATAAATAAAGGAACCTTGAAAGAATCAATAGTGAATAATTTTATCTTCATTAAATGTCAGTAAATGAGTTCGAAATAATTAATTTCCCCAACAAATATTCTAAGAGTAGTCAGAAAAATATAATCTTTTACAATAATATTTATAAAATAATTTGAAATGAAACCGAAATATTCGCGGAAGGGTAAGAAACAAATAATTTCATTAGGAATTGATTTAGGAAGAGTTTTAAATGAATAATTTCTGATAAATAATCTTAGAATAATTAAAAAAATCATTTCCATATGAAATATAATTGGAAAAGCTAAAAGTCAATCATTTTCCTGCAAAAATATACTTTAAAGAGTTGGAAATAAATCATATTTCTAAAAAAATAATTGTAAAATAATGAAAACTATACAATTTCCTCGGAAATATCCCTGATAAAGGGGTCAACATAAATATGTTCTCTACAAAATATTCGCAAAATCCGAAAACAGAATAATCGGTCTAACAAATTGCATTCCTTAGTCAGAAATGAATAATTTTTCACATAAAGATTCCTGGTAAAAGTCAAAATGACTCACTTCATCGAAAAAAAAGGTATAATTTGGAACCACTTACGTGGTTTATCCCTCCACGCTGCTTAACCATCCCTCGTCGAGCGCTTGTTGCCATACCAACATTCCGGCCAAAACACCGGAATCGCCATGACGACGCACCTGTATCGCCGTCAGCTGGTGTCCACCAGCGGTGGCAGGTAAATAAACAAGCCATTTGCGTCCAGAACGTCCAGAAGAAGTGTGAAAAACAAATCCGTACGAAAAGCTGGCTCGAGATGACGTCCTAAATGGGTCTGCTGTGCGCCAAGTTGCGCCACTACTGCTGCTGCTCCTGTTTGCTTTGCATTTCCTGGGAGTCGCCGCCCGAGACGGAGGAGTTCCAGGTGTTGATCTTGGGCCCAGCGGGCAGTGGCAAGACGGAGTTGGGCCATCGCCTTGCTGGACTGCAGCGCCCAGAAGATGATCAGCAGGCCACGAATGGCGTGCGTTGTTATGGCGCCAGTATTGCCTCGGAAGATCTGCCACGTCCAGCTGTTCAGTTGCAGCTCACCGAGGTGGGTGGCAATCCGCAGATGCAGCGTCTCTGGCGCCATTACTACGCCTCCTCGCACGCCCTCATCTACTGCTTCGATCTGGCCACGGACCCGGAGCACCTGCAGGCCACCTTCAACTTGTTGGCGTCGAGTCTCAAAGCCACAGAGCTGGCTGGAAAGCCGGTGCTCTTGGCGGCATCTCGATACCGCGATGGCGTTCAACTGTACGACGTAGAGTATGCCTTTGGCTTGGAGCAGCTTGCGAGCTCGTGCAACTGTCCGCTGCTCATCTGCCACATGGACGATGCGGCGGATCTGCAGCGCGGCATCCAGTGGCTGTGCCGTCAGTTGCTGGCCAGGAAGACGCAATTGGAACGCAGGATTCGCTACGATGTCAATATGCAGGTAAAAACTACAATTGGAAAATTTTTCACCCGCGAAATAAAAATGGCTGCAGAATGTATGTGTTAGTGTGCGTGTATGGAGGAGCACCTCGCGAGCTCGTGCCGAAAAATCTGCCAAATGAACAATGTGGCGGATCTGCAGCGCGGCATCCATTGCGTGTGCCACCAGTTACTGTTTAGGAAGACGCAGTTGCAACGCAGGATTCGATACGATGTCAATATGCAGGCGAAAAAGACAATTGGAAAAATGTTCACACACGGAAGTAAAAAAGGCGCGATCACTACTAGTCCTGGAGATGGGAAAACATGAATACATCGGTGTTCCGTAAGGAATATCGATGTATCACTAGAAGTGCATTAGGCCAACAAAAAAAAAATAATTGGAGCTGCCAGAAGGCGCGAGGAAGAACTTTTAAATATTCGAAATCGATTTTAATTTTTGGTATTTTATCAACAGGCCTGGCAACGGCGTAAGCGGTCGCTGCTTTCAAGTGGGAAATTAGCTCAAGTGCATCGGCAGCGTTTTCGCAGGCAGCACAGAAAGGTACAATGAATATTATAAATAATATTATAAATAAATAATTAATTAATACATAATCCCTTAGCTTTGGCCAGCAGTTGAGGGATTCGGTGAATCAACAGCAGCCCGTCCAAATACAGCACCGCCAACCATTTTCTTTGTGCAATCACAGCAGGTGGGAAATCCCCAGGAAAATTAGGGAAAAAAGTGATCCAGGAAGAGCGCATTTAAAGTGCCAAAAACAATAATTAATTATTAAATATTAAATACTTTTTTGTAGTAACTAAACTTTTTTCAAAATGGTGTTTTTAAACGTTGTTTCGAGAAATAAATATAAAACCGTATTAAATTAGGAATTATTATATATTAGGAATGGGAATATATATATATATATTATTTTAGAGAGGTAAATAATCAATTAGAAATAATTTAATTTCATTTTAAAGATGGAAATATAGGTTCTTGAGAAATTATCATTATTTTTATATAAATTTGGAGATATGTTCCTGTGAAATTATATTTTTTCTTATTTAAATGAAATAAATTAAGATTCCTGAGGAAATATTAATATTTTAGAGAGATTAATAGAGATTCTTGTAGAAGAATTAATATTTTAGAGAGAGCAATTAAGATAAGATATTATTTAGAAAGCTTAATAAGGATATTATTAAAGCAAATCAGAAGACAAAATATAGTTTCTATAAAAGAGACCACAGTTGCATGCAAAAGCCATCGTTTTCGTCCATATTCTGGCCAGACATCCTGATGGGATATGGTTGCAGGAGGAAGGGAAGGAGCAGGAGCAGGAGGTGCTCGGTGGGTGAGTCGAATGTCAGCCAGTTGATGATGTATTGCCGAACACCAATAAGCAAAACCACAAGGAGAGCAGGATGCTTCTCCTCCTCCTCCACAAGCACACCGATATTCCACGAGGCGGCTGAAATCAAAAAATTACTAATACACCGACATCGATTCCCACCCAAAGCACTGGAGATCCGGCTGGCAGGGGGGTAGCAATGGGCGAGATGGTGACATTGATGATTGCGGCTCGTCGGCGTCTGGAGACGCCGAAACGTGTGCCCATTATAATCCCCCGACGAACAGCAATGTTCATATCAATAGCAGTCCTCGATTATTAATATTATATTCGAATATTGGTCAAGTAAACAGAGTCAAAAGAAGCTCAAGGACTGGCGGCGGCGGCACAGGGGACTTCGCACAGTTCCTTGATGGTGTTCTCCTCTAGAATCTGAAAAACCGTCACGTTGTCCTGGCGCTGCATCTTTGCCATCTGGACAGTGTCACCGTTCAGTTCCTTGTCGCCATCAATGGCCATCTTCAGAGCCTTGATGGCCAATTCATGGGCCTCGCTAAGGGTCGGCAAAGGTTTGCCAACGAGCATCTGATTGAGATACTGCTGGGCCCGAATCGCATTCCTGCCAATGCAGACGCTCTTCCAGCCAGTGTAGTTGCCACTGGGATCCGACTGATAGATCTGCCAGCCGCGATCCGAGTCCCAGCCCATGTAGATCGCCGCGATGCCAAAGGGTCGCTTTCCCGTGTACATGGTGTAGCTCTGCTTCTTGAGGCAAATGTGATCCACCAGACGCTCCGTGGGCATTAGCTCGCCGTAGGACCTTCGGTGGCGTTGCGAGTAGCTGGTCATCGCGGACACAAGCTTGTAGGCATCCGTCATTATGCCGGTTATGGCGCAGGCATTGTCATGGTCCACCCTGAAGATATGACCCAACGAACTCTGCCTGCCCCTGAGGGTGGTCATGTTCTCTAGCTCGGCGGCCACCACAATGCCGTCTTCGGCCAGAATGGCCACAACAGGCACCGCCTTGGCCACCTCCTCCATGGCGTCTTCCACCTCATAGAGGCGACCCTCGGGCGAGAAGAGGGGAGGATAAGGATACATGTTTAAGGTCTAATTGGTTATTATCAATTTTAATGGGAATTTTAAAATATAAAAATAAATTAGAGATACATCACCTTTCTTATTTTTATTTTTAGTGAATTTATCCCCTCGAAAAAATATCGAAAATTATACAGAAATTAAATAGTAATTCCCAAACGTAAAACTTTTCAGTAAAGGAACGAAAATATTATGCAAATGACATTCAATTAGGAATGTGAAATATATACCATATATATCGATATTTTTTAACAACAATTTATTATTTAACAATTTTTAAGCGATATATCATTATTTTTAAAAATCTACTTTTAATAATTAATATTTGGCTTTCAATTTATAAAAATTCTACAATTTTTCTTAAATTCTTTACTATTTTATTAACCGTTGTTGTTTAAGCTGCCGCCCGCCGCTGCAGTTTGCAAAAAAAAAAAAAAAACACCCAGGATCTCTTGCACACACACACACACAGACACGCAGAAGGACACCCATACTCGCAGCCAAATAAACATGTGTCGCCGTGTGTTGTAGCGAAAAGTGTAAAATAAGCATCAATCATCGCTTATTCGAGTTGTCATCAATCACACACACGCTGCACACACACACACACACACATGCACGCGCGGGCAGGATACGCTGCGGTGACACCAACAACAACAACAACAATAGCAATAACAATGACAACAAAAGCAACAACTGAAAGTGTGGAGAAAACGCCGTGATGATGTCTCACCGTTATTTTGGGTGGTTAGTTTTTGAGGCAAATTTTGCCACTCCCCCCGCTCCGCCCTGTCACCGAACAAGCCTGAATAGGGATGAGAATTATCCTGGTTATCCTGTGAGTAGTGAGTGCAATTTTGTTGAATATTTTTATGAAGGCCAAAAGTTGGCATAAAATTGTATATTTCCTTGTTTGTTATCCTTTTTTGATAATTTTTCTTAATGCAATTATTATTTTCATGAGATAGTTTTTAAGGGTTTTTAATTAATTAATTTTTGTTTAAAGTTTTCTTTAATAAATATATATTTAAAAAATTTTTTTAAATGAAGAAATATTTCAAAAAACTTTTAGAGGAGTTTTTCCACTGTTCTTTTTATTTATATTTATAGATTTTTATACATATTCACTAACAGTAAACAACAAAAAAGTATTAAAAAATACATTTAAAATAAATTTAAAGTATTTTAGATTAGTTATTAATTTTTAAAGTTTACTTTCTTATTTTGATTAAGAGTAATAACTCCCTTTTATATCCTTTGCACCCTTCCTTTGCCTGCCCATTAGCAGCCCACCCCTTTGCCTTCCTTATTCGTTATCCCTCCGGTCATTGTCCTGCGAAAAAAAGGGCATTCCTAATCCTGAATCCTGGGCGAGTGTATTAAATCATCAGGTTGCACGATCGCGCGGCAGCCTCACGCCGCTGTCACATGTCTGTCAACAGTCAACAAACGGGGTTTTCCGAAACCAAATAAATCTATATATGTATGTATATCCCTATAAACGAAAGGACAACCCTCATCAAGGATACCAAGTTATTCGCGAGCTGCGTGCGCCAAGGCGGAAAATAAAGATTTAATCGGCATTTATGTACATTTTGCAGACTCCTTTTACGATTATGCCGCGCGTTCGCATGATGACGAACGAGTTGTCAAACAACAACAACAACAACAGCCGGGGGGTGTTTTTGCCCGGAAACCCCCACCCTCCTCTCAAGGGACCTCAAGGAGCAAATTAATCTCCAGAACTTGTCCCCGAAACTTGTTCGTCAACTCGATATCTGTCAGCGAGGAGTTTCCACGCACTGCAAAAATAAATCGGGTTTTGAAAAGGGATTTTCGAAGAGGAAAATTGGGAAATTTAGGGAAAATTATGTTTTAAAAAAATGTATTTTTTAAGCTAGTCTTACTCTTACGACCTTTAAATAAATCTATAATCCTTGGGGCTCTCTTCTCCTATTTTATAAATTTTCTCAAAGGATTTTCCTAGCTCTCTTTTTTGCGCCGAGTGCTTGATCCTGTAGCGGGTTTTAATTTCATTTCATGGCAACAATGGTGTTATGCTAAAACGGATCCGGGGCTCTAATGTTTTTACGTAACCATCCCCCGCCGTATAATCGAATAAAGTCACGCCGCTTTAACATTTGCGGTCAACACGTGAGAGGCAGTGGCGATTTGGTCAAGTGGCCCAGGACCAATATCACTCTGTGTGTGTGTGAGTGTGTGTGTGTGAGAGCGCCAAACAAAGTTTGCCGCAAAAAGGCTGCAGGACATGTGCACGAAATTAATTTCCAGGGCAGCCGGATGAAGGACGTGAAGAATACGATGGCAGGCAGGCAGCATCGCCGTCTTTTTAATCCAACATGATATCGTCCACAAAATGCAAAGCGGCCGAGGTGGCTCACTGTACAGTGAAGCCTGTGGGGTCAGGAACTTGAAAATATTTTTTTAAAATTAAAATTAAGCTTTTAGAGCTCACAAAAGACATTATATTTATTATTTTTATATCTCAAAGCTCTTTCAAAAATTGTTTTATAAATATTTAAATGGTTTTTTTTTATTTCTTTGCCTTTTTTATTTTTCCTTTGATTATAATTATTTAATATATTTTAAAAATATATAAAAATTCATTTGAGAAAGCCTGACTGTGTCCTTGCCACCCGAATCCTTGGCACGGCAACGTATAGCCAACGTCAGTGGCCAACTGCAAAAATCCGAAAGCGGATTAAACGTATTCGTGAGAATTCGTCAACGATTTCACACCTGTTCGACGAGGAGGAGACCTGGTCCTGGTCCCAATCAGAGCCACATCCCTGCTCTGCCCTGCTCCTCCTCCTCCTCCTTCTCGTCCGGCATAAAATGCCAATTAGAATTTCAAGTTCGCAGTCCGTTGGTCCGCCTTAAGCGCTTCTACGCTTCTCCCCTCTTAAAAACTATATACATACATGTATATGTATGTGGTGGAGGATAGGATATATATCCCCATATCTCCACCGATGCCAGAGCAAATTGTTTATCGCCCTTCGGGGCTCTTTATTAACTTTACGGCCAACTGAGAACTGACCTCTGACCCTCTACGCCGGCGGCTCCAAGCCCATTCCCTTGGTCAGTTCAGAGTTCAGAGTTCCCAGTTCCCGTTTCCAATCCCGTCCAGATTTCGTTTCGCAGCCGACTTTCGATTTCCCTCCGCTTCGATTGGATTCGGATTTTGGGTGGGTCACAACCCCCACATCCTTCGGCCAGCTTATGCTGCTTTTTTCCATTTTTTTCTTTATTTTTTGCAGCATTGGAAACGCGGAAATGCACTCAAAATATTAAATGCTTCAGCAGTTTGCAATTATTGCCTTGTGCTTAATTCATAATACGCATCGAACTGGGAAATGGAGGTGGAAAATTGCCCAGTAGCTGGAACACCAGGAGGAGTTGGCCAGGAGTTTTCCCGACAGGCCTTCTGGTTCTCAGGGAGGGTGGGTTCGGGGGGTGGCAAAGAGAAAAGAGAAGACTAAGGAGGTGGAGGAGGAGGAGGATTGCTTTCCACTAACCGCAAAATGCATTAAAAAGGACAAGTCAAGGGTTGCGGTCAGTTTGAGTTGGATTTTTTATTAAAGGTTTCTGCTGGCTAAGTCCAATTTATGTTTTTAAATTAAATATAAAGTTAAGGAATATTTATAATATATAGTAAACTATAAATAAGATATAGTAAATATTATTAAAATATAGTAAATTAACTATAAATATTTATTTTAAAAAGGAAATGAAATACAAAAGCAATCTGAATTTTATAAATAAATATGATTAATATTATATTATTTCTTTAAAATGTTTTTCAAAATGAATACTAATATAATATTGGTTTTTTTCATATTTTCTTGAAATAGAAAATGGAATCAAAAGGAAGTTAAAACAATAAATTAATATAAGAAATATAATAAATAGGTAATCCATTTATTAAATATAATTTGCAAGCAGAAAATTGAATAGACAAACATTAGGATTGCTCAAATGAAATATTTAAATAAATTTTTAATTCATTTTTTTAACAAAAAAACATTGAAAAAGCCTAAAATATTATTAAGATTATTTTGTTTTATCAAATCAAAGCCCAAGGGATATAATTTCATGTTCCATATGTCAAAAAAAAAACATAAACAGAAAATGCTACACAAAATTAGCGCATTATATTGGCCAAAAAAATGGGGGGAAGGCGACAACGACGGCATATTTCCAAGGAGCAAACCATAAATATAAATTCCCAGGCGCTTTACGAGCCAAGAAGAAGAAGAAACGAAAAAAAAAGGAAGAAGGCAAAAAGGATTACAAGCCACAAGGAGCACACAACAACAACAACATACAGGACATACAGGAGCAGAGGCTTCGATAAAGCAAAGTCTATGAGATTTACGAGCAGATTTCAAGAGTTACAAATACATACATGAATTTGGCCTAGGATCAGGAGGGGAAAGGATGAAGAGGCAGGAAGCAGCAGAAGGCAGTCAGCCGAGCTGGTGGAAGGATGTGTACATTACACGCACAGCCGCAGGACACGGATTTTATGTTTCGGACGAACGGCGTCAAGTTGCCAAGAGCAAAACTTTCAATTGCATTTTGGCCAAGTTTCGTTTGGCTTATCTTTATTATCGCCGCTGTTATTATCCCAGCCAAGGCTAGAGTCCTGGAGCCGGGAACCTGGATCCTGCCAGCCTGCCTGCCTGCCTGCCTGCCTGCTGGTCTCATAAAGTATGTCATGTATCATAAATGACAGATTCTTAGGCATACTTCATTGATCCCTTTTGGCCGCCTTGGTCGTTTTTACGACGCTGCCTGCTAAATTGTTGCAGGATACTCACACACAGAGAGAGAGAGAGAGATACAGAGACAGGATACTACACACATACACAGCCGAAGGATGTGCGTGTTTGAAGTTTGCTTTTGATAAATGAATGGATTTTCAAAGGCGACGTTAATGAAATACGCACACACACACACACACACACAGGACGCAGGACAGCAAGATGAAGGCGAAGGATGCCTTCGCTGCAGGAAGCGTACATGTACATCCTTCAATCTATCAAACTCACGTGTCCGTCGTGTCTCAATTTACTTGCTTAGTTGCTTCAGTTCCTGGGGTCCTTTGGCTGCTTTGCTGAAACCGAAACCGAAGCCGTAGCCCAACATTTTGATAGAGTCCGCTTGGGCATATATTTATGAAGTCCTGCCAAATAAGAAAGGACCTGCAAATGAGCTTTCAACTTCTTAGAAGCTCAGCTCCCCGCAGGTTATATCTAATCCTCATAAGCTTCAGTTTATCCTTTAGTTAATTGGAATGTAATTTTAAACTTTTCTACTTTATTTTATGAAATTTAAAAATCTAGTGACTTAATTACCTAATTATAAATTTCAGGTAAACTCAGGGAAATTCCTTCCTTCCCTAATGATTTCCTCAGATTTTCCCAAAGAAAAGTGTGCCAAATCAAAGCTTTTGAATCGGTTGCCAAGGCAAACTCACAGAGTAAGTCAAGTCAGAGCACCAAAGGCAAAAAGCAAAAGCGAACGCATTAAAAGCAACTTAATAATTCAGATCAAAATCACCAATCAGCGCTGCCGACATGTTGACAAACGATGCCGCCGCCAACACCACCGCCATTGCCATCTCATCAGCCACCATCTTGGTGGGGAAAACAGGCTGGGAAATGCCAGGGAAAATAGTCAGGGAAATGCCAGGGAAAAAGCCAGGAACAACGACGACGACGACAAGAGATTTACATTTTCAAAATCGAATGGCGGCGGCATAAGCCACCGCAAAGCAAAAGACACGCAGTCAAGGCCATAATGAAATCCACGATAAACAAGATAAACGAACCCAAAAGAAGAAAGAAAATGAGAGACCAACAAAGGCAATATGTTCGGAGGTTTATATAGATCGAATCGAAGAAGTTGAAGTCTCTTTATTTTACAGATAAAATCAAGGGTCAATAGAGAGGCAAACAAACAAGGAAGAAATATAGAAAATACGTAAAAATGAAGAAAAATTACTACAGAACTGTTTTGAAGTAAACTAAATATTTAAAAAAATAATATCCTAAATATACAACTATATTTTATATAAATCTTACAGTTAGAAAGGGTATATAGCCCAGAAATATAACCCAACCGAACCTCTTGCAAGCAACAGCGTGGCTTTTTTTCTTTTCCTTCAGCTGCCTTGGCGACGATGGCTAAAATATTTATATCTATTTCAGCTTGGCCGCTTTATACAATTTCTATTTTGCCACCCAACCCAACACCCCCAAAGACCACCCCTAACCGACACTCAATACCTCAATATACACCCCATATTCTCCTTCGTCTTGGTTGTTCCGATGTCTTCGTTTGCAATCAATGAAAGATTTATGACAATACATTCAAAGGGAGTCCAAAGGAGAAGCAGCACAAAGGAGGAGCAGGAGACACTGCACCACATATTGTGTGGCGAGGAATTTGTTTTTTATGTCACATCATTATTTTTATTATAACGCCGTCGACACTGGCCTGTTATTCGAGAGTGATTAGTGACTTGAAATGACAACAATACGCGTGACTAGGAGTGGACCTTAAAATGTAAAGCGAAATGCTTTAATTAAATTTGAAATATTAAAAATATAAAGAAATATTAAAGATTGTATTTTAAAGTTATATAATCTAGCTTTTAATTTGTATTTTATTTGGGCTTATCAGCAGAAATACAATTTAAAGTGCTTTAAAATATTGTATTTTTTTTATATATTTACTTTTATCACTCATACGCAGTGTGGGCCTGAGCTGGGAATATAGTTTTCAATCAGAGAAAAGGGGTGTTTGCCTCTTATATCTTGCTTAAATTGCGTACTTTTAATATATACAGATTGAAATTAAAATAAATTTAAAAAAATATATAAATATATCACTCATACGTAGTGTTGTCCTTCGAATTCAATTCGATTTTTCCGGTCCACCTCAGCGAATTGATGGTCATAATGAGCCCTGGTGGCTGATAGGACCTCTGCTGGTTGAGATCCTAGTTTTTTCTTATATATATACCATATTCCGCATATTGGGTTACCTTTGCTTTTCCTAAACATATGAAACTGCAATTTATTAAAGTCAAAGGCAAGGCAAAGGCAAATCCCCCTCTTTTTCAATGGATCATCCCCATCGATCAATTCAATTATCAATGCGATGTGTGTAAAAATGGGATTTCGCGACCTACAGATATATAGTATACACACACTACACCCACTACACACACCCACAATTGGCGATAACTTTGTTCCCCTCCGGAAGCTGTAGTCGTTGTAAGTGGAAACTCTCAGTGCGTGTAAAATGGGTGTGTGTGGGTGGGTGTGGGTGTGCACAACAACAACAACAGTAGCTGGGGAAAACGTGGAAAAGAGTTGGACAACAATGAAATGCTTTTAGCCTTGCGAAACTGCCAACTGAACAGCAAACGAAATTAAGTTAACAACAAAGTGAGCGAGAGGCGAAGGCGAGCAAAAAGTTTCCTGTGTACGGGCACTGTTTTTATTTCAATTGAGTTAAAAAACTGAAAGTGTCAGCGGCGGCGGCGGGTCGACATTATTGTCGTATGTGTATCGCATGTAGTTATGTTCCCCGATCCTACAGGAATATCAATCCTTATACCGCTTCGCTCCAAAGAAGGCACCACTTTTTTGCCAACTCATTGCCTTTTGCAATGTTTTTCAAAGAGAGTTTATGATGCCAAAAATACAAAACAATTATAAATAGAAAGCTAATAAAATAATGATTAACAATATATATTAATGGGGTATTTTTTATGATTTATAATTTAAGAAGATGTAGTAATAATTTTTGATTATAAATTCAGAATTCTATTTATAAATGTTGTTACTTGTCTTCTCACTTTTATCCTTTACTTAATTTGTTCTTGAAGGTAAAACAAAACTTAAATGAAATTAATTTATCATGCCTTATGCCTCATGCCTCTCATCCCATCAAATTCCTGATGTCCTGCCATGATCTGGCGCTTGGCAAAAAGTTTCGAGACAGCGGAATGCCAATATAAGTTGCGAGACAGACGCACGGCAGGACGCCAGGGCGAAGGACATTCTGGTATGGGTATGGGGTATGGCGATGGGATGCTGAAATCAGCGCAGATCAATGTCTTCTTCACTCGCTAGGTGTGTGTGCGTGTGCGCATAAAATTTATAAATTATTGAATCTATGAAAATATGAACATCACGTACACAGCTCTCCGCCTCTCCCAGACAGACGGAAGACAATCGCACAAAACGAACTTACAGTTATGCATAAAAACCCAAGGCACTGGCACTGGCACTGGCTTGTTGTGCGTGTGTGCCGAGTGTGCGTGTGCCGGAATATGCACAGAATTTCATTAAGCTGCCACCGTTCGACGCTTTCATAGTAAATACTCTTCATAGGGGGTATCATTGATATCATTGAAGGATGCCTGAAAAAAATAGAGAAATATAGAGAAATATTAAAGCAGAAATTAGTAAAAAAATATTGAATATAAAATTGTGGTTTAGAAATCACTTAAATTGATACATCATTAATTTTCATTATATCTAAATATTGTTATTTATTGGCAATTGTAGAAGGCCATGCCAGACACCTCAGAATATTTGGGATTATTTTTATTAATCATTTTTTAGCCAGTAAAAATTATAGGGTTTCCATTTTTAAATGAAATGATACAAAAAATACGTTTTAAAAATATTTTTCAATCATTTATATTTAGCTTAAACCCTGCACAATATTTATAGCTATATTTCTGTACATTAAATTTCCATTAAACAAAATTGTCCTCTAGAGCAGAGTAGGCCTTGATTCGACTTTCATAAATATTTTGTTCCTGCTTATAAATAAGTTTGCACCATCAGTTCGTTTGTTGTTGTTTGCCAAAGTTTGTTCATCTTGTTTCTTAGCTTTCGACGTGTTTGTCGATGGCTTAGAACGGAGGAGAACCTGGAAACCATCTGAAGACAACCCCTTCCCAGATCAAAAAACTTTTCTAATAATATATATCGAGATCGTTCGCTTATATTTGTGGATTATTATTATAAGTGTTGGGCGGGCAGGCGAACGATCGAACGATATAGATGCCAAGCTGCGCGTCCATCGAAGACGGGTGCCATCGCCAGTACATGAGTGAAGCTGAAGTCCCACAATCTGCTTGAGCTGAAATGTTTTCAAAATAAAATACAAATTAGAAATTATAAATATTTATATTATAATATTGCAAAGATTCTTACCTTGAAGCGAACGAACAGGTCAAAATGTTTACGCAAGTTACCATGTGTGTTGAATAATTGCTAAAAATAATATTTTGAAAAATATAAAAATATAATTAAGGTTACTACTTACTACCAATTGACAGCGATCAACTTCCACGCCGAGTCCAAACACAAAGCCATTACAATTGTTTAATGTGTGTACGTATTACCAAGGAGCACTGCAAAATTGTGTTTAATGTGTGTACATATGCAAGAGGCTGGAAAATTATGTGTGTTTATTAATCTATGAAAGGGGGAAAAAATAAATTATATAAAATTAAAAATTGTAGCGAAAGCTTACCCCCTGCATCCTCATTCTGTTGCATTTAACGAGAAACGCTGACGAAGCGCCAAAAGCCAGGAACATTATTAAAACTAAAAATGTCGAAATATGGAAATATCTAAGGGAAAAAAGTATATTATTATTAAATAAATATAGATTTATATGCACTTTTTATTTACCTCTTTGAAACGCCTTACAACCATCTAGTTTACATTTTGTGTTCATCCTGCATTCCATCTCTATATTACACCAAACTATTAAAGGGAAAAATTAGAAACTAATAAAATCGAAATTTAAATTTTAAAAATAATTTGTACTTACCAACCATTTATATTTTATGTATGCAATTCTTTTAAGAATTCGAAGAGAAAGTGTTTGTGTAAGAACATTTTTTCACAATAAAATTTAAAATATTTAAAGCCGAAATAAAACTAGTTGTGCACCAGACGAGCTCTGGCTACAAACTGAATACTTTCCAGGTTGAAACTTGTGATTTGCCAGTGACAGGAGCTTTTGTTCGATGTCAAGGATTACTAGATTTGATTTTTAATTTTATTTTTAAATTTGATAGCAGCAAAGCTGGATAACCTTAGTAGGCTCGTGCAATAAAATCAATGTATAAATCTTAGAGAATAAAGAATAAATAATTCAAGAAATAATAACTAAATTGGAATGGAAAATAAGTTCGGTTGGGATGATTCAACCAAGTTAAATATGGACAAATATAAACAACTAAATACTAAGAGATAAAAAAAACAAAAAACAGATATTAGAAATTAAAATATTGCATTTAATTAATTGCAGTTTCCTTTAAGGTAGAGAGAAACAAGCGTCCAAAATTTTAGGTCTACTTAAAAACCAGTTATTCGCCCTTTCTCCCATTGATCCTAGACGTGTTCCAGGTTTGGAAAAGGTCTCATCTTCGTGTTTCCCCTTAGACGCTTTAATGGCTAAAAACCAGAGAACCTAATAACCTTCCACCCCCACAACCCCTTCCCAGTTTAAAAACATTTCCATAAATAACTTTCAGAAACTCTATCGAGATCGTTCGCTTTTATTTCTTAATTATTATAATTGTCTGGCGAACGATCAAAAATCCAGATGCCAAGCTGCTCGTCAATGGAAGGACGGGTGCCATCGCCAGTTCATGAGTGTATCAGATGGCTGTGGAATAAATCATTTTTAAGTATATAAAAAATATATAAAATTACAATTCACAACTCACCCTAAATCCGTTGAGCTAAAATGTATTAAAATTAAAATTTGCAAATATTTTAATACACTTTACCTGCGATCGATCAAACCAGTTCCAAATGTCTACGCAGTGCAGTGCTGCAGTGTGTGTGTGTGTGTGTGTTGAATAATTGCTGCAAATATAAATAAATATATAAAATAAATCATATATATTTTAAATTAGTTCAAGCTGCTTACTAATCGCGACAAACGATCGGGGGGATCAGCTTCCTTGCAAGACCAAACTCAAATCCACAAAGTGTTTCACAATTCATAATGTTTTCGTGTATGTACATACCAAGTGCTGTTCAGTGATTACATATGCAATGCGATGTAAAATTAAGAGTTTATTTTGTTTATGCAATTATCTATTATTTGGGGAAAAGGATCTTAAATAATTAACAGAAGAAAGAGTATAGCTAAATTCGAACCTGCATACTTTTGAGACTAGAGACTCTGACGATGCGCGAGTTCATTATTAAAACTAAAAATGTCGAAACATGGAAATGTCTAAAAGGAAAGAAATCGGGTTAAATAAATTATTAATAGTTTATATTTTTATTCTTACCTTTTTGATACGATAAACCAGAAACGCATCACAACATCTTGTTTACATTTGTGTTCATCCTGAATTCCATCTCGATGTTAACCCGAACTATGAAGGAAGAAATAGGATAAATCTAAATTTAAATCTGAAAAATAATTTCTACTTACCAACCACATTTTTTTTTATTGTATTATTTTGTTTAGCGCACCATTTTTTTTAACTTGTAAAGTGAGTATTTCTTTGAGAGGCAACCAACGAAAAACAGAATTTGTATAATTTGTACAAATTATGTTTTCCAGGAGAATGTTTGTTTGTTTGTTCACATTTTGTTCACTTATAATTTCGATAATTTTTTGAATATATTTAGAGCCGAAATATGAAATTAGTTGTGCACCAGACGAGCTCTGCCTGCAAACTGAATGATTTCAGGCTGGGCCCGTAGACCTGCCAGTGACAGGAGCGTCTGTTCGATGTCAAGGATTACTTGATTTGATTATTTTTTAAATTAAAGAATACTTAATCATTAATGTAAATTTGATCTTAGTAAGCCAAGTCATTTTTATAATATATATATTATTGTGAGAAGGATCAAAGTATGTTGTAGAACGTTCAAGGATCCACCCACCGAAAAATATTAAAAATAAATTAAAATCAACATAAAAATACAATAATAATCGTATTTATTAATCAAATCATTAAATTAGTTTGGCTTATTTCGGTAAAAAAGGACTCGACGGCGCACGTGGCATGTCCTTCACCCGATTATCCACTAATGCGAACTGCAAACGGATAACTACGAGCATGAATTATGCACATTTACTAGCGCTGCTCGTGAGCATCCGTTCCACTTTGAGATGCACAAGCTAACCAGGACCTACTCCTGCTCCTGCTACCTCCCCTCGCATCCTTTCCGCTGCCATGTGCGTGTTTGCATTTTGTGCGTGGCGCTTCCTTTGCCTCGTCCTTTGCACAGTGTCGGCCATATTTATATAGATCGTGAGCTGGGATCTTAATATTTTTGGTTTTAATAATTAATTAAGAGTTTAAAATATTTATTTAAATTTATTTAATAAATATTTTTTGTCTAGCAAATGGTAAATAATATTATTTTACTTAAACGCTTTTTAAATATTATTTAAATTAATTTAATATGTAGCATACATTCCAGCTCGACTTTGTAAGAAATTAATTCATATTCCATCGATTTTACACAAGTTAATCTTTTGTTAATTAATATTAGGAAAATTTTATTTAAATTGAATTAAATTATTATTCATTTTTTAACCTTTATCGAGATATAAATATATCCTGCACTGTGTATTCGTAATCCATTTAATTCAACCAAGCGACCATGCCATTTGTGAGTGTGGTTGAGGGGTATGTGTATGTGTGTGTGTGTGTGGTGTGTGCCTTCGGTATTATCAACTCATAAATATTTATTGAATTTTAAGAAATTTTCAAAAATGGCTACACATACACACACACAGAGGAGGGAGCAGCGAGCAGCCAGCGAAAGGAGCGCCAAGGAGCCGCTGGAGTGACTTGTTGTCCTGCCCGGCGTATCCGTCATCGATTTCGATTGCCTCGCTTCGCTAGCTTCTTGGCGCTCGTCGTGTGTGTGCGCCAGGATGTGCCAGGATGTGCCTGGATTTGCCCCCAATATACCCTTTGCATTCTCTTATTTGGATTATAATTTTTTCCATTTCACATGTGAGTGCACTCTTCCTTGGATGGTGGTCATCACATCCTCCACCAACTTGGTCACTTGTCAATTTCCATTTTCATTTCGTCAGCGAAAGAGACTGCCGCCAATGGAGTCTGGCAAAAGGCGACAGAGGCAGATGATGGACACACCAAGTCGGGTAATCTCAGCTGAACGGGGGGGGAGGTTGGCGAAGAAGGAGTTAGACAAGGTCATCGATTCTAGTGGATACTTCTCTGTTTCCTTTTTTGTTTTTTAATTGAATTTGCCGATAAAAATCTTACGAAATCGGCAAATAATAAAAATAATAAATTTAAAAGGATGTTTCAATAACATTTTAAAATTATTAAAAACTATTTTTGAGGTTTCAAAATTTATTTAAGAAAGGGAATACTATTTAACATTACTAAATTCTGGTAAAATCATTTAATTTTAGACCAAAGTCAAAGTTTCCCAAATTCCGATCCAACTTGTTGCTTTCCAGCCCCCCAGGAAAGTCCTCCATTGGCTTATTTTTTTTTTTGCTTGACTCAAGTCCCCAATTGAGATCAAAGTCCAGGATATGCAGAACATAATTCAGTTTCGATATTCTTTAACTTGATTTCCTTCAACTCAATCATTTCCATTTGCCAAGCGAGGCGAGGTCACAGGGAAACGCAATTTGTGAACGGTGCATCTGGGATACCTGTGACCCCGGTTACCCCCGTAAAGCCCCTACGAAATCATCGACAGAGAGTGTGTCCTGGTCAAGCGAAGCTTTTCCGATTTTAATCGCATTAAATAGTCACTTAAGCGCCAGTTCTCCCCCCACGTCCGCCACTCGCAAAATGCAAAATTAACTTGTTGATGTGGCAACGGAAAAGGGTTTCGAGGGTTGAGGGTTGAACGCTGCGAGGGGGCGTGTGGAAAATCGCTGGGTGGGGATTTTCCTCCCCCCGTCCAAACGGGGAGATGCCTACACACGGTGCCACGTTCAATGGCTGTTGGAAAATCGGTTCGTGTTCGAATCTTATTAGTGGTTTATAATTACAATTGTATACAGACCAATTACGTTACGAGATGAACTAAATCGAGGCGGGGAAGGAGAAGGAGAAGGAGGGGCTTCAGGTGTGTGCGAGTGTGTATAGCTAATTATCCACCATCAGGACTGTCCGTTAAGTGCTCCTCGTTTGTGTAGGCACTTGGAAAAAATAATTATATATATATTCCAATGATTTTATGGGGAATTATTAAGCAGAGAAGATGATATTTAAGTTTCACAGTTTTATAAATTTTTTAATATCAAAATATATTGGATTTATTGATATTATACAAATAAAAAAAAATATATAAATTGATGGTTTCTCCATTTTAATGCTATTCCCTCAGTGTATCAATAATGATGTTCATTTCGTAAGCAAATGTCATAACACACACCCACAGCCACACACACCAAGGCTCCCATTTATGTAAATAGCAGCTGGAATTTATGCATATGTATTTGTGGAGCTCCAAAGACAAAGACAAATCCACCCCCTCCACCCAGCTTAACCCCCCATTAACCCACTCTGGCCAAGATGAGCCCCGCCAGTGTCCGAGTGTGCTTTGTAATTGAATCCACGTCTGAAATCTGTCTGTGGTCGATAATTTCGTTTGGGGCTCCATTTTGAATACAAATTTATCGCCAAGCAGCCCCGTGACACGTCCCAGGCAACCGCAACACGATATTCCGGATGCTGATGTTCGGTGCCACGCCTCCGAGTGCTCTCAGAGTCCTCCAGAGGCCTCCGATAGCTCCGAAATCCTTCCAATTCCCATCCCCTTAAGGAGATTGAAATATTTGCCGGATTCCCCGTCAATAGCCAAGCACTATCCTCCGACTGGGCGCTACTAATTGGAATAGTTGGCTGTGGCAAATATGGAACTTAATGGATAATGTGTCCAAATGGGCCATTGAACTGGCTCTAAAGATGGGAGAAGTAGCCTTAGACTACTTGAAAATGGTTAAAGGATCGTGAGATTATTGATATAAGAAGAGCAATATTATATTTTCTTTGACTTAAAATATATATTAAGTCTGTGGGAAGTGATTAAAAAGAAAGTAAAGTTAACAATATATATTTTAGGGAACTAATTCCCAAATTTTGAATTGAAACAATAATTAGTTATTATTGGTTTAAATATAAAAAATTGTTAGATGGTTGGAGAGATTTTTTATTAATTATAAATTTAAGGAGCTATTAGTTGGCATTTAAATATATTTAAAATCTTGTAATTTTCGCTTGAATTTAATTAAATTAAATTGCTAGAAATATTAATAAATAAATTAATGTTCTTCATATTATAATAAATAATATATCAAAGCAAGAATTAGAGTTAATGGCCTTTTTTTATTTTATTTTTTTTTATTTATTTAACCTTTATTATATATACATATATATTATTTTTTTTTAATTTTTAAAACTGAACTTCATTATATAATAATATGCATTCCTATGAACTCCAAGAAATATCAGCTCCTAATATCTGAACCCTTCTCCAAACACCATAAAGTCAACCATACAAATTTTAAATTATTTAAGCTGCGCCTGCGTTTTTTTTTTTTATCAACAAGAGAGCAACATTGTGGCTGAGGAAAAATTAAACTCTTAAGAGAATTTCAGAAATTCCAAAATTTATTGTTGACCAACACGAATGTGATGCTAATAAAGTGAAATTGTGATTTATGGCAAGCGACTCTTATATTCAAGGGTTTGAGTTTTGGATAATAAGTTTGAATTTATTTACAAATAATTATTAAATATTATTATTAATAAATTATTTATTATATTAAATTATGAGCTTATAAAATTTATAAGAGTATATAATAAGAGCTTTAGTTTTATTGAAAATGGTATTCATAGGATAATAATTGCTTTATATAAAAAACAATTAATAAGAAAATCTATGTAATTTAATAACCACTTTTTATATAATTAAAAGGATATATTTTTACTACATTTTTAGCTAACTAAAATATTTAAATGTTATGGCAAAAACCTTAACAGTTTATGGAAAAATATTTGGCAAACTGTTCTATTTAAGGGAAGGTCCTGTGGCTCTTACTTGGTTACATCCTTGCTCTCACTTACTAGCTCTCATTCTCTGCGGCTCTCTTTTGGCCTCTCTTGCTGCCTCTTTAGGGCATCCTTTATCTCTCTTTATGTTAAGCCAGGACTTCTGTTAGAGAGTCCTGCGTTACATAACTGTTGTTGTTTTGTTCGAAACTTCGCTAGCAGCGAGAGAGAGTGTGTGTGAGAGCGCTGGAAGGATAACCAATTATTGCCAAGGAGTCGAGTTTTTGGATCCACTCGACAACAAGGAATTGTTTCCCCAATGGCAGCAACTTCACTTTGATTGAAGCAACAACAACAAAAGAACAAGGATATAAAAATGTTAAATAATCGATTTACGCACTCACACACGCACACATTGGAACACACACAGGGACACCCTCAATTAGCGCTGCGTTGTATGCTACGAAAAAAGAAAAAATAAGCAAAGCAGGATATCATCAGTCTCAGTCAGCTGAAAAACTTGTTGAATCTCCTGCTGGAATACGCTGCTGGCAAGAAAATTTCACTGTGAAATTCAATATCTTTACTTAAGGGGGGAGTGACAGGGGCGGGGGGAGGGGTGTGTGTGTGTGTCGTCCGCCTGCCTGAGCGCCTAAAAAGCAGACATAATTAGTTTATGCCGAGATTTTTGCGTCTCTCATGGCGCGACGACACTTGGCAACGCCATCCGGAAAAAGGAGCAGGAGCAGCTCACACACACACACTCACACTCACACATTTATTGGAGTAGAATCCAGGAGCTAGGCCATCTCATTTGCCCGTGCTAAATGCATTAAAGTCCGGACTAGGGACCGGTGTGCAGTACACATGGCCCAAGCCCAAGGACCTTTGACCCACTAGCATTATAAGACCAGGCGAGAATTATGTTACTTAAAGTTTATAAATTTAATATGGGGAAAATTAAGGAAATACATTCAAAGCGAGAGCGAGCAAATCCATAGCGCTCTTTCCCTCTTTTTCCCCTTACCAACAAGCAGTAGTTCAAACTGCAGCCGCTTAATGGCGTTTTCGTTCCCTTTCAGACTATGTTTTAAAATATTTTTCTATACAAGAAGGAGTCATATTCGAACCCATAAACCCTATATATTCTTGATAAGAATAAAAAGGAGAATCGATATAGACATTTAAGTCATGTATGTATAGTCGTTTTTTAAAGAAATTTTTTTTTTATTCTTTTAGTTAAATAAGTCTTAAAGCTTAAAAATAATAAAAAATGTCTTGTCTATATACTAGTTTTATACTCTTTGCCAAAACACTCTGTTGCTCTTCGCTAAGCCGCCATTTGGAAGCCCCCTCCCTCCGCCTATGTTATCCTTTGTGCTCCCCCCGTTGGAGTCCTTGTCCTTTGTTTGTGTAGGTTGAAAAATCAAAATTTTACACTCTGCTACACATTTCCAAAGGCTACCTAAAGTTATGACTAGAAGATGGTACGGGGAACAGGGACTACTTAGGCCATACATGCAGAAGTATCTAAACACGGAAAGAAAATAAGTAGTACTCCGAAAATTCTTAAGAAATATTTAAGGAGGAATAAAAATGATAAAGTGTATTCTGAAATAAACTCTTCTTTGACAGCTTTTATTTATTTTAAATAAAAATTATTCTCAAAAAAATGTTCCTTTATTTATTTTGTTTAAGGATTTCTGCAATGTTTTGTTTATAAATTTATTTGCTATTTATTCAAATTATTGTTATAAAATATTCGTAATATGTTATTTGTTTTTTCTGGGTGCATATTCTTGGTATTTGGTTATGTTTTTGTGTGTGTGCTTAAGTGCGTGTTTATGGCGCAATAAAACAGACCCTAACAGGCTCACACACAAAGCGCAGGGGGGGTTCAATTTCGAGGGGGGGAGGGGGGGGGCAGGACGAAAAGGGGGATGCTACGGCATAGACATAAAGCAATCGCGCTGACTGCTGCTGCTGCTGCTGCATGTTGCCGGAGCCAAATGAAGCAGCCAAAACGAGACCCAAAAAACCAAAACTCCAACCAGACGGAGGCCAAGCAAAGGGGGACACTTGACAAAACTGGTTAAAATATTTAAATAAATAGAAACTGGGTGATATTTTTTAAAAATATTTTGCTTAAATATTTGATGGCCAAAGGTAAACATTTTTGCTTTTTTTTTTAATATAAGAAAATATGTAACATAATCATAATCTTTCTATAAGGAAAATACACTTATAAGCACTGAAAAATAGTAAAATTTTCTAATAAAATCTGAAGATATCATTGGAAAATCATGTTCTTTTTAGAAAGAGATTCTTAGAGCAACAAAAAAACTTGAAAATTATGGAACATCCTTGACATTAACCCACATATTTTCTCTGTGCATCCCAGCCAGACGAATTGCTGGCCAAAAAGAGCAAGAAAGGAGGGTTCCGAGTGAAGGAGAAAATGAGAAAGAGGTGGAAGAAAGTAGAGAGGTGGTAGGAGAGAAGGAGAAAGACCCACAAAAAGAGAGAGAGAAAGACAGTCAGCCAGCATCTTTCCGCTTGTCTGCGGCGCATTTATGACTTTCCCACTGGAGGCGCTCCTCGGCTTGCATATAGCCTGCATTTAGGCGCACAGCAGACATATGTCTTATCACAGACACACACACCCAGTCACACACCCAGTCACACACACACCCCAACCCCTCCCACACTCACATGGCTGGCTGCTGTCAAATGCCATACTAAACCGATAATCCAATCATAAGTTATAGTCAAATGAGTTTGCTCTTCAATAAATTTTCGCCTCTTTTTGAATGTGTTTTTTTTCTCTCGCCCCTTGATGTCTTCTTTGGAAAATGAGTTTGCTCTCATCCCCGTTTTGGGGCCTTAAAAATCGGAAAAAACGAAAATCAAAAAAGGCAGCAAGAGTGTCTAGAATCTGGCCAAAAATACTTTGTCTCGAGAGGAGCGCCATCCGAGACGCTGGCTGCCACACAAACAAGGGGAGCCGAAACCAATTAGAGCCGAGCCAGATTCAGCAGTTGGAATCCCCAGGGGCGGGAGGGGGGTTAGGCATTACAGGTGAGTGTCCTGCCAAGATAGAAAGGACCTTAGAAGTCGGAGCAAGTGTTAAACGAAGGAAAAGGTTTACAATTTTTGATTACTTTGATATTTACAAGTTTAAGTTTAAATTAGAGATTTATAAATCCAAGTTTCCATCAAATATTAATAAATTATCGATCTTCGCATCAAATATTATTACAAAAATAGTTAAAATATAATCCAAACTGAAAGAGTCGAGGCCAATCTTGGCCCAGGAATGCCCAAGTACTGGCTTTTATACCTGCTTCTGCTCCTGCGTCGCCTTTATGACTTCCCATTTCAAAAGGACTAATAAGGAATTTGGTCAGACAAATATTCTGAAATGCAGAAACGTGCATATGCCGCGGATTTTTGCCTTTCACGATGTTGTCCTGGCCTCCTTGCTAGCATTCTTCTTTCATGCTTTTTTCTTGCCATTCAACGGCTGCTGCTACGTCGTTGGCTTTTATGCGTATGTGTAACAACTATTAGAAAGGAGTAGCAAACAGTATAGAACAGACCCGAAGGAGGACCAGAACCAGAACCAGAACAGGAGCAACAGGAGAGGATGCCTTTGCCATGTGGAACAATCCCAACAACTGCCCACTTTGTTCCTTTCGTTAGTTGGCTTGGCCACATTTTTGGCCTCGCCCTCAACGACTGCACAGGGGGAAATATTTTTGTAATTATTTCTATATTTATAATCAGCTTCAAAATATATTATAAATCTGAAGCTGAAGTCTTGATTATTATATAGAAAATATATTATATTTTAATCAAGAAATTTGTAAAACTCCTGCCCTCTTTTCTTTAAATAAATGCATTTCTTAAACGAAAATGTTTGATTTTTCCACCGTGTGCCAAACGTTTATGATGTCCTGGAATTGGCCTTTTTTCCAGCACAAGTGAGTCTGTGTGTGTGTGTGTGAATGCGTGTCCTGTTCTTTTGTTACAACGATTTTTGCGCAATTTCTTTTGTGCTTTGTGCAGCCGCCAACGCTGATGCCGACGCCTCCACTTTCCACACATCCCAACTGCCATTTTCCATTGCCCGCTGTCATAACTGTCGCACAACAACAGGACGACGACCAGGAGCAGCAGTAGCAGCAGCAACAGGAGCAACATTGCTGCTGAGCACATGCAATTAGTGCCAAATGTTTCCATATTTTTGCGAAGCGGGGTCATGGAAAAAGCCGGACACTGGCCGGACTCTATATGGGAGCAGCAGCAGCAGGAGGAGCAATGCTGACCACAGCATTCAACAGCAGCAGCAGCAGCAGCGGCAGCATTGGCCAAAGGAGCAGCCAGTGGACCAAACCATCACCAGGACGACTGCGGGGCTGGTCTAAGGCGAGAGAGGAATGTGTGCAAAAATTGTAGAGGCGATGAAGGTGATGGGGCGGTGGTGGCACTGGCACTGTGAAGACCGACAAAAAACGAGCAACATTTTCCCCAGTTTCATTGTTGGCCACTGCCAACATCACATGCAGCACGAAAAATGGGATGAGGCAGGCAGGAAGTGGCAAGAGGCAAGAGCAATTATGAGAAAAATTCACATGCCATATGGAATGCTCTACAAAATGAATGGAAAACTATTGGAAAATTTGGAGGAAATTCTTTGGAAATTATGGTGACTCTTAACAAGTTTAATTAATATTCGTTGCTAATTTTTAATTCTAGTTTAATTCGTTTTCTGCTTCCCGCTTTTCCTGCAATTTACTAGCAAATTAGAGAGACCTTCGCATGATTATAAGAATTAAGCCTTTCAAAAGATCTCGGTTTAAAGTCCTTTCAAGTTTTATAAAAAAAAGGAATCCTTAAGAATTCGGTTAAGCCCCTTTTTCGCTGTCAGGGTATTCGGTGAAAGTCAAAATATTCAATGCCTGGTCGGCCGTAGAGGATGGTGTGACGGCGGAAGGAGGACTGACTCCTTTCCCAAAGAGAGCTTCAGCGGCGAATCGAAGTGCCCGGCTGGCTGTGTAAACGGCCGTAACATTTTGCCACACATACACACCTCCTCCTCCCCTGTCCTTCATTCCCCTCCTCCTTATTTCCCCTTCTTGTACTTCTTTTGTAAGGACGACGAGACCCAAGCCCGCCTCCCAAGCCCCATCAAAAATGCGCGTGTGTGTGTGTATGGTTAATTATACATTTTGCATGGGTGTATGTGTGTGTGTGTGTGTATTGTTGTGCACATATCCGATTTCCATCCGCCACGCCCACCAGCAGCAACAGCCCCCAATTTCCCAGCCCCTTTTCCCCCGGCGCCTGACCTTTGTTAACAATATGCGTTCGAACATTTTTTGGACTCCCTTCGCGCGTCCATTGTCATCTGCATACAGTACACACACACACAGTCACAGATATG
The DNA here is from genome assembly GCA_035045905.1 of Drosophila anomelani. Classification (NCBI taxonomy): domain Eukaryota; kingdom Metazoa; phylum Arthropoda; class Insecta; order Diptera; family Drosophilidae; genus Drosophila; species Drosophila anomelani. The sequence goes on from JAWNOO010000076.1 coordinate 2,018,268, forward strand.
GTCAAAATAATAGGTATAAAAATTTTATAAATTAAAAATATTTATAGTAGAGAAATTACAGATATAAATGAATAATATTCATATATATAAAGGCTGAGAAAGAAGGTAAGAAAATATGTTGTTTGTTTAGGGTTTCTTCTCGGTTTTGGTTTAAAAATAATTCTTAAATTTATTCTGCCATTAAATTGATATCTTTTAAAATACTTTTTAGAGCTTTGTAATAATTTTGTATAGCTTTGATTCAAGGCCTATCTTTTAAAACTTGAATTTTATTCTTGTTTTCCTAATAAATATTTTATATTTAAGACTTAATTATTATATTATATTATATTTTCCATACTATTTAATTTATTTTTTTATATTTCTTATTTTTACCTTAACTATATTTGCGTTTGGCTGCCTCTCAATAATTTTTGCAGCTATTTTTAGGCAGCCGGAAGTGCGCGTTTCGCTCGGTCCATCCTATAAAATGCAAAGGGATCGGGGAACTGGCGGAAGCGGGGGGAATATGGCAAGATAACCGAGATGTGAACAATCATGTGTCAAATTGTTAAAGGTTTTTCCAAGCGGCTCGCATTGTCCTGCACATGGTCTATATATTTTTTATGGGCACACAGCTTAATGACGACTTTTCCGAGGACCTTTTTATGCCAGTCGCAATACATAAAAAAATATATACGTATAAACCATATATGATACTGGCATGAAATCCGACTTAAACCTTGTAAAAAATATTCAAAAATCTATATAAAATTATACAATACAATATACTTTTATTTACTTAATTTTCTCTAAATTAAAGTATACATCTTTTCATGTTTGTATCAAATTTCCTCAATTATTTATGAGCTGAACTCGTCAGATGCAACTACAAATGGCTTGGAATCAATTCACTCAAATATCTTGGAGCTGGGCACAGGCTGGGCGCTCTACCAAGTTTATTATTGGCCTTTGTTTCTGGGATCTGGATTCCTGGGATCGCAAGTCATTATTTATGATGCCCGGCATTCCATCAATTTGTTTGTTTTGTCACGCTCTGGTGTGTTGGCTTATTAGGCGGCCATTGCATCACCGTTTCTCAGTCCCAGTCGCAGTCCCAGTTCCAGGCTCTGTTGCCATGTCATACACCACAGCTATCCCTTAGCCAATCCCATTTTCATACTCATCCTTGGGTCCCTGCATTCCGCCCTCGTTGCAGCGATTTTCAACGTTTAGTCTGTTGCATCATTTATCATGTGAAATGCGCCAGACACAACAGCATCATCCAGAGAGGGTGAAGCATCCTGGAAGGAGGACAGGAGCAACAGGAGCAGGAGCTCGAGAGTGGGAAAGAGGAGAGGAGAGGAGGAGCCGCTCTCGGAACGGCGCCAGCTGCACTTGCTGCGTTGCTGCATTCGTGGTCAAAAGCAGATCCTGGCCCCCAGTCAAAGCCATAAAAACAAGTGAAAATCCAATTTGAAAACAAGAAAGAACTTTATGCCTCAATATAAGGACTTGTGAATACTGTCGTTAAGTGTCCTTTATTAAAAGCAATTGGCTGAGCAAAGAATACTATAAATAATAATAAATATAGCCTTAAATAAAAAGGAATTATTACTTAAATTGTAAAATATATTTAAATAGGGATAAACCTTAGTTTCTTATGAAATATATAAAACCATTTAATAAAAACTGTCTGTAAACTATATAAAAATATATAAAAAATACATTATAATTATTATTAATATATATTTTTTTTATTTCTTTTATAGAACTTATTTGCTTAGAATTTATTTCCTTCGTTCGTTCGTTCCTCTCAAATTTATTTATTTATATTTAATACCAATTGTTACCTTCTCTACCAATATACAATATACCCTCCAACTGGAAACCATTGTAGTCCATGGAGGAGAGTCCGGAGTGTAGACTGGCAAAACGGTATTTGGTAATTAATAGGCCATATAATGATAAACGATACCAGTGTGTGTATATTCCCATATCTGCCCCTGACTCTTGTTCTCTCTCATGATTTAAATATGGCGCATGAAATGCAATAAACAAATAAATTAATTGAGCCCGTTTTAGGGTGGGTTGCGAGGGGAGAGAGGGAGGTAGGTGGGTTTTTGTCCACCAAATAGAAAGAAATATGAAGTGATAGAAATGCCTTTGCACACGCACTGCCTTTTCGGCTAGGGGTGTGTGCGAAAAATATCTGTTTCTATAGAATAATACAAATAATAATACATGTTTTTTAATATTATATAAGAAATACAGAAATTATATTTCATTTTTTAAACATTTCAAATATAATATATCAAAATAAATAATAAATATATGGACACCATAATTATATTTTGTAATATTCTGAATTTCGTTTGATTTTTCAATATTCTACAAATGTAGTATCAAAAAATCATTATGAATATAAAACATATCATTATTCTTCGATATTTGTTCGGTTTTACTTAAAAAAATATTGATATCTGAAATATATTTCGCAATACTGCAATTCGATATCATTTTAATGCCATCCCTGAACTGCATCACCGGACCTCATCCAGGGGGACCTTCCCTTTTAGTGGGCCACCCGCATGCATTGAACTAAGCAAATTTAATTGAACTGGCCGCAAATGCAGTGACCGCAGGAGGCTGGAAGGGATATCCCCTGATAGCATGCTATTCTGGCACAGGATTAGGCGGCCAATTGTGGGTGGTGGTGCGAATGCGAACTGCGTGCATTTGAATTGAAAGGGAGGCGCTTTTTATGGCACTGATACATGGATATTTTCAACTGCAGCTGTTGCAAAAATATTTATTTGTATTCCGGTACGTGCCATGTGTGCAAGTCAACTCACAGATGCATTGCAAACTACAGATATGTACATATAGAGATACAGATATACACGCACAGCTACAGCATCAGCCACAAAGGGTAAGAGATAAATAAATCATTAGAAAATAAATAAAGCAGGCAAATACTAAAATGAAAGCAGCCTTCGGTCCCTTTGATCTTTATGGCCAATGGAGTCAATGAGAGGCCGTCTTGCATCAGATAATCATTTTCCATTTTCATTAATGCAGCAGCAATGGTTTTCCTTGGCTAAAATATGATCGCTATTGAGGTTAAATCGAAGTTTGCAATTTGTAAAATTAAAACAGTTATCGGCTTATGAAGTCAGTAAATTAATTGGATTTTAAAATAAATCGGAAGAACTCTTTAAATTGATAAAAAATACAATTAATTTCAAATATCATTCTGGGATTTATATATCGAAAATGATCGATTTTTTCCCTTTTATTTCAGATGAAATTGCTTAAAAATGTATTATTCAATTAAGAGTTATATTATTGCTTAGTAATGTGCTCATGTGCCATTTATTTTGTTGACTGAGCCGCATTTTGTGTAGTTTGTAATGCATTATTAAATTCCTCAATTACTCCTCAACTTTTCGGTCTGATTAACCCGCACAGCTGCGTGTAATAGCCCAACCCTCAGCATCCCTTTTGGATTTCCTTAGTCATCATCACACTCTCTGGACTCTTGGAGTTTTACGATGCATTCTCCAGTCCCCCACACTTCCTCCTCCTCCTCCTCCTCCACCATCATTGTTGACTGCCTCGTAAAGGCAATTTTAATTGGAATTATGATTAAATATAAACGAAAAATAATGTCAACTTTTCAGCTCGCTTAATAGTTGCCCATATAAACAATCACACACACACAAAGGGGGAGTCATGGGGCCAACACTCATGCGGTCTAAGCCAATTTTTATGAGCTCCAAAAACCGAAAGCAAAACCAAAGCGAAAACCAAAACCAAAGCCAATTCCGATCCCCGAAAAGGCCAAGAAGGCGGCGATTCAATGTGCACACCAAATGTTGCTACAAGCAGGCACTGTAAAAAATAATTCGTTTCTAAAGGAAATAATCTTTAGAAGAGCCTAAAATATAATACATATTTTTGGGATTAATATTTTAAGCAAAAACTTTGTAGTTGTTTTTTGTTGAATAAATAATATAAATAAATATATGAAGAGGGAAAAACTGATATCATTTTGATTATATTATATTTATACCTTAAAAAAATATATATTTAAATGTAAAACGAGTTCCTTTTAGTTATGAAATATTTTATATTATATTTTTAGCTATTTTTGAAGTGCATGGGTGGAAGGGTGTCGGAGGCACTATAAGGATTTTATGGGGTTTATGCTCTGGCCGCACATAAAGCCCTCTGTGCTGCTGCTGCTGCTGCTGCCCTCTGTGCGAGTGGCGGCCCTAATGTATGCTTTTAATTAATAAGTGTGCGTCTGTTTATTGTTGCATCCCTCCCATATACTAAATATATACAGACATGGCTACATATAGACGGCTATATCCACACACTTTTTCGCCGTCTGGTTCAGTTTTAGAGCAAACATGGGCCATGGCTATATGCCATGAGCCATGAGCCATAAATGTGCGATGCGATGCCCGCGTCTGTCAATAAGCCCATCAAGTGCTTTCTGTAAATTAATTTCATGCTCATCACGGATGTTGTTATTGGCTTTTAATGCGTCGTCCTTGCTGCCCTCCTTATTCCTTGCTCGCTCCTTGCTCTTTTCGCGCCATATGGGTCTCCATAATGACGTCATCAAGGAAGGGAGTTGGAAAATTATGGATTTACAACTGGCTTATGGAGTGGCAAGCGAGAGTTATAACTTCTAGATCAGCACCCTTAAATTGTCCCTTAAGTTTATGTATGCATTTAGCAAGTCATCAATAAAAGGGTTAAAAGGTTTAGGTTAATTAATTTATTATAATTATTTAAAGAAATTATAAGGGTCAATTTTAAATATTTCCTATACAAGAACTTGCTTAAAAACAAAATATGTTAGGAAAAAAATAATTTTTTATGCTTAATAAGATTAAAATTAATGAATACTAATATACTTAAGTTGAATTTAGATGAAATAATTGTAAAATACCTCTTAAAAAATTTAAAAAAATATATAAAAGAAAATCTATTTCATTATTTAACATGTAGAATATAGATTAACCTTTATTTTAGCTCGTTTTCAAGCTAACTTATAGCTTAAGTACTAAATTCACATTTAGCCTACAAAATCTACATTTTTTTAAGGTTTATTGTTCATAATATTAATCAATTTATGATACATAACCCTCTCCTCTTATTTTCAAATATTATCAATTTTAGTTTACACTTGAAATGATTGCTCAGATACTCTCGATTCCGATTTAATTTATTATTATTCCCTTGCTGCTTTTCCGAAATCAGGGGTGGAGGAGGAAAGATTTAAAGGGGGCTGCAGCAGGCTCAACTCGTTGCCACCGCTGTCTGATAATGATGATGATGCATCATTAGGTTGACTAATTTTAATTACGCCGTCGCCCAAATTGCTGCTATCATTTTTAATAATATGCCGTGTCTGTGTGGAGCCGTCTATCTCTCTCTATCTATCTCTATTTTTCTATCTCTTTCTATGTCTATCTCCTACCCCTGCTGTCCTTGTCTAGCCATCAGGATCTCTCTTTTTGCCGCCTTGTCTGTCTTTTGAGTCTGTCCTTAGTTGGTGTTAACTTTTGCAAGCGGCAGCTGTTGCAAGCCTCGTCCTTTGCCACTCCTCTTTGATACCCTCACCAGAAGGAAGTCTTTTGAATTGGGAAAGTAAAAGAGATGCCAAAAAAAATCCTAAATCTTTAAAAATACAAATCTAAGATTTATTAATGTCCCAGTAAAACCTAGCATTATCCTTATTTAAACAGCCTTCAAGGGTATTTCAATCTTCGGTCTATTAAGTCCTCGTTTCCTGGACTTTTGGCCCGTCTTGATGCTAGCACAGCTTCCTCGTCCTCGTCAGAGTCAGGGTCTAGCCTTCGATGGAGGGAGGGTGGTGGGTGGTGTTGCACAAAGCCAACAAATTATGCACTTACACAGACACATGCAGGGAGACTGCGTCGCTATTTGAGTTATGTACGAGTATGTGCAAAAAGGAGCAGGCACAGAGAAGGAGTTACCCCCCTTTAAGTGTACGATTTTTTTTTTAACTTTTTTTTCTGTGTTGCCTTCGTCCTTCGAGGACCGACCTGCGAGACTCTGCGAGAGTCTGTGCCTCGGCCCGACTGACATCTCCTTACTCCGTTTGGGCGCCCTGTCGTGTTAATTTAGCGCGAAATATTTGACAAGATGACGCGATGCCACAGCTCCTGCGCCCATTGGCAGTTCCCCTTTCAATGGTGAACAGAGAGAAAAAGAGGGGTATTTTGCCAACTAAAATTAATAGAAATAATATGTACCCATAAGCCCAATAGGAAAAAGGGATTTAGGGACTCTTTTATATAAAATCTAAAAGTTTCTTTATATTTTGTTGGCTAAATTCATATCCCCATTAAATTTTCTTCAGTGTATGCCAGAGACTCCACTGAGTAACGATCGAACTTGGGTTTTCCATGCGGCTCAATTCTGTGCCCATCTCCGTGTCGTCTCCCACGTCTCCTGGGGGGGAATGAGTGAGTGCAGCAGACACTCATATCGATTTATAAGATGCCACACACTCCTCACAATCGATATGGTGTAGTAGTGACTCCTTCGCTGTCGTATCCTGACATTCTGATGTCCTGGCGCCATCCGGTCCCAAAGCCCGCTCCTGGCGCTGTGATTGAGCTGCTGCGCGGTCGCTTTAAGTGATTTGCTCTCCAGCTAATTCGCAGACAATTCAACCTAAAAGCCGCAAGTGACTTCTGACAGGTTGAATGGGGAACACCAACTCCTACTCTAGCTCCTCCTACAACTCCTGCTCCAAGTCCAAGTCCAAAGACTCTTCCAGCATAGCCCAACTGAAGTCCTTGCCGCAAGCCATTATAAAGGATTCTTCTACTTAAATTTTGGAGACTTTTTGAAATATGTTTGCCGGCATATTTAAACTCATAAAAATATGTTTATAAAACAGTAAAGCATAAAATAAATATTAAAAAAAATTATTTTGGTTATTTAAAAACTTCTTTCTTAGCCTTTTTATTATTCTCTGCCGAACTACTGCTTTTAAAAATCCTTAAAAAAATGTATATGCCTTAAACTCACTTCTAAAATATCAAATATAATTATTTATTAAAAATAAATTAATATTACAAAATTTTAAAAATGATTTCCCTACTTTTTCGGCCCAAATCTGACGCCTAAACGGTGCTATCATCATCAGCGGTTCGGCATTATTATAACTATTTTCATGATGGGAATCAGGGGCGGGTTAAGGGGGCCACCTAGTGGGGAGGGGTATCGACGAGGAGCAAGTGGCAGCCAGTGGGAACAAGTGGGGAGCCACCAACAGACAGAGTCATTTATAAAATTTCCACCAGAACGTGTTAAATGGCGTCAATATTAAAAGTTCAAATATGACGCTGACGATGACGACGAGGACGACGATGAAGCCTGGGAAAATGGTGAAAAGGGGGTAAGGGAAAATGGTGACGAGGGGCAAGGGAAGGGGGGCAGGAAAAATGGGGCTGGGAAAATGGCAAAAAAAAAAAAAAAATCGAGGAAAGGGAAGATGATGGAGGAGCCGGTATGAGGTGGCAGACATAGACGGCAAACGAATCAACAAACGTTGGAGCTATTATCGTTGTCGCAACATCACACAGATACAGATACAGCCACAGATACAGATACAAATTCAGCGGAGCATACAGATGCACTTGGCAAATACACGTACAAAGGGGCGTATGCGTGATATTTACAAGGGGATGATTTTCTAACTTTCTTTAAAATTTATTTCAAAAGTTCTTTAAAATTAATTTCTTTATTAAAAAAATATTTATTTTTGAGCTGTATTTTACGAAAAATATATATTTAGAGCTTGTTAAAATGTTGCTCAAAAATAAACATTTTTCCGTAGGTTTTTAAAATTTTTCTTTGAAAATAGAGTTAAGACCCAATTTTGAAAATCTGTAGAAATTTTCTACAATTTTTTTAAAGCATTCAACCAACCGATAAAATCAAAATAATGTATTAAAGTTAATACTTAAAAAAACCCACCTAAAAATCCCTACCAGTTGCTTGCTTAATAATTTCTGTGAAGAAATAGGTATTTTTACCCCCCTTAAAATACCTTCCCCCCTTTGAGCACGTCTCTGCCCCCACATATGGTCCTTGTTGCTATTGCTTTTGCCGCTGCTGCTCATCATCATCTTTTGGCGTTAGCAAGTGCTTGGCGGCAACTTCTAATGGCGGCATTATGCGACCCCCCCGTTCCGCACACCCCTGCATGTGTGTGTGTGTGTGTGTGTGTAAGCGCCCTGCGCAAAATGAAAATGAAACTGTTGCAAAATCCCATAAAACGGCCAAAAAGCTTTTGTAAATGACGCCAACAGCTGTCGATGGCAAAGCAGACAACGTCGCCGTCCGCCCAATTTGCCAAAGCACCCAACCCCGCCTGGTTTTTGCTCCACCCTTCCCCTGAATGTATCCCCATTCCCCGTGAAATCCCCCCTTTTCTTGCAACACCACTGACATCTCTGTGTGCGTACACTGTTGGAAAATCCAGCAAGATTTATAAGAAAGCAAATCACTTTTCACAAATAAAACTAATAAAAAATTCCACAAAAATCCCCTTAAGTTTCTAGAGTATTGAAACAAACATTAGCCTTATTTTCGATACCAAAATTAGATATATATTTTTCTCTCACTGTATGTTAGAAGGGGATATCCGCGCTGCATGAGCCGGGGGAGAACGTGAAGGTTTTGGCGCGTTTTAATAAAGCGACAATGACATTTTATGAATTTTCCACTTTGTTCTGGGCCCACGCCCACAATCGCCCTCTCTCTTTCTTTCTCCCTTCTATTTTCCTCTTCCCCTTCCCCTGTCCCCCCCTTTGTGCTGTTTTCATTATTTGTTTGTTTGCCAAGAACCACATCCCGCAGTTGACTGGCGGCCAAGGAGGGCTCCAGGACACCACGACTCCGGGACCGAAAACTCCAAATGAATTGACATTGTCTATGTGTTTGAGGGTGTTCCTGCGTGTGTGTGTGTGTGAGTCCTGCACAAAGGCGTGTCTCCGTGTGCCTTTTGATATCGGATTTCATTTATAATTAGCTGCAAAGTTAACGGTTGCCAGCCGCCATACCTTGACTTGTGGTTGGTGTGGCGCCCCGGTCAAGTAATTTGCTTGTCAGTGGGTTCCTCCGACTTGCTTGGCCTCCTCTGGTTTTAAGGACCGGGGGCTGGGGCTGCTCCACGGGGGTTGTTTAGTGACCCCCGCCCCCCCGTCTGCATGTTGACTCTGCTCACATGACAATGGCGGAGTTGGGCGGCGTTAAGGGATTTATTTTGGCAGCGCACTTGCCTTTAAGTGTGTCATATTTATCGAAAATATATAGGGTTTTTTGATTGCATAAATAATGCTATTATTAATAGTATTGTATAATGATTTCTGTGTTTTTTAACCTACTTTATTGATAAATAATTTCTTAAACTCAAAAGAATGGGAAGTTTGGTTTTAATCGAGAGAGAGCCCTATGCTAATGGTTTTTCGTGTGCTTCAAAGCTTCAATAAATTATCAAAAATCTCACAAAGGTACTATTCAGTTATTAAATGTCCTGATCAGGATAATATCTTTAATTTTTATTTTTTAAATTGGATCAAGGATAAAGCCTTAGTTAAATCATAAATACTCATTTTTTCAAAGAGATGTAAATAAAAAATGTAAGCCAATAAATATATTTAAAAATTAGAAACTAAACGTAATTATTTAGAAGATTATAAAACATTAAAAAGTTACTTACTTACCTTACCAATGTTGCTATAACTTGAAGGATTCCACATAGTTCCCAAGCAAGAGTTTTATATAAATCTGTAAACATATCAAAATAATGTAATAAAATTAATATTAAAAAGCAACTAATAAACTTTCAACGTCACAACAACTCTCCTGTGGCAAATAAAAAAACCCTCTTTTTTTCTGTTGTGCCCAGTAATTTCCCTATGAAAGTTTTTACCCCGTTTTCCGAAATAATGAAAAAGTTAGAAAGTAAAATGCTCGCCCCGGTTGCCAAGTGGCAGTCCAAATTAACAGCTAATTACGTGCGAATGAGAACTCCGGAGGGGAAAATGAAATGCGGGGGGAAGGGGGGCGTCGGTTGCCGGGAAAATGAAAATGGGGAAAATGCAGGACAAAAACCAAACACGTACAGCAGCTAAATGAGGAGATATTTGGGGAGAGGGAGACGGGCAAAAAGTCAAACATTATTTGAATACAAAATTGCCCTTGAAAAGGGTTGCCCAGCCAGCCAGCCATATGCAAAAAGGGGGCAAAACCCCCAAAAAAGGCGACGTTAAAAAAAGGAAATACGAAAAATAAACAAGAAAATGCAAAAGGCGACAACAAAAGTGACAAATTAGTCAGTGGCGTCGACACTAAAAGCGTTATGATTGAGAAAGGGCGCAGGACTCCACTCCCAAAGTCCGCTTTACGCCCGGTTTATCACAATTTACAGTGGAATTTGACTAACTTGAAAATGTATGAAATATATGAATTATAAATTAAATTAAATTACAATTATTTCAATTAAAATTAACCACAAAGCAGGGCTGCCCATTAAGAGTCCTTGAAGTTCATGAAGTTTCCTGGATTTTAAAATTTGTTATATAATTTTTTAATTAATTATTAATCTAGATAATATTATGTATTTATAAATATATTTAATGCGTTTATTTTTTACAACTAAAATATTTTTATTAATAGAAATTTTTCTTTACAAAAAAAGTTTTATTTCCTTTGAATCAATTTTACAGCTCTTTTTTAACTCCCCCGCTTAGATCCTTGATTCTTAGATCATTGCCAGTTTCCACTGTGATTTGTTGTTTGCAAAAAGGACAGCATTTATATATCCTTTTGGGTCAGTGAGTGGCCGCAATTAAAATTCAAAGAGCAGAATGCATTTGCTGTTGCCGTTGCCAGGGGATGATGATGACGATGATAATGATAATGATGATGAGGAGGTGGTGGCCGCCAGGCTGGATTTCCAATTGCGGCGCTTGTTATAAGACAGCCTCCGCCCGAAATCCCCACACGTAGCCAGCAGGGGAGAGCTTGCCCCACAAAGCCCATTAACAAGCCCCGCATATAATTACATGCTAAATTGTATGCAACAAATAACAAGGCATTAAGGGGCGGACTGTGTGGCAGGGGGATTTGCGAATTATACAATTGCTATCACAGTCACAGGAAATAATGGCGAAAACAAAATGGCTTCTTTGGGGAATTTCTTAAAACAAAATGGCTTCTTTTGGGGAATTTCTTAAAAGGTGGCAACATTCAGAAGGAACTTTAAAATTTGGTATTTTTTTTTCATTTCGATTTTTTTTCTTTGAGGAAACGATCATCAGGATAAGTAACTATCGATTACATTTGGTGGCACGAGCAGAAGAAGTGAAAAAGAACATGGCGGTGGCGCCACGTTTGTGGCACAATTAGATTTTTCTTTTCGATTTGCAACAATTTCGACGCCTCAAGATCAATCAAAAGTGTGTGGAAAAGCTGTGGGCCATCTATTAGAAGCCTCAGGACATGGTAGTTCTCCAGTGGGAAGTGGTTGGTGTGTGTGTTCTGTGTTTGGTGGCGCGGCGTCTCCGGCATTAATAATTTGCCAAAAATAATTGGCTTCGCTACGGTGTAATTAGCTGGAATTCGGCGGAATCCTTTCGCCAAGATGACAACGCTGGCAAGGGGAGTCGTCCTCGTCCCCATCCAACTACCCGTCCGCTCGCCCTTTTGGCCAAAAGTCAAATACCAGCACACAAATACATACACACACACAGAGCAGAGGGAACGCGGAGCGCCGCCATGCGAAATGCAGTGAGCCAAAAATAATGAACTCCAAATGAAGTAAAACAAAGGGAAAACACTGGTTTAATTATTCATATTTCATTAGTGAACAGCAGCAGCAGCAGCGGTGGAGGCAGTGCCAGAGCCACCGACGTCGCAGGTGAAGAAGGCGATACGATGGCCATATAAAATTTATAAAAATCAAAGTAAGCACTGGGACCAGAAGAAGAAGAAGAAGACGATGGGTAGCTGTGCCAGGGAGCATGTAACCGAAGCTGAAATGCTCTTACTTTGCGAGGAGATTGCATTTCGTATACTTTATATAAGCCATATTCCGTCTTATTGGCTGGAAACTAGACTCAAGGGATGTAAGTATACGTTATAACCTTTATTAATTAAGTCTTTATCAAAAATTTCTTAACTTTCTTAAACTATATTCCAAATTCTAATGAAGTTTTCTATCTATCTTGTTCTGAAATTCGATATATGAAGTAGATTCCTTATCCTGACCATATATTTCTACTCTCCCGCAAGAGCATTGGCATAGAGAGGTATAAAATGCACAGCTGGAGGTCAGCTTTGGGAGTAAAACAAAAGGGAAATGTCGGAAACGAATCTGGGATACACATCATCATTTGTCTTGGCGAGGGAAAGCGGAAGGGAAGGGCTCCATTTAGGCCACGACGGCGTACACATTGATGAATGAAGTGCGTAGTTGCTTGGCTGAAAGGCCAAAAGGCAGGCGGCATTAAAAATGCACACGCAATCAGAAAATGCTTCACGACGACGGCCTCATAAACTCTGGATACTCCGCTTGCGCCAGGTGATGGATCAGCAGCCTCAGATAAGACAGAAAGACAAGGAGCAGGATACGGACGGAGACAGAGCTGGAGCCAGGGTAATGAGTGAGTTAACGTTGGGTAAGGGGAGGACGACGGGCCGCCGTCAAAAGTTGTAAGCTCCTTTTGAGGCCGGCCTCGACTCCTCGACTGCGTTGGTTTTGGTGGCAATTTATAATTTGTTTGAGGGCTTTCAGCGGCCTTTCAAGGCAATTACCCGCGACGACGTCCACAACGGACCCTGGGCTTACCTTTGCCATCATCAGCAGCTGCAGCACCACCAGGAGCAACAGCAAAAGCGGCAACACCTTGCCAGCATTTCGGCTTGACTGGCTGCGAACTTTGCCACCCAGGGTCTGGACGCAGGCAGGCTTGCTTACTGGGTCAACGGGTTGGATGGCCGCCACTTGCCATCCAATCCCTGGTCCTCGGACCTCGTGATTTATTATGGCTGCTACGCCCCCGGAACCGACGATGATGTTTTCTTTGACGCGGCACGTTCATTCTCAGCGCAAAAAGATGCGTGTGTGCACTCGAAAATGAAATGGATCACGTAAGTGAAACTACCAACAATACCATATCCGTTTCTCCCAAAAAAAATAAGAGATTTATTGAATTTAAAGGGGAGAGAATTTAAAACATTTGAATTTCCTTCTTATAAGAATAAAATAGGCTAACTTTCTCACAAAATAAACTAATAGAATAAGAAAAAGTCCTATAATATAAATATTGGCAGGGAAATACCATTTAATTCTATATTGACTTTTAAATATTTTAAATATTAATACATTCTCGATTAATATTAAGAAAGCATTATTCTTTCTTTCTGAATATTCGCCTAAGCCTTCATATTGTCTTAATCCACAATAGTAAAACTTCTCTCAGTGTCCCTGGTCCAGCAAGTGTAAACGTGGGGATGTTGACCCGTATGTATAAGCCACAGATATGCTCAGATTTCCCATTGACAGGAACGACAGGGACTTTCGCTCTTTTTCGTGACTCCAAGAATTGCGAATGCGAAAGGGGAATGAGCAGGATTTGGATTAAAATTCAAGCTCTTCCCTGCTATTAATATTCCATTGCGTATTCGCGCGCGCAAACGAGAGAATATATATTCCATTTTTAATAACACGAAACTTTATGAAAATTTTATATATAAAAGGAAAAAGGGGGGAAGGGATAGCCAGAATCTTGGAATTCTGGAATCCTGGAATCCCTACAGAAAGAGAAAGCCAACACGGGTGTAAACTCAAACTTGAACCCAGTGAGAGGTGGAATCCAAAAGCTGGAACCGAACCGAAGGCTGGGATGGATGGATAAATTGCGCAATGAACCCCACACCCTCCTCCGGAGTCACCTCCGCACAGAAAAGAAAACAAGTTGGGGGGAAAAAACAATTGAAATGTGAATATTAAATATATACAAGTACAAGTTGTCCGTTAGTGTGTGCGCGCGGCACAGATCCCACAGCAAATACCCACACACCCACATTCGCGCCCACCGCTTGGCGGCCAAAACTCCCCGCGGCGTCATTGTGCTCCCTTTGCAGGTGGCAGGCGGCAGCGGGAAAATGCCATTTGATGGCATTTAGATGGGATCGCTGATTGATGTTACTGGCTTCTCCTCTTTGAATTCCCAAAGCCAGACCCGTGCTCGAGGCGCAGGCCAGGCAGCGCAGGCAGAGCACACTCCTGTTTCTGTTCCCTGCTCTACGTGGGTTCGCTTAAGAAGTTAGCGAAAGGTGGCTCAACGGCAGCCAAGGAGAGTTTAGATGTCTTGCGTTGACTTCCAGCGATAAGAAGATGCTGGTCGAGTGGGCAAAACATTGAGTTACTTCAAAAGCAGGCTTAGAGGTTCATGGTGGGTCGAAGGAATGTATAACTAAGATGGTTCTTTCCCAGAAAAACTTTCTTGAATATTTATTTAAACGATTTCATATATAAAAATAGTAAATTCAATTAATCTAATTTCGGATCACTCTGTTCCTTCCACATGGACATCAACCTATATATAAACCAGGAGTTGACCAGGAGCAGGAGTAGTCCTGCTTTCACACAGCATATGTGTAATGCATGCAACGAGGCACATTAATTAAATAAAAATTGATTTTCCAAGCGCATGAAATGCAATCAACGGCCTGGGCTTCAAGTGGGTCCCGGCCTGGATTTCCAACCCGACTCGGGATGGACTTGGATAGCCAGGGACCCTGCACTCTGCTCCACTCTGCCGTGTTGTCAAATGGAGTTAACAAAGTTTACGCTTTTTGCGCGCTGCTGTCTCTGCCGCTGCTGCCTGCCTGCTGGTTTTATTTTTTTATATTTTTGTGCTGCTGCTGCTGGTGCTTTTTTGTGGCCCTCCTCGTCTTCTTTTTATATATATACATATATATATACATATTTTTTTTGTTGCTGCCTCGTATGCATAAGTACATAATGTGCAGCTGGCTGGACATGGGTGGGAGTTCTTGGGGTGTAGTCATGGTGCCCGTCGACCGTCGTCGTCGGTCCGTTTCGCCTTTTATCCGTTTTGGCCACAACGGCGGCAATGAGTTTAATGTGCGCTGTCGCTTTTTGGCCGTATTTAAACCACAGCAAGTCATCAGGCAAATTGAATTTTCAACGTATGGTCGCACATTGCGTTGCAACAGTCCGTGTCACGACACAGACCCCAGCGCCAGGATATCTCCTCGTAGGTCCTGCCTTCATTTTGTTCTTAACCCTCTATAAAAGGAGGGTTTTTTTTTAGATTTAAAAGGAATATATGAGAGGAAATTTTGCTATTCCCAGACAAAATACCCTTTTGCATTGTTGATAATTATTTTATTTACCATATAGATGGGATTATACACGAATATAACTTATAATTTTCAAATATTATATTATTTTTTTCTTCATCTCTATATAGAAAGCCACTGTTTTTACTTCTAACCCAGGAATATCCTTGTTTTTAGTTATTAACTTTAAAATAGAGAGGCAAAGGCCGTCGAGACCCTAAGTGGAAAATGAGCTTTTGGTTTTTTGGGTTGCCTGGAGGCACGGCATGGGTGTCAGGGGGTTAAGTCTTAACTGGCTTTCGCTGTCAGCCGGCAATGCTCGTGTCAGTGGCTGTACATATAACATTTCCATCTCGCTCTTATCAGTACGGTCAGCGACTGTCTTTTATATATATACAAATATGTATATATATAGCGTACCGGCATAGCCCCCCTTAGAAGTCCCGCCCCTGTGCATTTGCTTGCTTCGTTTCTCGTTACAAAATTACCCACGATAAAAATTGAATTACTTCGTCGTCGTTGTCCTTGTCGTTGGCCGTTGTCGTGGTCTCCCTGTTTTCACTCCCTGCAAAGTGTTGTGCTTACTCTTGACGCGCCCATGTCCCTCGTCCTTGATCCTGGCGCTCTCTGCACCACTCTCTACTCCCTACTTAGACGACACTGAAACTGTCGCCAGGCCTGGAGTCCTGTGTGACTCTGTCTAATGATAAATGAGCTGCAATGGATGACAGCGAATCAACTTAAGTGTATTGCTCTGCTTCACTCCCCCACTCTCCGGCTCTCTGGCTTTCGCCTCGAATCCGAGCTGCTCCAGAGGACTCCGACTCCGACTCCATCTGCCTTCTGGCCACCGCGGAGCCAGCCAATGCACTTTCCCCTTAACGCTTTTTTGCTCGTGTTTACGTTTCACTTCAAAATTCTATGCTACACTAAATATTTACATAGGAAAAAAACTTGGCAAGTGTAAGTGAGATGCTTTAAAGAAACAGCGGCAGCGGAAACTTTGCCAAAGTTCCTTCACTCATTATGCGCCTTCTAGGAGATAGAGAACGAGGAGGAGCAGGAGGAGGAGGATAGGGCATAATCAGCAAATTGGAAGGAACTAAGGTTGGGTTATCTCGGCCAAAAACAAAAAAAAGAAGTGAAGAAAGAATGAAAGAAGTGGTGACTAGGCTAGACTCGAAACAGCTGTGCAAAGAACCCATTAAAAAAGTTCAAAGATGAGAAATATGATAGTTTTAGGGGAATTTAGACTTGAGAAAAACATAATCAAAAGAAGAACTTTTTAGTTAAAATTATTTCCAATAATTCTATATTTATTTCTATGTGTTTATGCAATATAACACCAAGATGCATAACCCCTTATTCAAAATTATTCGGGCTACTTTCTTTCCCCCACTTTGCTAGCAACTAATTAAAATTTCAAAACAAAAAAAAAAAAAAAACATACAAAATTAAGTCTACTGGTCTTTGTTTACTTTAATTTTTATCTGCAAAATATATATATATAGTCTTAGTAATAAACGTTTATTTAAACATTCTAAACGCATTTGGGACAAAAATACTTTCTCTTATCCCTCCTGCCTTAGATTACTCTTATCAATGGTTTCTTTCCCAGAAAACCCCCTTTAGTGACCAGTATAAATTATAATTTTACTTCTTAATTGGGCTTTTATTATTCTGCGACTCTTTATAAGCTCAAGGATTAAGACATTAGACTTTATGTGGCCAAATCTGGAACGTAGATAAAAAACTTTCCCTTGTTTATTTCACGGAAGTTAAATAAACTTTATCAAATTGCCAGCTCATGGTTAAGCCGAAATTTGAACTAGATTTAAATGTTTGCGTCTAAGCGAAATATTATTTCAAGCTTAAGGCCCGTTTCCGTTTCCGATTCCGATTCCTCATCATTTCCGGAAAGCGTAACTCCTTCTCCGTTCGATATCCTTTGAATGAATGAAGCCCTAATGAGCCGCAATCGATCAACTTTGCTGATATGTGTGTGTGGCACACCCTAATGCTCTCATATATCCTCCTCAGTGTCCTCTCGCTGGACGCATGAGGGGACTGAGAGTGGGACTGGTGCTGGAACTGGCACCGAAAGCAGGGTCGTGGCAAATGGCGTTGCATTGCCAGGGGATTAACAGCAGTGCCAGTGGCTGCCTGAGGGATAATAAGTGCATTGGAGCATTAAATCAATAAAACGCGCACACATCGCCCACACACAGGACAGTGTGCGGGTGTGCCTCATGCCCACTCCGTGCCACGCTGGCACCGAAGAATTCGCTGCATCAGTGCCTGTGAATTGCGAAACATTGTTAATTTATGCAAATTTAGCCAACGCCGCCGCCGCCGCCGCCTCGCTTTGTGCAACGCCAATGAGGCAAGAGAGTCGAGCCGCGGAGCTCCACTGGAAGCCACCGCCGCACCACTGCAACCGCCATCGCCATCGTCATCGCCAAAGCCGCGACCGCAGCGCCAACAACATTAACAGAGAGGAGCACCAAGCCAGCGATATAGAGAGGGAGAGCGAGTGGAGGACTCCTGGTCGAAAAGGGAGCGCGTTGCGCCCTTGCATAATTTTCGAGCCACCCAACCTAGTCGTCGCCTTGCCTCATTTGCATGTGGGGGGGGAGATGGAGATCCCTCCCCAATGGACACATAGGGAACGGGAGCCGACCTCAAAGCCTATTTGGGTCCACTCCAGCCAATATGCAAGTGCCAGTGGGTGCCACGCGAATTAGCACACTCACCTAGCCAGAAAGTTTCTCATCGATGGCCATTCTAGCAGTCATAATATTAAATACGACACTCGACACTGACAGAAAAATGGGGGCTTCTTATAAGGTTTCCTCTAAATCAAAATAGTTTTTCATAGAATTATGAATAACTTGCAAATTTACAGTGCATTTCTTGGTATAGAAAACATTGGGGAAGAAAGAACTTTACCCAAATGAAAGGAATAATACATTTTTCCATCATTTTGTATAAATTTCAAGATAAAAATCGAAGTAAATCTTAGAAAAGAGGATCACCATCAATCTTTAGCATCTTTGAATAATTTAAAAAATATTTTAAAAACTCTTTCGTTGGCAATGTTTCATTGTAAGATGTGATTTTCTTACATTTCTCACATTTAAATAATATACAAAAATAATTTAATCAGCAACAATCTTAGATAAATATATTTAATATATATTTATAGAAATATATTTGTTACATTTGAAGATGGTATTAATTTATCTCTATGATTTATAAATGTTGAGATAAAAATGGGAGATTTGCTACCTTTAAGATACCATATTAGACAGAGACTTGCCATTGACATAAAAGGTATAATTATTTCCCTTAAAAAATGTATTATTTGATTTGTTTTCAGTGCATACATATTTGATAATACAAATATATATGGCTAACTGTATTTATTGTATTGTCTAGACACACGAAAACCGCAATGTGACTGGGCCTGCATTGAATTTGCCATTTTTCATTTTTATTTAATTTTTTTTTAACCCGGCTTAACCGCATTAACGGAGCAGGCAGAGAAAAAAAATATATATAATAAAACTGAAAAAAAAAGTAAAGCAAATTCCACTTAATTGTTCAATTTTCATGGAATTCAGGAGGCCAAAGGGCTCACAAAGGGCATATACTATGTATGTATGCAATAGGCAAAGTTCAAAGGGTGCCGGTGGCGCAGGTGGCGGCAGGTCTCCATGGGATCCATGACAGATGTTAAGCGCACCTTACGACCTCCAGGGAGTAAAGTAGCGTGTATCCATTTCATATGATAATTGAGGGCTTCAAGCGATACTTGGATTTTTTAATTGAAACATTAAAATAACGCTGCCTTCAATGCAGATAAAACATATAAAATGTATTAATATTTATGTATTAATTTATAAAAAATCGGAATGATTGATTAGGTTAAGACCTGCTTTTGTTTTTTAACTTGCAACAGCTTAAGCTGTGCGTTTGCAAGTGCATTATGCAATATCTCATGGGGATTATACTTTGAGTGATATTTAGTCAAGTGTCCGGCCTCCCTCCCATTGTAAATTCCAAGGGCTGCGGTTATACAATATATATAGCTTATATACATATATATCTCCTACGCCCGCTTATCTCATCGCGACAAGATCTGTCCCCAAATGTGATGGTGATGTGCATTTCAGACAGCATTACCTCTTATCGGAGTGATCAGGATGATGATAAAGATTCGCCTGCGTCATTTGGCGCTAGGGAACTGCACTCAGATGTGATGGTGACTCGTTGGCGACTGATGACCCCACCTCGACCGGAACGGGATTGAGTGAAATTAATTCCAGAGACAACACAGCGAGGTAGATAGAGAGAGGGGGAAATTGGGCCTGTTCTACGTGTTTATTTATCTTTTGCCGAGGTGCAAATAAAGCAAAGACTCGAGTCAACGGAAATGCGCAGCCCGCTTTATCAACATTTGCCTTGACGTTAAAATGCTGTGCTGCTGGCTGGCCAAGATTAAGATTACGTATGTTTTTTTTTTTTTGGTAGTAGAAGTCAAAACAATTGGCCACCGGGAAATAATGTTTAAAGTTAGAGATAGCGACGAGACTTGAATCATCATCAGAAGGCATCATAAAGCAAATCTTTTGATTATTTTTTCTAAAAAATAAAACAGAAATGGACACCTATTGACTTTTGTTTAGTTTTTCAAGCTCCATGAACCCAACTCTGCTGTAACCCTTTATCAAAGGCTTTCTTTTTGGCTCTTTCTATGGTTTTACCTGCGCGCCGCAATATCATAAATTGGTTTAGCCAGTTGGCTCTTATCAGGAAGGGGGGACAAACACCAGCGATAATCGTATCGTATTTGGCCAGCGTCACCAGCAGAGCAGCGAATCTGAAGATTCTGAAGCTGCGAGGCGAGAATTTCGCATATAAAGCCAGCAGGCTGGCGTACAGAGGATAGTAACGATTCTTCATTCGAACCAAACACATCCTCAAACACGACGACAACGACAACAACGATGACTACGAACCGATCCGCCAGATTTCTGGTGTTGCTAGTGGTAATTGCATAATCCGAGCATCGAGCAATAATCGCGTTCCGCTTCAGTGTTTTATATATACCATTTTTTTTGTTGTTTTTCTGTCTTTACTGACGAGTTGTACATATTATGTATATATATATTCTATTGGCACTTGGATACGCACTCATGCCTCGCACAAAAAACCACAATCCGATAATATCAACCGAATCCCAAATCCGAAATCCGAAACCGTAGCTACCGGGACTCTTGCTACTTTGGATAACGTTCAAAGCGCTCGGCGACCAATCGAAAGTATCCTATGCAAGTGAAGCTAATAATGCAGCAGTGACAAACAGTGCACAGTGCGATCCCCCGTTTCAGGATGGATCCCAATTCCACTAACCGGCCCCTCTCCTCTCTCTCTTCCCCCTTTCCCCCTTGCAGCTAACCTCGCTGGTGGCCAGTCATCAGGCGAATGCAGCCGCCGCGGGACTCAAGTGCGGCGGCAAAACCGCCGTCTGCGTGGGCCCCCTTTCGTATCAGGACTGCGTGGACGATGTCACCACTGGGCCGGTGGTTCCCTGTGAGCCGAACACTCGCTGTGTCACCGAGGGCCTGCAGATCTGCGTGCCGGTGAAGTCGGCAGCCGCCGAGGCGCCCACAGCTGCCGTGGCCAAGATGGTCACCATCACCGATAGCCCAGTTAGTGAGTCCGCTCCGCTGGTGGATGCCTCCAGTTCTGGTGCTGGTGTCGCCGGCGGTGAGATCTCCACCGAGGGACCGAGTGTCGCATCTAGCGCCGCTGCCGAGACAACAGCAGCTCCGGAGGTGACAACCGCCGCACCGGCAGAGACCACTCAAGTGGCTGCCGAGACCACCACCAACGCTGCCATCGAGGAGACGACCCTTCCCGGCGGGGAGACGACCACCAACGCTGCCTGGGATTCCAATGTTCCCGTGGATACAACTCTGGCGCCCGGTTTGGACGGAACCAACCCAACCATCGACCCCAACACCCCCCTGGACCCCAACGCACCCGAAGGATCTACTAACGAACCCGGTTTGGTTGAAACCACCATTCCCGCTGACACTACCGAAGCTCCCACCACCCCTGCTGACCCAAATCTTCCGGAAGTGACGACTACTGAGCCTGGCACTCCTGCTGATGTCCCGACCGCCGCTCCTGGCAGTCCAGTTGAGAGACCCACCGCAGCCCCCGGTGCTCCTGTTGAGGGATCGACTGCTGCTCCTGGAGCCCCCGTCGAAGGCTCAACTGCTGCTCCTGGAGCCCCCGTCGAAGGATCTACTGCTGCCCCTGGAGCCCCCGTAGAGGGATCTACTGCTGCTCCTGGAGCCCCCGTTGAAGGATCGACTGCTGCCCCTGGAGCCCCCGTTGAAGGATCGACTGCTGCCCCTGGAGCCCCCGTAGAGGGATCGACTGCTGCTCCTGGAGCCCCCGTTGAAGGATCGACTGCTGCCCCTGGAGCCCCCGTAGAGGGATCTACTGCTGCTCCTGGAGCCCCCGTTGAAGGATCGACTGCTGCCCCTGGAGCCCCCGTAGAGGGATCGACTGCTGCCCCTGGAGCCCCCGTTGAAGGATCGACTGCTGCCCCTGGAGCCCCCGTTGAAGGATCGACTGCTGCCCCTGGAGCCCCCGTAGAGGGATCGACTGCTGCTCCTGGAGCCCCCGTTGAAGGATCGACTGCTGCCCCTGGAGCCCCCGTAGAGGGATCTACTGCTGCTCCTGGAGCCCCCGTTGAAGGATCGACTGCTGCCCCTGGAGCCCCCGTAGAGGGATCGACTGCTGCCCCTGGAGCCCCCGTTGAAGGATCGACTGCTGCCCCTGGAGCCCCCGTAGAGGGATCTACTGCTGCTCCTGGAGCCCCCGTTGAAGGATCGACTGCTGCCCCTGGAGCCCCCGTAGAGGGATCTACTGCTGCTTCTGGAGCCCCCGTGGAGGGATCGACTGCTGCCCCTGGAGCCCCCGTTGAAGGATCGACTGCTGCCCCTGGAGCCCCCGTTGAGGGATCTACTGCTGCCCCTGGAGCCCCCGTAGAGGGATCTACTGCTGCCCCTGGAGCCCCCGTAGAGGGATCGACTGCTGCCCCTGGAGCCCCCGTAGAGGGATCGACTGCTGCCCCTGGAGCCCCCGTTGAAGGATCGACTGCTGCCCCTGGAGCCCCCGTAGAGGGATCTACTGCTGCTCCTGGAGCCCCCGTTGAAGGATCGACTGCTGCCCCTGGAGCCCCCGTAGAGGGATCTACTGCTGCCCCTGGAGCCCCCGTGGAGGGATCGACTGCTGCCCCTGGAGCCCCCGTTGAAGGATCGACTGCTGCCCCTGGAGCCCCCGTTGAGGGATCTACTGCTGCTCCTGGAGCCCCCGTGGAGGGATCGACTGCTGCCCCTGGAGCCCCCGTGGAGGGATCGACTGCTGCCCCTGGAGCCCCCGTTGAAGGATCGACTGCTGCCCCTGGAGCCCCCGTTGAGGGATCTACTGCTGCCCCTGGAGCCCCCGTAGAGGGATCTACTGCTGCCCCTGGAGCCCCCGTAGAGGGATCGACTGCTGCTCCTGGAGCCCCCGTTGAAGGATCGACTGCTGCCCCTGGAGCCCCCGTTGAAGGATCGACTGCTGCCCCTGGAGCCCCCGTAGAGGGATCTACTGCTGCTCCTGGAGCCCCCGTTGAAGGATCGACTGCTGCCCCTGGAGCCCCCGTTGAAGGATCGACTGCTGCTCCTGGAGCCCCCGTTGAAGGATCGACTGCTGCCCCTGGAGCCCCCGTTGAGGGATCTACTGCTGCCCCTGGAGCCCCCGTAGAGGGATCTACTGCTGCCCCTGGCTCTCCTGTTGATCCCAACGCTCCTGCTGGAGGCGCTCCTGGATCTGGTGCTGCCCCTGGCTCTCCTGTTGATCCCAACGCTCCTGCTGGAGGCGCTGGTGCTGCCCCTGGCTCTCCTGTTGATCCCAACGCTCCTGCTGGAGGCGCTGGTGCTGCCCCTGGCTCTCCTGTAGATCCCAACGCTCCTGCTGGAGGCGCTCCTGGATCTGGTGCTGCCCCTGGCTCTCCTGTTGATCCCAACTCTCCTGCTGGAGGCGCTCCTGGATCTGCCCCTGGCTCTCCTGTTGATCCCAACTCTCCTGCTGGAGGCGCTGGTGCTGCCCCTGGCTCTCCTGTTGATCCCAACGTTCCTGCTGGAGGCGCTGGTGCTGCCCCTGGCTCTCCTGTTGATCCCAACGTTCCTGCTGGAGGCGCTGGTGCTGCCCCTGGCTCTCCTGTTGATCCCAACGTTCCTGCTGGAGGCGCTGGTGCTGCCCCTGGCTCTCCTGTTGATCCCAACGCTCCTGCTGGAGGCGCTGGTGCTGCCCCTGGCTCTCCTGTTGATCCCAACGCTCCTGCTGGAGGCGCTCCTGGATCTGGTGCTGCCCCTGGCTCTCCTGTTGATCCCAACGCTCCTGCTGGAGGCGCTGGTGCTGCCCCTGGCTCTCCTGTTGATCCCAACGTTCCTGCTGGAGGCGCTGGTGCTGCCCCTGGCTCTCCTGTTGATCACAACGCTCCTGCTGGAGGCGCTGGTGCTGCCCCTGGCTCTCCTGTTGATCCCAACGTTCCTGCTGGAGGCGCTGGTGCTGCCCCTGGCTCTCCTGTTGATCCCAACGTTCCTGCTGGAGTCATTCCATCGATTCCTTCTTTGCCTGTCGGACCTGGCTCTTGGCCTTGGCTCAACCGCCCAACCTGGAGGCCCCAGCTTCCGGGAGAAAATGGTGCTGCTGCTCCTGGCAATGGACTGAACAATGGAAATGTGAATCCTCTTCCTCCCCATCGTCCTCTTCCCTTCTGGCCTAACTGGCAAAACTGGGTGAACGGCTGGCGCGCGACCAAGAAGCCAGTGACCGAGGCACCTGTCCAACCCCAAGAGCCTCAGGTGCCCCAGATCCCCCAAGAGCCGCAGGTTCCCCAGATCCCCGAACAGCCTCAGCAGCCGGGACAGTCGGAGCAGCCGAGCAACAACAGTCCCGAGACTGCTGAGAGCGTAGAGCAGGCTGCTCCAGCTCCGCCAGCATCTAACGAGAACGCCTCCGTTGAGGAGAGCAACAAGGCCTCTGGCGAGAAATCGAAGGATAAGCCCAAGTCCGCCGAAGACCAGTCCAAGGAGAAGGGGCAAGAGCAGAAGCCCAGCTCTGAGGAGAAGGAGAAGGATAGCAAGGAGAAGGAGAAGTCCAAGGACTCCAAGGAGGACAAGGAGGCCGAGTCGCAGAAGGACAACGAGAGCGATGACGAGCCGAGCTCCAAGGAGCGCAAACAGTACATCAAGGATCTGGTCAAGAAGCTAAAGAAGGGCGACGAGTGCGACGAGGAGGATATCTATCCCGATGTCCGTGACTGCCGCAAGTACTACCGCTGCGAGGTGAAGAAGTCCGGAAAGCACAAGTACGCCCATTTGCGTTGTCCCAAGAAGGAGCGATTCGACTGGCTCGCCCAGTCATGTGTGGACAAGGACTTGGCCCGCTGCCTGGAGAAGTAGGTGGAGGAATATAAACGGGGAATCAAAACTGCTGCTGCATCCGTATGATAATCTCACTCAATCAAACTGTATTCTCTATATTGGCAATGATATTCTATCCTTAATCCTTGGTCCTACCTAATTTATTGCAATTTATTTTAAAAACACATTAAATATATTTTTTCTTTTCCTTTCCAAATAAATAAATCTCAAACTTTTTATGAATCTAGCAAATTAAGTGTGTGTTTTTTATGGTAGATATTTTTCGATATTTAAAGTTTTGATCTAATGAAAAAGTCGATATCATAATTAAATATCGATATATCGCCTAAAAAGGAACATTAATAATAAGATAATTATATTATAATTATGACAATATATTTATTTAATTTTTTTTTTTAAATCAAACACTTTGAAAAACATTTCATCCTTTCATACACAACTTTCATTTCGTGTGCCTGTCATTTAAAATTCGAAACAATACTCAAATTATTGTTGGAGCCTATCGTTGCTGAACATCTAGAACAACATTCACGAGTAGAAAAGTTCTTCTAATCATGGCGAATGTGGAGGACTCGATGAAGCCGGAGAACAACTCCGCCCCCGTTGCCACAGGCAACACGCCGGAGGACACCTGGTGCCTCATCGAGAGCGATCCGGGTGTATTCACAGAGCTGATACGCGGCTTTGGCTGCACCGGCGCCCAGGTGGAGGAGATCTGGACTCTGGACGCACATGCTTTCCATCTGCTGGAGCCCATACACGGCCTAATCTTTCTGTTCAAGTGGGTGCAGGACGACAAGCCGGACGGGCGGGTGGTTAAAAATTGCAAGGACGTGTTCTTTGCCCGCCAGGTAATCACAAATGCCTGTGCCACACAGGCCCTGATCGGCATCCTGCTCAATCTGCGGCACACTGACATCGATCTGGGCGAGACGCTGACTGCGTTCAAGAACTTCTGCCAGGGCCTAGACCCGGAAACCCGTGGCCTGTGCCTGGGCAACGAGGAGAAGATCCGGACGGTGCACAACTCATTCGCCCGGCCCGTGCACTTTGAGGTGGAACTGCCGCAGCTGCCGTCGGATGACGATGTCTATCACTTTGTGGGCTATGTGCCCATAAATGGGCGCCTCTACGAGCTGGACGGGCTGCACGAGGGTCCCATCGATCTGGCCGAAATCAAGAGGGGCCAGAACTGGCTGGACGTGGTCCGTCCCATTATCGAGGCCCGAATGCAACGCTACAGCGTCGGTGAGATTCATTTCAATCTAATGGCCGTGGTATCGGACCGCCAGCGTTGCTATGAGCGTCAGATCCAGTTACTCGTCCACCAGCCATCGCCGACGCTGAGTCTTTCCGAGAGGCAGGCGGAAATTGCCAACCTGAGGACCTATGTCAAGTTCGAGATGGAGAAGAAGCGACGCTACCGGCAGGAGAATCAGCGCCGTCGTCACAACTATCTGCCCTTCATTATGGAGCTGCTGAAGCAGCTGGGCGAGACCAAGCAGTTGATGCCCATCTATGAGAAGGCCAAGCAGCGGGCCATCCAGTACCAGCTGCAGCAGGATCTGTCCCACTACGGCCAGTTTCAGTGATCGATCTCCGGCGAATATGTCAAAATTTAAAAGGTGAACCCCAAAACCCCATTAGGCTATCAAAATCAAGAAGTGAGATCTCTGACATATTTAATTGGAGTTCTTTAAATTCAGTTTTGAAATTAATTCCCGGAGCTTTCCCAGACAGAGCTCGTATTACGCTTATTAAATTGATTCCAATGAGGTTTATTGACTTTGTACTTAACACTTTATAAGCTGGTTTTATTAGCACTTTCCTGGATTACATTATAGTTCCCTGTTCACATAGCAATCGGCATATATTTGCTAAAGCTATTCCCTTTCGAAAGCGAAACATAATTAAAGTTAAATAGTAAATCGATGGCACATAAGACTTTCAGATTTCAAGAAGCGATAAGATAGTGTTATCATTTCTTAACTGGAATCTGAGAATAATCTTGCGCATTGTGGAATCTTATTAGGGGATTAATAGGGAATTAAATAGCTGCCAAGATTACTCTGAAAAGAATTATATATTCAACGGAGAATAAACCGTGATATCAAATATCAATATAGTAATATTTTCTGTCATCTCTATGTATATTTATATATGTATATAGAAACCTCAAGTGTCGACTTCAAGTGCTCTTCCCTACGAATTATGACAGATTCCAATTTTTGGGATTGCTCCTCCTTATTTCAATTTGCATTTTCCTGCAGTTTGCAGTGCCCACTCTTCTACCCGTCTGTCGCTTTGATAAATAATTTCTTTTTTTATGCTTGGATAGACTCAACTTAACGGGGAGTAGACCGGTCTAAACCCAACAGATCCTATCATCAGCATCAGCTTCAGTATCATCCGGCTGAGGTGGGCCTCTGGACGTCGCGCTTATTTGTTTATGTTGCACAAAGTAAACAACTAATTTTAATTTGCCGCAGGAGCCGCACAGCCACGACAAGATGAGGACCACGATGACGAGGACGAGGACAACGACAGTGACAACGGCGATGGCCAAGGGCACTGGCAAGGATTCTATGCAGCTAAAACAAGAACGAAAGCTAGTCATACCCTAGAAATGCATTGAAGTATTTTATTTATAATTATTTGTTATGCAAAAATGTAATCTCTTTTTTACTTAAATTTCAGACTCGGCTTTTGGCTTTTTAATTCCCTATTTTACTGATCAACAAATTAAACTTAACAAGGATATACCCAGAGAGAGAGAGAGAGTATACAAGGCAGGAGAACATCAAGACTGGGTTGTTGTTGACAGTGTACGTTTGCTGGCAACTGGCGCTGCCATTAAAAGGGAAACATACATTCGCATACACAGACGGCGGCCAACAAACCGCAAAATAACCAAAGACATTCCTACGTCCGCCCTCTGTCCCCTTGCGTTTGCCTTCAATTTTATGTGAAACTGAATTTTCCTTTTGTTACATTCATTCATTCATTCTTTCGGCTTCACGGGTGGACATATGTAAATATGAGTGCAGCAGGAGGAACAGGAACAGGAGCAGCAACAGAGCAATCATAACAAAAATGCTGCACACTCAAATTATCCCTAAATAATTTAGATTTGTGTGTGTGTATGGACGTGGCGTAAGTTTACCTTTTTTGGGAGCACGACGAATGGCAAGCAGATTTTGGTTTCAGTTTCGGGCTTGCTTATCTTTCATTTCATATTTTTAGCGGCAGGAGGCGGAAACATGAAAGCGGAAGCGGAAGTGCTTACCTATACATACACAGGCAGAGGCAGGATTGTGGGGAATTCCCGCCTACCGCCGCCTCTACTCAGCTTTAAAATATGTCCACAGGTGCACACACACACAAAACACACACTCGCCGAGGGAACTGCGCTGCAATTGACTTTCAGCTTTTGACTTGTATGCCAAACGAAACAAAAACACACAAAATTTACCACTTGCGAGGGCGGTGAGTGCAGTTTCCATTAATTAATAGTATTATTTATTCAATAACCTTGTTTTCAAAGGGAAATAAATAGCCTGAATTTGGCTATTAACTTGTGATAAAGCTTAATTACTTGAAATTTAAGAAGATGAGCTTTAAAATGTACATTTTCAAGTAGAAAAATATTCCCAAAGCAGATTTTTCTATATTAGAGAGAAGCTAATTCTTATTATCATGAGAAATATTTAATTTATTATTAACAAAACTGATTATTCCCTAGAATATAACTTGGCTTACAACCTTGATCAAAAAATATCTATATAAAACAAAATTAATCTTATTAAATCGCGAATATTAAAGCTTAAATTCCATCTTTCTAAATGAATATTATAAATTCCATTCCAACTATACTGCACCTCTTAACTTAAACTATATTAGGTAACCCTACCTAAGCATTACAATTTACGGTTATTTTGCGGCCATACATTTTTTATGCAAAACTTTGCTAGCTACCCTCGCTCACCTGGCTGCGTTTAGTGCAAAAGGCTAATTGAAATTTGCCATTAATAATGCAAAAAGGTCTCGGTGAGAAACTTTTAGGGCCACCACGACCCCTTCAAGGTGGAGGACCTTTCCACCCTCTAGCCTCACCTCACCTCGCCTCACCTCTCTTCCCCCAAAGCACACTTGTACAAACCGCACACACACATAGCAGCACACACACTCCTATACACTCGCATATGTGCCATGTATGCGTGCCATTTTAAATATTTGAAATATTTGTAACATTTGCGCGGTGCCTGCTTCCACTTGCTTGCAAGTAAGGAGGAAGTGGAAGTGGAAGTGGAAGTGAGTGGGGCTGCTGGCTGGGATGGCAGTGGAAGTGGGAGTGGGGACAACCACCGGCTCGGCCTTGCCATTTACCGCACGCCAAAAACATCAACATCAGCGGAAGAGAACAGAACTGAACGGAACGGGCGACGAACAAGGTGGAACAGAATCGCAGGTGAACTGGGGGGTTTCTTTTTTTTGAAGAGCTCTGACAAGGTAGCTATTTTTCAGACAATTCTGTGAATATATATTTAGGATTTCAATTGACTAATTATGGTTTTCAGTTAATAAATATTTAAGGAGAAGCCTGGCCGTTTTTTTGAAAAATTTTTGAGTTCAAACAAGAACTAGTTTTTGTTTAAAAAAAATACCGATTGTTTAATTACACCTTAATATAAAATTTAAACTTTAAGCCTAGTATACTCGTTCCTGTTTGAATTCATACTTAGCAAAGCACACCCTTAACTAATTAAATATTTTATTAACTAAAAAAAACCCATCAATATCACACATCTTGGCTTATTTTTAAGCAGCGAAAGTGGCCACCACTGGCGGTGGAATGCGGTAAAGTCCCGTGTCCCATGTCCTGTGGCAGGAGATGGCCTGCTGAGGTGGGTCGTCGCCTCGTGTGTGGGGGAGTACTTGCTTATTTTCTGGTCCGTCAGCCGCCGGTGATGTCGACGTCACCGTCACCACATGTAAAAATGTAGCCCATCCCACGCCCCCGCTTTTGTTTCTTGTTTCCATTTTTTCGGTACTTCGTTTATTTTTACTTTCTTTTTTTTATGAGAACTTGTATGTGGCTGTGATTTCGCGAACTCTGTGACTGTCCAAAAAAAAAAAAAGGAGGAAAGGAAAATGAAATGGGAAATAAATGAAAGCGGGTGAAGTGCTGAGGGGTTGTTGAATACACCAAGCACATGTTCAAGATGGAATGCTCGAAAATATGTTTTGCGGGGCGGGGAAAATGCAAAGCCAGTGACAAACCGGAAAATTGTAAAGAGCCGGCCGAGTCACTGATCTCGCGGAAAACTTTAAAGATTTCAGCAAGTTGGGGATGTATTTCAAGAATCTACAAAGATATTTCGAATATTTATGGAATAGACTTGGGGTCTTGAGAGTGGGAAATATCAGTTTTATTGAAATCTTCAAAACCTTTAATGAGACTTTTAATGTTTTATAGTCTTTAAATTAAATCTCTACTATAATTTATTTTATTCTCAACCAAAAACTAAAACCAGAAAGGTTTAACCCCATTTTTAGGTTTTTTAAAATCGGTTTTTAAAATGAAATTAAATGTTTATAGTGGATCTCCTTTGTGGTTTTATCGCTGATCTCCCTTTTAAATGTTTAGCAAATTGAAAATACAAAATCGGTTCTAGTGAATGCCTGGCATTGTCTTTATTTCTTACTTACTTTCAATCTGTTTTTTTTTTCTTGTTTTTCGTTGATTATTTTACAAAACAAAAACAAAGAGAGAGAAAGCCAGACTATGGTAGTCAGCAGGACCCAGGACATGGGTATAACTGGAAAGGGAAACACGGTAAAAAATATATTTATATATAGAAAGTCGGGGGAAAATCTCTTGAGGCTACTGAAAACTTCGTTTCTTTCTGCTATTCCTTGCGCTCGCCCTCGCCCTGATCCTGCCTCGTCCTTTACCTTGGGCAGTCGTACGTAGTACATTTCTTATGCTTGTGCTGCTTCTTAGCTTTGCGCCTCGGCGTCCCAGCGTCCCTCAGTCCCCAGTTGCCCATCGTCCCTTTCTTGTTTTCCGCCCCCGCCCCCGCCCCCGCCCATCGTCGTGTCCTTGTTCTCTCGCCATATCTTTCGGTCGCGCGTTATCCTTGCGCACCGCCGCGCCGTCTCTTTCGCAGTGGTTTAAACACATGAAACAATTATAAAGTTGCCAAGAAATGTAAACCCGGGGAGAAAACAATTTAATTGAATTTAACCAGGGGCTTGTCATATCCTAATGGATTTAAAACAACAACCAGGAGCAACCGCAACTACAACAACAGCAACCACTACATCAAATACAAATAAAAACCAAAAGGGAGCACATACAACAGAAAAAGGAAAAAAATAAATAAATAAATAAGGAATACCAGAAATGGGCTTTGGGGATGCTCGATGCTTGGATGCTTGACGGGTGACCCAGAGTGGTGAGCAAACCCGGAATCGATGGCTAAGGAAATAATTAATATTTCAATGTTTAGCAGGGTAGCTAGCTAGCTTTAAGGGGTGAGAATTATTGGTTTGAAATCTCTGAAATCATTTTAACATTTCAAATCACTATCTTCTAAAATATAAATACATTTTTTAGATCTATCTTGATTGAAATTAAATGAATATTCCCTTAATTGGTTATAGTTTTGGCTTGAGAACAAAAAAAACCATAACTCCAGTGATTTTCCCCGTTGGCTGCCAGCTCTTCTTCTTGTTGCTGCTTTTCATTGTCGCTCTGGGACTGACATCACTTCCCAGCTTTCCCCTGGTTTTCCCAGCTTTCCCTGCTCCCCCTTCCTTTTTCGAGCCATCCTCTGGCGTTCCGCCTACCAAATAACATGCCGCCACTTTGATTCGGCATTGAAATTGAAATCCGCTTATTTGATGCTGGAATAAAAATGAAAAAAGGAGCGAAATCAAAATAGAGGGGAGAGAGCCAAAAAAAAAAAAAAGCGCGGTGGAAAAGCAAGCAAAACAATATTTTCCTAATTTTCGCGCGCACGCGACCAAAGAAAAGACAAAAAAAAATGGAAAACGGGGGAAAAATCCCCGAGCGGCAAAGCTAAAGAAAACTGTCAGCGGCAGCAAAAGCAACAGCAACAGGAGAAAACGCCCCGCGGAGAGTCAGTGGGTGGGTTTGGTGGTGGTTTGGGAAAAGTGGCAGCCGAAGTGGAAATGGAAATGGGACATTTTCTGGGCTGCAGCAGCGAGCAGCAGCGACACTGACTGTGTTTGGCTTTTGTTTGCCGTTGATTTCCGCGCGCTTCCGATTGCTTTGTTGTATATTTCCTTTTGGCCCCTCATTTTATTTCTTTTATTACGTCGAGCGGAGAGCATTGCACGGCGGCAGAAAGGTGATTTGATAAGACGGAACTTGTTGGTGGGCAGGCAGGCAGGCAGGTGTGGGCCGAAGAGAGTTGGCCAAGGTGAAGTGGATTGCTGCGGATTGAGCCACTTAGATTGAGGAATTGTTTTGCATTTCACAAACCTCTGAGAATGTCACTTTACTGCTTTTCACGCCCCTCTGCTTTTTCAACACAACAAAAAAAAGCGTTGTAATTGCAAAGGAGGAAGAATTGTGACGAAGGTATCAACGCGCTAAAGAGGAATATAATTATTATTAACAACCATTTTTACTGGTTAAATAATTTGAATAATCCATAATAAATTTCACCAATGTTCAATGTTAAAAAAAAAAAACAACAACAATGGTTCACCAAAAAGCTCCTCTGAACTCTTTCGAAAAAAAAGGTACCCTGAAGTGGGCTATAAAATATAATAATAATATAAATAATATAATATTTAATAATAAATAAAAAATTAAGTAAAATGTTAATATCAAACATTTACTTATATTTTTATTTATTTTTGTCTTTAACAAAGCAAACAATGATTATAAACAATAGTAATAAAAACCGCTTATATTTATTAGCATAATTCCCCGTTTTTCTTTTCTATTTCGTTTAGAAAACTAAACTAAATATTTAAACCCTAACGAACAATTACTGTGTGTAATTTGAATCCTTTTTTTCCCCACTCCGTCGTCAATTACTTGTTTGAGGGGGGAGGAAATATATTTGCAATCATTGTTGTTTGCGCAACAGAATTGCAAAATTGATTTATTTATTTATTCCCCTTTCATTCTGTTTGTTTTTATTTAATTTCATAAATTATTTCGACTAAATTAATGCTCAGCCAACCAACCAACCAGTCAACCAACCAGTCACCAGTCCAGAAATCAAACAAACAGAGGAGCGGAGTCATTGCAAATTTTAAAACTGAAACCCAAATCGAAATCGAAACCGAGTCAGGAATTATTAGCCTTGGGCGGGTATTGTTTGGGAGGTGGTGGGAGGCCAATCCCGGCAATAGATAGCCTTATCTTCTGGTCCGTAGGAGACTTCATTTTGGTGGAGCAATTTTTATTTTCATTTAAATCAAAATATTTTACCACCAAAAACGATAAAAATGCAAAATCAAAGCAGAAAACTAGTCATAGAAAGTGGGGATACACTAAGTCTGATCATATCACACTATAATATTTCTTTAAAAAATTATTTAAATAGAAATTAGTTGGTAAAAAATATAATAATGCCTTTAAACCAGAAGTACATATGAAATTATTATTATTAATTATTGAAATTATTATCTACAAAGCCTTCTGTAACAGCTAAGCGATCATCCGAGTTGGTTCATCATTGAAATTTGCATAGAAAATAATTTAAAAGCCGACAAAATAACTTTAATCAAATGCATACATATTTAAATAGAATATTCGCTGGAGGTTTAATGGCCTATCTGCTTTATGGGGCGGGGGTAAACCAAATAAATTTGAACCAGAGAAACGAATAATAATTATATATGTATCTGTGAAACATTTTAAACATATTTCGGTTAGCCCTGACCGAAACGAAGCACCAACAAATAAATTTAAGTGAGCCAAATTGAGCAATCTGGATTTTAGTAATCAAAAATATCTTAATAATCGTTGGTTTAACTCTAATCGAATATATATAATTTGAGCCAATGATCCCAAAAACTCGTAGAAATTCAGAAATTCATTCAAAATGTATATATTTTTTTGTGTATATAGCATTTATTGGCATTTTCGCACAGACCAACAAAAGGAATGCGGAAAAGATTCGTTTCTAATCGCATCACTGGACCTGATGCCGCCGCCGCCACCTTTCTCCCGGCTCTCCTCTCTTTTCAATACTTTTGGGCATCATCTCGTTCGGGCCGGATTGTACAAACAATTGGCATGTTTTTGGCTTTTTGCTGCTCGGCGACATGTTTGTTGTTAATTTGTTGCCGTCGTTGTTGCTATTATTTGAATCCAGTGCTTTAGGGATTTAAAATACTCACACAACTATATAGGGATATAGTAGAGTAGATGTGCATATGTATGTAGAGGCGAGCGAGATGCACATGAAAAGCATTTATTTATGCAAATTTTATTTTATTTGTTTTCAATATTTTGGTAACTTTGTCGCTGATATTTCCGCCATGGAAAATCAACAACAGCAGCCGACAACAAATCCAACAAAGTGCCAACCCAACCAGGCCAGGTGCAAATGCGTTTCGTTGAATCATATATGTGGGTGCAGTGCGTTTCGCAAGTGTACCGCAGATCCTTTTAGATCTAGTAGAATCCAATTTTCTATATTTTTTAAATTTAATGAGATGTGAGATATATTTCAAAAATATGTTCATCAATATTAATAATAATGTTTCACAACAATGTTCATCAACAATAATTCAGAATAAAGTTCCACAACAATGTTTCACAACAATGTTTAACAATAATGTTTCACAACAATGTTTATCAACAATAATTCAGAATAAAGTTCCACAACAATGATTAAAAAGAATGTTTCACAGCAACGTTTATAAACAATAATTCAGAATAAAGATGCACAACAATGTTTAACAATAAAGTTTCACAACAATGTTCATCAACAAGAGCTCAAAATAAAATACCACAACGATGTTTTACAACAATGTTTATTAAACATGTTCCCCAACAATGTTTATAAAATGGAATGTTTCTCAACCATTTTTAGCAACAATGTTTAACCAAATTGTTCAACAACAATGTTGCTCAACAACAATATCAATCAATGAAAATATAAAATTTTGTCTACTTTTTGATTCCAAAATTTTTCATATTTAATTTTGGTACTTTAAAGTAGTTAACTAACATTCAAAAAACAACCCTTTCACTTCATGATACGCACTGTCTTGTGTACGGAAAAACATTTACATACGCACACTCACTCACTCTGTGAGTCGCCAATGTGTGTGCGCTTATGGCGTCGCATTATTTTGTATTTTAATAATTCAAATATCAATTTGTTGTTACATTAAATATTTAATTTGAACTAAAATGTGTTAAATTCTTTGGGGTATTATGAGCTCGTACAACTGGACATGTCCACATTGTGTGAGGGAGTTGGCCCGGCCTGGCCCAGTGTGAGGCGACGCACATATGTCATGCAATTTTTGGTCTGCTTAATTACAGCTTAAAATCTTTGATTAAAAAACCCAGCCGAGCAAATTGGACACTGGAAACCCGAACAACCCGAAATGCTAATTGCCATCCGGTGAAGTCTGAGCGACATGCAGAGAAATCTTTGGAATATATTGTGGCTACAAATGAGTTTTTTGCGATTATCGGCGATATAATAATACGTTTTAAGAGGAACTTTAATTTAAAGCTAATGAAATCTTTTAAATATGTTAAAAATTGAAGCCTAAATTTTCCTATCCACAAGGCAGAGGCTTAGCTTGTTAGGCGTTTCGTGTCAACATTCGCCAAAGTCGTGGGCCTCCACGATTTGAAGTCCTACCTCTTTGCCTAATTGACCACTTGACGGCGGCTCCTCTGGCTGGACTGTGAAGGTCCATTCCCATTCCCAGACACTCTGGCATGTTGGTAGCCACCCCGGTATTGCCCACCCGCCTGGACAACATAGTCATTGAGCGTATGCCATGTTTGTCAATGCCGGATGAGCTGCCAGAACTTGCAGAACCCCCAGAAATCCCAGAATTCTCCTTTACCGCCGGCAAGTTCAGGTTCATGTCCCAGAGCACACCCACCCATTCTTTTCCCTGGCATCCCCCCCTCTTTCAGTGGCCAGTGTTGGCCACGTTGCCTTGACGACCCAAAACGCAGGCAATCAAGTGTAAAATCATAGAATTTTTAATTGATTCCACCGACGCAACGCAACGCAGTTGAATCCTGTGCCGGCTCAGGCTGAGTCCTTGTCCCGTGTTTTATTTTTTTTTTTATGTTTCCCCTTCTTTTTTTATCCTGTCCACTTGGAGCAGCGGTCTCTATTCTAATGCTCGCTGTCGGAACTGCGGGTATTTTGTTTTGTTTAGCAAAGATACCCTTTGAAAGAGTAAAGATATTTGGGGAGGAAAATCGTGAGGATTATGTATTTTATTTTAATTTTAATTCTATTTTTTTTAGGGGTCAAACTTATTATTGTAGAAACTGCATTTGAACTGTGTCCTGAGGTTAAAGTAGGATTATTATTAATACTTTTTTAATAAGAAGATTTTTGTATTCAACTTTTTCTAGGGAATTTCAAGCTTATTATTTTTTTTTTTAATTCTGAAAAACTCTGAGTTTAAGTACAATTTTTCTCTTTGCCAAAGAGTATTCCCAGTTTCATGCTTGGCCTTTTCCGAGCTTGCTTTTTGGTTCTTTTGTTTGGTTAATTGGCAGTTTGTGCTTCGCCCTGACCCATGGCATCCGAGAAGTATCGAGCAGGTACTGCTTTTGCTCCTGCCACTGACTCGGCTCCTGCTTCTGCCACTGCTTTTGCTCATCTCTTCTCATTCACATTGCCGCCATTCCCACCTGGAACCTCAATCGAGTGAACGAACTGGCTGCTTGACGTGTCCTCGACATTGGCATTGCTATGGGCTATGGGCGATCCTTCCGCCGGCCGGGAAACCTTTAGCCTCGGTCCCATTCTCCTGCAATACCAATCGCAATCCGCTACAGGACTCGTCCTGTCATATGCCATGCCCTTCCGATTGAATTGTCCTGCCTGCTGCCTGCTGCCGCTGCTGCTGTTTCGCCTTTTGTTGTTCCAATTTTTCCAGGATTTGATTTACATCTTTCATGTCCGCACTCCCACTGAGAGACAAGCAGCCACAGATCCTGTGGGGGGGCGGGTCTGGCAATTGGTCCTTGTTGAGCAAGATATTCCCCAGCTTGCCTGCCTATCTCTCCAGCCTATCCTGGGAGCCACTATGCCGTAAA
This sequence comes from Drosophila anomelani, assembly GCA_035045905.1. Taxonomy (NCBI): domain Eukaryota; kingdom Metazoa; phylum Arthropoda; class Insecta; order Diptera; family Drosophilidae; genus Drosophila; species Drosophila anomelani. Next base: position 2,055,489 of record JAWNOO010000076.1, read on the forward strand.
AAAACGTAGGGAAAGAGCCTGTCATCGGCTTACAATCGAGAATTGAGCCCGATAATCGGACCAAGTCCCAAGTTTCTCTGTGTGTTGCGTAAGCAAGGATTTTATGTTTTCATAATAAACACACAGTGCGTATGCGTAATTTGTTAAGATGGAAATTTAAATATTCAACCCTTTAGGAGGTTTTTCCAGCTTTCTTATCTCAATTTGAGTTCTTTGAAAAGCTAAAGCGTATTTATAAAACCAAATTTTAAAGCCAAAAACGCTACTCCCACTCTATAAAATCAATAAATCGATAAAGCAATAACCTTTGGCTGTTGGCATTACCTATTAACATGCTTTATTATGGTTATAAGTTAATAATTCTCGAACGGGGCGCCACTCGAGCGTGCACTGGTGTAATGTCTGTCGTCAATTTGGCCCAAAATCCACTTAGCAGTCATAAAGCAGAAATGTGGCTAACACGAACAGCGTGCGAAATCGGCTTGAGTCCTTTCTTCTTCTGTGTCGTCTCCTCCTGGGCCACGCCCACTCAAAAGCCCATTAAAAAATAAAAGAACAAAGCGAAGGGAATGTGCAGGCGGGGACGAAATCGAAGGGAAGGCAAACGCAGAAGAAGCAGTGCCATAACAAACGAGGGAAAAAGATGCCAACAAGGCAATTGTGAAATGTAAATGGCCAACGTAATAGATGTCCAACGTCTCGAGAAACACTGAACGAAAATTACAGTTGATTTTTAAATGTTCAAAAAATTAAATGTATTTCCTTTCCTATTTATTTACTACTTTTTTGTAGCTGAATTAAATTTTAAAAATTTTTTTGTTAGAACAAAATTAAAGCAAAAGCTTTAGGAAAATCTATTTATTTTAATTTTCAGAAAAGGAATTTATAAGAAATTATTTATATAAACAAATATCTATACTTTTAAGTATTTTATAAATGGAATGAAATCCTTTATTTACAATAAATAAACCAATCTCTTTCTCGTTCTGTTTTCAAAGAATCATTGCATACTTTTTTCAGAAATTATTCCAGGAGAGGAATTCAAAAGATAAATGTAATGTGTAAAATGTTACATTTGAGTAGAAAACAATGTTGATCTTAATTTATTAATTTTATTTTTATTTTGCAGCCAAATTTTCTGTGCGTGCAGCATTGCCCTGACTTCGTCTCCGACTGAGACTCCGGCAATAATTTGCAAATTTGCTCAAATAAATTCCATGCTGAGCGGGACAGCCAAAGGACCGAGGGTCGGAGCCTAAAATATGTTGTTCTCCGGGGCTGAGTCAGGGAAAATGTATGCAAAGCCCCTGGAACGGATTCCACCTACCACGAGGACGACGAGGGCGAGAAGCGATGAGGACGACTCCTGTCAATGATATGCAAAACATTCGCCGGGGCGACTAGGGCACGACATTCGCATCCGTGGAAGCGGCCCGGTTTCGAATATAGATACGTAACCGGGGATCCAGCGGAGATAAGCGCCAGTGCCAGGGCCATCGCCAACGCCATCGCCATCACCATCGCCAATTGTAGCCAAGTTCCAGTTCGCTTCGGGGCGACATAAATAAATAAATAATCGATTGCAGTTGTCCGCCCAGCCAGCCAGCCAGCCAGCCACTTGGCCTGGGTCAATGGCGGGGCGGGCAATTAATTTGCCATTTGTCTGTCTGTCTGTCGGTCTGCCGCTCGGCCTGCCTTGAAAGGCGACAAATCCCCAATACGCTGATAAGAATGAATGAGCCATCGCTGGCGAGATACAGGCAGCAGATACAAATACGGGCACGACGGCGGCCGCTACAGCTCCAGAGATGCAGATACAGATACGTATACGAAATGCATCTGCATGCGTCGTCGGCGAGCTACAGGATAGCCTTGATATGGCAGTCTCTTCCATAGGTATTTATTTTCTTTAAAATAAATAACAGCAATATTCTTATGTATTTTATTTTCAGGTAAAGAAAGTGTCTCAACTTTAAGCAGATATCAAAGTACAAAGACTGTTTCTTGTCAAGAGTGATTATTGTATCTTTGAATGGGGCTGCCGCTGCTTCTGCTGCTGCTGCTGGTGCGGCTTTGTTCAGCTTTTGTGGGGTTAAGCTGCCAGCAGCGTGTATGTGTGGGTTAAGAGTCCTTTTCTTTCTCTCGCCCAGCGTTAAGCTGTAAATGTAGCGACAAGCTTAAAGTAACCATTTTTGGTTGCTGCGGTCAAGGGCTTTTAAGTGATCTTTGTTTGCTGGCGTTTTTAATGGGTTCTTGGTATTGATTTTATTTTTAAAGAAATAATTGCCTTAATATTTATATTTAATTAAAGTAATATTCTTGATCGGATTCCCCAGGCAAATCGCAAAACGCCACGAAGCCAAGCGATGTCTCGGATGCCGGAAACTTTTGGCAAACTCAAAATCATGGCTAGCAGAGGAGAAGGAAGGACTCAGCCTGGACGTGGGTGTGTGTGGCTGAGACAGTTTTCATTGCCAGAGAGAGAGGAAGTAATTAAAACACAACTCAAAGGACATTTTAATTTAATCCCTTTGAGCTTGTCTCGCTGGCTGTCTCGTCGCCCATCACAAACATGCGATGCCGCCGCCGCCGACCACCCGGCCAAGTCCTGGCCAGAGAAGAACCTAACAGATCCCGGCCAGACCGGGCTAGGCACACCCGCGTCGCGCCATCATTCCGGCCAACTCGAGCCAAGTCAAGCCAAAAAATTGCGATGCTAGCAACGGCGATGGCGTCCGGAAGAAACCAACATTGCAGCAGCAGCATTGATGCTGCAACAAGAAGGAAGGGTGAGTCCTGCTGCTGCTGTCCTTGATAGGCACTTGCAAAAAATCTGTTAATGTTCTTAAAACATTTTGTATACTTTTTCAGGCTCTGATTCACATTATTTTGAAAGTTATACTAATTTAAATTAAGAATTTTCAGGCTAGGTTATTGCTGGTATAATTTTTTAGTTCCAATTTGTACTATTTAAAAAACAATAGCATAAAAACAATACAAAATTAACCTTTACAATGATGTATTCAATTCGTAAAAACCAAAATCAAGTAAGCCGGGCTTTTTCATTTGACAACCTGGCCAGGAACGTCAGCTTAGGAACACACAACTTTAGTCATTCAGTACAACCAGTTCACAGAACAACTTCACTTCACAGCCTATAGCTGTTTTATCAGTGTTAGGGACTAGTGAAAATTACACAAAACATTTTTTTCGAAAGAATACCAGGAGAAATAGGATACGCATAGGATAAATATATATTTTTTCAGCAGGAATACAGTAAACGGCAGACTATGTCTATAACCACCATTCGCAACGGCGGGCAATTGTCGCGGTTCGAAATGCTCGAATGGATAAATAACACGGCAGAAGAACACATCAAACGGATCGAAGATCTCTGCAATGGCGTCGTCTACTGCCGCCTAATGGAGGCAATCTTCCCGAATATCATCAACATGAAGCGGGTGAAGATGTCGCCGCGGCTGCCGTACGAATACGTGCACAATCTACGGCTTCTGCAGGATGCGTTCAATGTCTTGGAACTCGAGCAAACGGTGCCCATCGATCTCATTGTCCAGGGCCGATTCAAGCACAATTTTGAATTTATAAAATTCTTCAAGAAGGTCTATGACTCGCAGACCCAGCCACCACCGGAGAAGAATGGCTCGGTGTCTAGAAGGTCCGTTAGGTCCGTTAGATCCGTTAGGTCGTCGCGCAAGCCTTGGATGAAAATAAACCCTCGGGTCACAGGTTTGCCAGTGCAAACGGAAGACCTCCTACCAGAGTGGGAAGATGACCCCATGCCGGTGATTGCAGAGGAAACTGAGTACATGGATGATTATCAAGATATTATTCATAATTTTGATAGAGTAAATCAAGACATTCAAGGTGATCAGGTGAAGCATCCGAAAGAATCCCAGGAGGACTTAATAGGGGGTCTAATCCTAGAACGCGATTTCGCCTACAACAAGCTGATCTTGATAGAAGAGATCCTAGTTGAGATGGCAAACGACGAACACTTGCAGACGACCAAACGTAGCATCATTAAAGTGCTCAAAGCACCCATGAAGGATGAGGTTCGGGCAGGATGTGGAGACGCAGTAGATTTTACACTTTTCACACAATAGAATTTTTTTAAACACTTAGTAATATTTTCTATAAAACTAGTAAAAGTTTAGTCATCGTTCGTACAAAGGCAAAATGGGAGAAAGTGAGCCTTCAATAAAAATATGCGTTGACTTGCCAAAAAAAAAGCAGACAAAAAGATCTATGGATAAATATTTAAAATTCAAATTCCACTAGTACTACGAGTTCCCCACATAATTAATTATTTAATCAGCATTTCCCTTGGTTTTTGAACAGTGCACAAGGCGAATAAATCATAACGCTTTGACCCACTCCCTTTCCCCATTTCAGTGCTCCCTCTAAGCCTCTCTCATTTCGCCTGCAGCAGCAGCCTCTCGCCTGGCGATTCTCATTTGCCAAGACTTTCTTCCGTTTTTTTTTTTTTGGGTTGCATTTTATTTATGCCGACAGTTTATTAATGTCAGGCGAAGGCGGAAGTCAGCCCACCCAGCCGGGCTTGTAATTGTATTTGTTTATAGCCGTGCATGAGTGGTGGTGGGGTCAACTTTTTGATTTGAGGGCGCCCACACACACATTGTCCCCTAGGGATAACCCCACTAGAAAATATCGACATATCATTATGTCATATTCCTCTTTTTTAAACACCAAGTGGAACTATTTATTGATTTTTTCTCTTCAAAATCTCGAGAGGTTTGTAAACTAAACAATGTTTTCAATAGTTTAATAGGCTAGGCTCGACATTTAATTTTATTTTTGACATTTTTATTTTGAGATTTAGTTTCTGGAATTTTTATTTATTGTTATTTTTCAGTGTTTTATTATTTATCGTTATAGTTTTCGTTTAATCGTTTTTATAAACGATTTTTTCGATACACAATATCAATATTCTGCTCTTCACGATATACAGCCTGGGGCTCATCGCTAAAAATTGCCCCCCGCCCGCCTGGTGGTGACCATCGCCGCTGCAACCGTCTCCGGTTCGAGTCTCCGGTTCGGTTTTGGACCGGAGTTTGGGTCCCGCTTGTTATGCTAATTAGTTTTCGACGTTGACGTTTGCCAGCAACGCCGTCGAGAAGGAGGCACCGCCGTCGACGACGACGACGACGACACCAGCGATGTCTTTAATTGGCTCTCATGTTGCCAGTCCAGGGCGCTGCTTTTGGTGTTGCAGATGTTGCAGTTGCAGTTGCAAGCAGCTGCTGCCAGTTCGGCTTTCTTTCCTTTCTTTGGCACTTTGGCACTGGCAATTAGACTCCTTTTTTTTCGGGGGGATGAAGGGGAGGAGAGGACGAACTGAACTGAAGTGAACTGTCGCCCCACAAAAAGGGTGTCAAGTGCGCCAAGCGGATGGAGTTTTGTCACATTCGCGAACTCCCTGGGGATGTGGTATCTCGATTGTTGTCCTTAACCAGAATTAAATTGTATTTTCAACTTGAAAAACAGCAAAGGTTTAACTTTTAAATCAAAAAAATATATGTAGATGTAATCAATAAGACTGGTAAATCATTTTATATATTTTTAGTATTTTTATTGAGTTTAGGAAGTTATATTCGAATTTGCACTCTGCCTCGTTAAATAATTTGGGGCCTGTTCTAAATGAACAGGCTTGAACTTCGATGATGTAATTTTATTTAAAGGCCTCTGTGTAATCCCGGTGCCCCCGTTCCGCCCCAGTGGCACTTTAACCCTTTTGTAGCCCCACCCCGCACAGCCTTTAACTCCTGATTTTGTACACACATCCATCATTATCGTTATCATTATCATTTTCATTACCAGGCACAGGCACAGGACAAGGAGGGTCAGTCCACAATTGCGTTTTGTTGTGCTAACCAAAACTGTCAACATATTGCCGCCAGTTGATGGAGCAGCAGCAGCCCGGGTTAGTCCAAACGTTATGATAATCACCCACGAGAGCGGGGTTGGGCTGGCGCTGAGGACATCGGGACAGGATGTGATGGAACAGGTGGTGGACACAGCAGGCAGGACATGAATGTGGACAGGGATGTGAACGTGAACGTGGACATGGAGATGAACAGGGGCAGACGACAGGTAATAAACAATTCCATTTACCGACAGCTGTCAGCAAATAATGAAAAATTGAATAAAAGAAGGAAAGCAAGAGCAAGAGTCGAGGCTACATAAATACACTATATATTACAGCGATTTAGGGTTGCCTTTTAATTAATTAAATTTCCTAGACAATTTTATAGATTAAATAATTTTCTTCGATTTATTTCCAATTTCTTGGCATTGTTCCTGTGGCATTTTGTTAATTATTTATCAAAAATAAATTAAGACAAATTAATTAATGAGAAAAACTAATGGCTACCCCTTAAAAATTTCTAAAATATATATATATTAATTTAAATAATTTAAAACTCTCTCAAAATGGCAAAACTAATTATTTATTAATTTTATTTATATTTTAAAGACATAATTTCCAACAAAATTATAGGTTTGCCCTGCCAGAAATCCCTCAAAAACATTTTAATAATATCTAATAATATCCCAAGCAAACAAGAAACAATCCACTTTTTTCCATTTTTTAAAACCAAAATTAAATATTTAAATATATTTAAGATCGTAATATATATATTTCCCTACAACTTCTTTTAAGTGGATGAAAAAACAACAAATTGAAAGTGTAAAAGAAATACTTTAGAGCATATTGCGCATACGACGCGTTGAACGTGGCTAAGGGTGTTGCATCAGCTAGCTCTCTGCTGATGATGGCAGCCCGCAAACTGTCCAAATATGTTTGGTTTTGGTTTTTCAGCTGCCCCTCTGTCCCCTTTTGGCCCCTCTCCTTCCCGATGCAATGATGAGCGAAAAATTGACATGCATGTAATTAGTGACAAGAGGCCAGTGGACAGTGGACGCAGTTCTGCCGTTAGCACTTGATGAGCTTTATCCACACACACACACATCCCTCATACACACTCTCTGTATATATATATATCAATTATGCCGTTTATGCCCAAATGTCGAAAGCTCTGGCTCCCAGCAAAAAATTAATTTTCGGTGGACATGCGTAGCGTTTATAGGCCACAACGAATATGCAAAGACCCTATAGAAGTTGTATAAATATAAAAAAAAAATTATAAACTATATTGTTGGAGATATTATATGTTGCTTATAATTTTTAAATTAATTTTTGTTTATTAATTTTAATTTTAATTAATTTTAAAATTGTATTTTTTAGATTTCCTAGAAAAAAAGGTAAACAAAGGCAGCAGCTTTTTACAGAACAAAGAAAATGAAAAGAAAGAGAAAGAAGAAATGCATTCACTCACTCGTTTACATTGATTGTTACACATTCCAACGGTGAATTAGAATTAGTTCGCGAAACACGCACTGAAATGATTTATTGGGGGGTGGGGGATGCTGCATACATATTTTCATACATTTAATTATACAATTATTTTTATATTTTTCATTTGCACGTATAAAAAAAGGAAAAAAAATCTCAGGCGAAAAAACGCACTGATCTTGGCCTTGTAAAAAAAAAAAAACAAAAACAAAAAAAACAGTGGCCTGGCATTCTCGTTCTAAGATTAGCTCTTTCACACTTTCACTTAACACTTTCACTTATACTTATACTGAACACTTAACACCTTTTCTCACATTTAGCAACTGTTTTTTAGCTGCATTTAATTATTTTAAAACGACGCGTTTGGTTATTTTTACTGGGAACGGTCACGACGGCAGAGAGCGTTCTTCCAGAATGAAAGGTGATAAAAGAAAGGGGGAAGAGAGAGAGAGTCGCCAATATTCCCAGTACAATCCAAAAGTAGACAGCTAATCCACTTAGAATTGGAGCTCCACTTCCACTTTGTAACTGTAATAGAAATTGAAAATACACAACTTTGCTTTAAGAAAACAAAAAGTATAAATCTCAGGAGCTTTTATTACATTTTATATATTTTTTATATATTATATATATTTTTTTTTATATTTTTCTTCACAATTTTTATATAAGAACATCTCTCGGAAACCTTTAATATAATATTTATTTGTATTATTTTTTTAGGCAATTTCCAATTCGATTTGTTTTTATTTTAAATATTTTATTTTAAAAAGTTAAAGGTTTTTTTATACGAAAATCGAACAGAATTTTGTGTATTTTTTATATATTTCTTGTTTAATTTTTATTAAATTTATTATTTATTTATTTATTTTTATTCTGAAAAGAAATCTACTGATTTCTGAACAACTTTGATTAATTATTAACTTAATTTTTTTGATATTTTGTAGGAAGTATTTTTGGATGGATCAGTTCACTAGCGGAAAAGAAAGGCCTGTCTGAAATTGGGAGCAGGACTTGGACCTGGAGCGGGCAATCAAAAGGAGGAAGGAGGAGGAGTTGGTGGCTGGGAAATGGAAAAGTGTGTGTGGAAATGGAGCGGCTGTCTCGTCAGCGTCACTTGTCACATTCACGTTGACTCTTTTGACACGTCGACAAATTGTCAACAACGTTGCCACCGAAGAAGAAGCCACCGAAGCCAACAAAAACTAAGAAAAATGATCCAAAAATGCCGGCCACAGCAGCGGAATGCCATGGCCCATGCCCAGGCCAGGTTTTGGTTATGCATGTGTGGGCGGATGTGCTCCGTTATGTACCGCCGATGTCCTTGCGGCTGGAACATGGGGACTCCTCTATTAGCAGGCCGCTGGCGGCGTTTTCACGCTTTCGTTTTATGCGGCTCAGTGGATTTCTGTCGCACTTAACGGCATCAGCAGTGGCACTGACACTGGCCTGGGCTACAGGATTCCAGATCCCAGCTCCACTCCCCACTCTCCCTCAACCCCCCCCCCAACATACACACACATTTATCAACGCCTCGGTCAGGAGCTGAAGCTGAAGCTGAAACTCCGGGTTATGGCCAATGGTCAGTTGCTGGGGAAGCGCTCTCCAAGCGTTTTGGCTGAAAAATGCAATTCAGCACGATTTGCATTTTAGGTCCCTGGATCCCTTGGTTCCCGGTTATGTCCTGTGTGTGCGCGTGTCAGAGTGCCAGAATCCTTGGAGCCACTGTAACATCAAGAGCAGATCTGCCTGGGAACAGCAGCGGATCATCACTAGTTACTTATATTTATTTTTTGCTAAATTAATCAAGGTTTAAATATCTATCTTTAAATACTTTGTGTATATATATTTATTTATAAAGCTTTAGCTAGCTTTTATATTATTTATTCTACATTTAATTATCACTAAACATTATGTAATTGATTTCTGAGCATGTTCCATGCTAACTTCTCTTTAAACAAAACAACTAAAGTCCTTTCCTTTTGCCTTTCAGGTTATCCCTGCAATTACGAGTGTTTCCTGATGCCTGGCGAAATAATTAAGACTCCGTTTTAGACGGAAAGGAGCAGAAGGTCCTGGAGGAGAAGGTGCTGAAGGAGGACTATATATTTTATCTGTGGCAATGGCGATTTTGCGCCGTCACATCAATCAAAGTAAATGTGTGAGTAAGAGCGTGAGGGCGCGCTGCAAGTGAGCCTGGCGACCGTGACGGCAATTTCCATGCGAATGTGTTTCAAGTGCCTTTCACAGTTATAAATTTCCGCACACACATCCCTTCCACACACCCACACCCACACACACACCCTCCCACATGCATATGGAGTTACGGAGGGAATTACGAACGGAGTTACGGACACGAATGCAATGCATTCCACTCACGGCAAATGGGGGAAAGTGTCAAGTTAATGCCAGCAACAGCAACAAGAACCGGGGGGCACCAGGAGCCAAGCAGATATCCTGGCTGCACTCCTCCGTTCACCTAATGACTGCGTTGACGGCGTCATTTGCCTGGCGAAAAGGTAAAAGGAATCGCAAGCCAAAAATCAGGAATAGCAACAAAGCTAAACTGAACTAGAAGTTACCCCTTTTAAGAAATAAATTTCTATTATTCCTGAATTTCGGTTTTAATTTTATGAAAATCGGTTGACTATATCTTATCCCTGGCGTGGCTGCCTAGCACGCCGCTAAGTAAGCAACACTTTTTATTATTTCAGAATTTTGCTTTTAATTTTTTTGATTTAATTTGTAATCTGCAAGGGTTACAAACTTCGGTGAGCCGAAGTTAGCTTCCTTTCTTGTTTTAATTTAATTTAAAACCCCTAATAACCCTGGCTCCTGTCTAAGGACTCTCTACATCCTGTCCAGTTAAAGTTATATACCCTTGCTGACGCTAAAAGGAAGCACTTGACGAAATGTGCAAATGATTTGTGGAAATAACAAGATGCCCCACACACATACATACATATGTGTATAAATGCAGATCCTTTGCATCCTTTTGATCGTTGGGTATCCTGGGATTTGTCCGCCACTTTCGCTCAGTGTAGGTGTAGACCAAGTTATAATGATGCCACTTGGCTGACTGGTGTTGCTGCTGCTGTTGTCGTTTAGCAGCTAAGACGGTGCCAACATTTTGGACGCTCTTTGGACGACTCTCCTCCGACTCTTCAGACGACTCAACAGGACTCGAGCTGACAATGATATGTGAGGAGGTGCGAGGACCTAAGGGGAGATCCAGTGAAAATTCTAGCGGGGCAGAGAGCAAAGCGGAAATATTGTTGACAGTTGTGGCATATTATCATACGGCAGTGTGACTGCCACTGCTTCTGCTCCGGCTCCGGCTCCGGAGTCCGTATCCATGTCCGTGTGCCTGTCCTTCCACATTAGCCATCGCGTGCTCGGCAATCGCCCGACATTTGTCGCATCCCCTGACAGATGCAGTTCCCCATTTTCAGTTTACTTCAACTGGAAAAGCCCCATAATGGGGTAAGGCCAGAAGTTTGTGGTGTTTATTAAGGAATTGAAATCATATTTGCAGGGAAAACTAAAAGTTTATAATTTAAAAAGCGAGAAACCCCTAAATTAAAATTTTAAAACATGATTCCCAATTTAATATTTAAATAATTCATCATTATTTCCCTTAAGAAATGTAACGGGAATCGTACAGGAATTTCCTTACAAGTTCCCCAGGAATTTTCATATAACAAGCGGCTGCAGCCAGGAAATTGGATATCCTGGGAAATTATCCTTGAATCCTGTCAGGAATTTGATTTGTTGTAACATTTAAAATTTCAAAACATGATTTCCAATTTAATATTTAAATAGTTTACATTTTATATCCCATTATGGCTTATTATTTCCTTTAAGCAATGTAACGTGAATCCGACAGGAATTTCCATACAATACTCTCAGGAATCTCCATATAACAGGCGGCTGCAGCCAGGAATTTGGATATCCCGGGAAGTTATCCTAGAATTTTTGATTTAATGAGTTGCATTTTATTATTCAATATTTAATAATATTATTGTAATCGATATTCTTTTAAATTATTTTTTGTATTTATTATTTTCTTTCTTTTATTTAATTTGTTTTTCTGCCAAAGCTTGCTTGCGTCATCTATGAGTGGCCTCCAAATGGTTTAAAAATGTGGGCAAGCTTTCAGATAAACTTTCAATAAAATTTTCCCCAGAAGTTTTCCTTAAATTCCCAGAAATTTTCCCAAAAATTTCCAAGAAATTTCGCAAAATTCAAATAAGTGGGAAATCCTTGACTTGAGATTATTAAAGGTACAAAGTATTTTATTGAGGTTTTACATATAATACAAATAACACCCCTAAATATTAGTAAAAAAAAAATATTAAAAAAAAAACAAGTTTTATTCTAGATATTATGCAGATGCCTGGATGATCCGATGAGGCTGGATGGCCAGATGGATGTCATCCACATTCTTGAACTTCAGCGATATATTCTCCACGAACTGCAGCTTCTCCAGCTGAAAATCACTCTGAAAGTCAAAGTTGGCAATAAGTTTGACCAGGAAGACCTTCATGATAAAGAGGCCATAGCGACGACCTTAAAAATTGCGTTTTTTAATAATAAATTAACCGTATGAAATATTGAAACAATAATTATTAATTGTAATATCTGAAAACTTACCTATACAGGATCGCAAACCGTTGGAAAAAGGAAGGAAACTGTAGGAATGCCTCCTATCCCGCTGTCTTCTTTGCTCTCCCGGCGCTGGAGTCTCGCCTGTATGCTGCTCCTGATCCTGGTCGAGAAACCTCTGCGGATCAAACTGCTTGGCATTGGCGCCCCACCAGCGCTCGTCTCGCTGCATATTAAAGGTGTCCAGAACCACGATGCTGTTCTGCGGCACAATGGCATCCCGTCCGGCCAGTCGAAAGTCCCGGCTGACATGACGCAGATTCATGGGCACGGTGGCCAGCAAGCGCAGCGATTCACTGACAAAGGCGTCCAGATATCGCAACTGCTGCAGCTGCTCCAAACCCACATGTCCACTAGTGTCCGGCACCACGGCAGCAATCTCCGCCCGCAGTCGCTCCTGGCAATCGCCCTTGTGCGTGGCCAGGCAGAGCAGCGCCAGCATGATGCTATTGGACACCGTCTCAAAGGACTGTAAGGGAGCATCATAGATATAGACAGGAATTCCTAATAAATATTATCATTATTTACCACCAGCACCATGGACTGGGCCTCGTGCATGATCTCCTCGAGTGTCATCTCCCCATTGGCGGCCAGCTGAAAGATCTGCTCGATGAAAATGCGTCGCTGCCAGCCCGAAGAAGTGTCCTCTCCAGGTCCATCTGCACCCACGGCATCCCTCAGTCGCCAATTACGATGCTTGGTCTTAACAATTCCGCCCACAAAATCCTCTAGGAGCTGACAGTTCTTCTTGGACTCCGCATAGAGTTCTGGTTCGAGAAGGCGATGGAGCAGGTCGCTCTGGAGCCAGGGTTTCACCACCCGAACGGCGGATATCTCGAGGAGTCTGGAGGGAAAGGGAATGGAAAGGATAAGAGAAACTCTCAGGAGAGGGCTTCATCTCACCGCTTGTAGCTATGCGCAATGTGGTCATCATCGATCTGGGTGAAGTTTGTGGGCGTGCCCATTATGGTCACTGCAAGTGAGTTCAAATGTGAATAAAATATAATATAATAATAATAAATACTATTAAATATTTTTAATTTATAGCAAAATATTTGAAATTATTAAAAACCGAACGCTGGACTATGGAGCAGTCGGTAGATGATGGATTTTGTGTTGGATTCCGCATACGTGAGCCGCATGGAAACGGGTGGAACGTGTCGCCATGCGAAGGGCAGGTAAGTGAGCGGGGAAATGGGCTATAAAGTGGGTTGTAGTTGTAGTAGGTAGTGGTGATTATTCCATAATGGCTTTTACAAATGGAGGTCAACTGCAGGCGCTGAATAATCGTTTTGTAACGTTGCGTTATTTATGACAATTTGATATTTTTTATATATTTGATATAAACTAGCATAGATCCATACCGAATTATAGTTCCAGAACTAAAAAAATGCTATACACTTACAGCAAGACACCTCCAAAACAGCTCGACTGAGCATATCCTCGGCATCCGTGAAACTGACCGAATTGCCATGGAGCTGAGGCAGTGTGGCGAACTGTTCGATCATCTGGTTGCCCACCGAGTTGAAGACATCAAAGAAGCTGGTCACAATGTTGTGACTAAAGGCGGGATTAAGCTGCTTCCTGCGCAGCTTCCACTGCTGGCCTGTAATTACATATAATTTATAAATAAATAAAATATAATATAGATAACACATTATTTTTAGGGCTAACCTCTGGCATGAAGCAGGCCGCGATTCACAAAGAAGCCGTCCTGCAGAAAAGTCTTGTCCAGGCACTCAGGTGCATTGAGTACGCACTCCATGCCCGCTGGATCGTCTATATAAACCAGGACACGGGTGCCCAGGAGAACAGCCATGGGACGCTGGAAGAATACCCGAAAATATGTGACTTTCTCCAGAATGCCTGCAAGTTGAAAATATGTTTTCTTATTTCATATTTCAGAGGAGAATAACTTTCATTAACTTACTGTTTGGATGCAGATTGATGCAGAGCAGGAACCACAGCAGCGGCTGATGGACCACTCCCCGCCACCCATTCAGCTGCCAGATGAGGCGCCAGCACTTGCGTTGCTGCCAGCCGAGGAGCACCGCCAGGATGACACCGCAGACCCACAGGGCCACGCACAGAGGCATTGTTATCGTTGTTGTTATTTTTTTACGGCCTAATGTGGTGCTTTGTAGGCAAAACTAATTGTTGGCCAGCTAACTTGGCCAAAACCGAACCGATCGGTTGGGCCAACAGTCGACAACTGCCAAAATGCGACACACACAGCCTGAATTATTGTCCGACTCTTTGGTTTAATTATTATTTATTAATTGCCTAGGAAATGGGAAGAGCTACTGGCTTCCGCTGTGATTGGTTTTCACTTTTAAAGCTTAGCTAGAGGAAAGGTTTAGCTGTTATTTATAATTTATAATTTATTTAAGTTATTTATAATTGTACTCAAAAGATTGCAATGCAGTCATATTTAGCTTAAAATTAATGATTTTTTGGCTTAGTAAAGAATAATTTCAACTGCAAGGGTATACAATCTTCAGCTTTCTGAAGTTAACTTCCTTTCTATTTTTATTGAGATTTTTTTTAGGGCATTTTTTTGTGCTAAAAAAAGTTTTAAAATACATTTTTAAATAATTTTTTAAATAGGAAAACGTTACAGAAATATTCTATACTTTTTTTTGCTAATATTAATTTGTTTTGTTTTTATTTATTATTTTATTTTTATGAACATTTTGCTTATTGCTTTGAAATATTCATAAATGAAAGGTTAATAGTTGATGGCAAATAAGGTCAATTTAGTTTTTAAAATACTTATTTAAATAAGAAGGTTATATATACATTTCTTTTTTTTACTAATATTCTCAATGACTCCTAGCTCTAAAAAAAAACAATTAATTATCAATAATTGAAGCAAATAAGTTGTATTTATATTTTGTAAGTCTTGTTAGCTTTTATATATTTCAAAAAAATTATTTAAATAAGAAAAGGTTTCCAAAATTATATTTATTATTATTTTTTAAGTCTTGTTAGCTTTTATGGGTTTTTAAATTACTATTATTATTTTTAAGAGTGCAAGTCCTAATCTATATTAGTTCCAAGTGTTATGGCCTTGACAGATTAATTAATACAAGCTCTAAAGTTGATAGTAAAATATGCATAAATAAAAGCAAGGCCCCAGCAAGTGCATTTATTTATTTCCCTCAAGGGTCAAGTCGTTGAGTGCCGATTAGATATAATATACAAGTAATAGGTAGACTGATCGTTGGTTCTTTTTAATCCGCCCAGAGCAAGTGCATGCATATATAGTATAGATGTCTGGCCTGAATGAAATCCGATAATGTTATCTAAGCCCGTAGATCGAGCGTTAGTGGGGCAAGTAACCCACTAAAGCATACTTGTACCTTTCGAAAACAATCAGAAATAGGTAAAAAAAAATATATATATAATAATTATTGTAATAATTATAGTTTTAAAGGAATTAATTGTATTTCTATTAGGTATATTTTTTAAAGCTTTATTTATTTATATTTTTAATATATAAATTAAATATTTATTTAATATATTTATTTATTATATTTTTTATAAATATCTTTTCCAACAAAGGGTTAATAATCCAGTCAAGTGAATCCATTGATTGCCGGTCTCTGTGAAGATTAGCTGGCAATTAAGCAGGTTTCCATTATTCTTCAGTCTTCAGTCTGCTACTATCGCTCGTGGAGAACGAACCCTGCCGCTAGATATGGCGCTGTGGCCGCTGCTTCTGCTCACTTTGGGGCTGTGGCTGCTCCTCCGCAAGTGGTCAATGCTACGGGTGGGCATCAGCTTGCCCGGACCCTGGGCTTTTCCGCTCCTGGGCAATGCCCAAATGGTGGGCAAACTAAAACCGGAATGTGAGTATCTCAAAAAAAGAGCAGTCTGAAGGTTTAATCTCATCATTTTTTGCTTTTAGTCATCTTTCTGGTCTTCACAGAGCTCCGCGATCGCTTTGGGGCCACCTATCGCCTCTGGTTGGGTCCCCAGTTATGGGTCTTCCTCCACTCGGCGGAGGAGACGCGTCAGGCTCTGCACGATCCCACTCTACGCAAGGCCGAGACTTTTCTTCAGCTGGAGCCGCTTATTGGCAGTGGATTGCTGATCAGTCATGGTGCACACTGGACAAGGCAGCGCCGCCTACTGACCCCTGCCTTCCAGCCGCAATTGTTGCGACATTTTGCCCCGGCCATAGGCAAGCATGTGGATCGTTTGGTCAGCCGACTGGTGGTCACCAAAGGTGCCTGCATGGAGGTGACGGATCCGCTTTTTGCCTGCCTTCTCGATGCTATAGTGGGTGAGTTTTCCAGGGGTTTCCATTTATATTTCCTTGATAATAAAACATATTATTTAAAGACACCTCCATGGGCGCCCAGTTGGACACTCAGTTGATGGATCACTCGCCAGTGGTCCAGGCATTTCATCGCAGCAGTGAGCTCTTGTTCAAGCGCATGATCAATCCCCTGCTGGCCTCCGACTGGATCTTCCAGCGCACCCAACTCTGGCGTAATCTCAGCGAGCAGCTGCAGGTTATTCACAACGTAATGGACCAAGTGATTGAGCAGCGCGCCAAGAAGTTGGAGGAGCAGGAAGATGCTCCTGGCAAGATTCACAATCTCCTAGATACGCTGCTCCTGGCCAGATTTGAGGATCAACCGCTGACCAGAAAGGAAATCCGGGATGAAGTCAACACTTTTGTCTTTGCGGTGGGTTCAGGAGAGGTGAAAAGGGTCTTCAGCAATCCTTATTTAATGGTTTATCTTCGATTTCAGGGCGTGGACACCACAACGGCCTCCATGTCATTTGTCCTTTACGCTTTGGCCAAATATCCCGATGTCCAGTCACGTCTCCTGGAGGAGCTGCTGCTGCACCAGCTGCCGAAGGATGCTGACCTGGACTCGCTCAATGAGCTGCCCTACCTGGAGGCTTTTATCAAAGAGGTGCTGCGCCTATATACAATCGTGCCCACCACAGGACGCCAGACCACACGAAGCACCGTCATAGGCGGCAGGGAATATTGTGCCGGGATTACGCTTTGGATAAATATGTATGGACTGGCCCACGATGCACTCTATTATCCAGATCCGTATGCCTTCAAGCCGGAGCGTTGGCTGGCGAGTGAGGGGGTTTCCCCGCCGCCCCCCTTCAGTTACATTCCCTTCTCGGGCGGACCGCACGTATGCATCGGTCGGCGGTACTCCCTGCTGCTAATGAAAGTGCTAACCGTGCGTCTGGTGAAAGAGTTCGATCTGCGGCTGAGTCCGGATGACGCGCCCCTCAAGCTGCAGGCCCAAATGGTGCTGAAAGCTCGCGACGGCATCAATGTGTCTTTTGTGAAACGATAAAAAATAACTCGAGACAACTTTCCTTGCCAATTTCATGTAATATAGATTAGAATAATCCGAATTTGACTGTAACCCAAAAATATATTTGATATTTTTAAACAAAAGTTAAAAAAAAAAAATGTAATGCGGCAACATTGAACCCGAAAAATGATATGGCATCACAGGTGAACCCGGTTAGCAGTTCCGTTTGTCAAAACGATAATTATAAAAGTTTTTGCCGTAATTTCGCAATACTTTTTTACAGAAAAATCGCATGGAATCGTAATTATGCAATAATTCTTGGCCCATTTTTGAGCTCAACCAGAATACCGATTAAAAAACATCGATGAAGGCGAACACTATCGCTGTCCTGTCACATCGATAGTATCGATTGCTTTTCCAGCAGAAACAAATATCAATTGCCAGCAGGCGTTCGTTCGTAATAATAATTAATTAACCTATGGCGAGTTACGCCAGGTGTTTTCTTGTAAAGTTTAAACGATAATCACCCGATACAAAATTTATGTTTCCGAAAAGTTCTTTTTTTTTGTTTGCTACCCGAAACCGACGTGCAAAACTCACACACTTACAGCAGCCGAAAACACTCGCAGCGCAGCTACCCATACCGATGTAGAAGTGTACGGCCATAAATTGAAGTGTAAGTTGGAAAGAAAGCACACACAACAAAACATACACACGCGCTCTTTCGCACGCACACTGCAAAATACAAAAGAACATTATTTTGCGGTTTCAATTAATTCGATACGTATCGACACACACTGGACAGCGGCGAGCAGGCGAATTATATTCATTAAATGTACATATATACAGACATTTTTTTGTTTTTGGCAAGAATCGAACGGCAAGGTAAGAAGAAAAGTGCAAGTTCGCGTGTGTGTGTGTGTGTGCTGGGTGAGCGTGTGTGTATGCGCGCCCTCGTATGTGTATGTGTATGTGTGTGTGCGGGAAGAAGCGGCAGAGCAGCGACGCATTTAATGTTGCCTGCCGCTCGTGGTGCTTCTGCTTCTTCTTGCCGCCGCCGCAACAAATTGCATAAAACATGGCCTGGCCTGAAAATTTTCATCCAGTCATTGCACACAGAAGAAAGCTTGTACATTATTTATGCATGTATGCGTAATTGCCTGGCACATATTTGCATATTCATTTCGCGGCGGCATGCGTGTGTGGTGTGTGCGGTATGCGCTGCGCCGCGCCGCGCTTGCCTGTGTGCGTGTTTTTATTTTAACATTTGTTTGTTACAGAATCTTTTTCGCGAACGCCACCGCCACCGCCAGTGCACAGCAGCGGCAAAGCAGCGCCGCGTATCTGCTGGAAGAATTAACATCACCAACCAGAGTTCACCCAGAGCCACCCAGTGACACGCCTCCAACGCCAACTCACTGAAGGCATCGCGCTCCCCACATCCATCCCTCAGCCATCACCACCACCACCACCACATCTGTTTCCTTCCTCTCCCTCCCTCCCGAGATCCTCCGGATAACGGAGGAGCCGCCAAATTCAGCACCATTCAAGTGCCGAGTAAGATGGAAATAGAAACAGACCACTCGATCGAAGCAATGGACACCCAGGACACCCAAGAGGTCGAGATCATAACCAGCGACCTCCAACAGCAGCAGCAGCAGCAACAGACTGCACAACAGACTGCGCAGCAGGAGCAGCAGAACTCGCCACCGCAACTGCCGAAATTCAAGAACCTGATCCATCCGCAGCTTCACGCCGCCGGAGCAATCACCCAGCTGCCCAGCGAGAACGGTAACGTGCCGCCACAGCAGCTACTAGCGGACAGCAGTTCGGCGACATTTGCCGGCAATAACGATTCCGTGGAGGCCATGGGCATGGACGATGAAACGAAGGAGGACCAGTTCCGGTCGGAGACGACGTTCTCCTTCACCGTGGAGAATGTCGGGCAGCTGAAGAGCCAGCGGTTATCGCCGCCCGTCTATGTGCGTATGCTGCCGTGGAAAATAATGGTTATACCCAATGACCGGGCGCTGGGCTTCTTCCTGCAATGCAACGGGGAGAACGATTCGCCGACCTGGTCGTGCAATGCCATTGCCGAGCTGCGGCTCAAGTGTCACAAGCCGGACGCCCAGCCCTTCTCGCGGGCACGCATCAAGCATTTGTTTTACTCGAAGGAGAACGACTACGGTTACTCGAACTTCATTACCTGGCAGGAGCTGCAGGATGCAGACAAGAATTATGTGCACAACAACAGCATTACGCTGGAGGTTCATGTCATTGCCGATGCCCCGCACGGCGTCCTCTGGGACTCGAAGAAGCACACGGGCTATGTGGGCCTCAAGAATCAGGGCGCAACCTGCTACATGAACTCGCTGCTCCAGACGCTGTACTTCACCAACTCCCTGCGACTGGCCGTCTATCGTATACCCACGGAGGCCGACGATAGTACCAAGTCGGTGGGTCTGTCGCTGCAGCGGGTTTTCCACGAACTCCAGTTCGGCGATCGTCCGGTTGGCACCAAGAAGCTAACCAAATCGTTCGGCTGGGAGACCCTCGACTCGTTCATGCAGCACGATGTCCAGGAGTTTCTGCGCGTCCTCCTCGACAAGCTGGAGTCGAAGATGAAGGGCACGTGCCTGGAGGGCACCATACCTGGCCTGTTCGAGGGCAAGATGTCCTCGTACATCAAGTGCAAGAATGTGGACTACAACAGCACCCGCTACGAGACCTTCTACGACATTCAGCTGAATATCAAGGATAAGAAGAACATTTACGAGTCCTTCCAGGACTATGTGGCCTCCGAGACGCTGGAGGGCGACAACAAATACGATGCCGGAGTGCATGGCCTGCAGGTGAGTCAGTAACGAAGTAACGAAGGTGCATTTGTGATTAACTCTTGGCATTATCCATATCATTGCCTGCTGTCTCTATCTCTCTGACTTGTATCCACGTTCAAAATCCATAATTACAATCCTGAATTTCTCTATTTGTAGGAGGCCAGCAAGGGCGTCATCTTCACTTCATTCCCGCCCGTCCTTCATCTGCATTTGATGCGATTCCAGTACGATCCCATCACGGACAGCTCGATCAAGTACAATGATCGCTTCGAGTTCTATGAGCAAATCAATCTGGATCGCTATTTGGCCGAGGGCGAGAAGACATCGGCGGACTATGTGCTGCATGCGGTGCTGGTGCATTCAGGTGACAACCATGGCGGTCACTATGTGGTCTTCATCAATCCAAAGGCGGACGGACGTTGGTTTAAGTTCGACGACGATGTGGTCTCCAGTTGCCGCAAGCAGGAGGCCATTGAACAGAATTATGGCGGCATGGATGATGAGATCTCGTTCCATGCCAAGTGCAGCAATGCCTACATGTTGGTCTACATCCGGCAGTCGGAGCTGGATCGTGTCCTGGGCGACATACCCGAGAGCGAGATCTCGAGTGATCTGGTGGAGCGGCTCGATCTGGAGAAGCGTATCGAGATGGCGCGACGCAAGGAGCGCAGCGAGGCCAATCTCTATGTGTCCGTGCACGTTATACTCGAGGAGTATTTCGAGGGCCAGCAGAAGCGCCGTCTCTTTGATCTGGAGAAGACTCACCAGCGGCCGTTTAAGCTCAAGCAAAACCAAACCGTCGACGAGCTGGTGGATATGTTTGTCAAGGGCTTTGGCGTGTCGCGGGATCGCATGCGGATGTGGAACATGTGCACCGCCCAAACGCAGAAGTTCGTGCACTTCGATTTCGAGGCGGAGAGCGCGCGGACCATTGAGCAGATATCCACGTCGCAGAAGCCCTGGGTCATCTTTCTGGAGCTGGCCTCGCCGGAAAATCCAGCTCCCCTGCCGCCATTCAATCCGAAAACGGATGTCCTCCTGTTCCTCAAGTACTACGATGCGCGAAACAAGCGTCTCAATTACATCGGATGCACACAGCAGCCGCAGAGTCGGCGGCTGATCGACCTGGTGCCGGAGGTCAACAAGAAGCTGGGCTTCGAGCCGGACACCGAGCTGACCATCTTCGACGAGTACGCCGACAAGAAGGTGGCCAATCTGGGCGAGCCGATCGACAGTGTGCTTTTCATACCGCAGGACCACCTGCAAGGCCCCATTCTCATTTTTGAGCGGGAGACGGTCGATGCCAGGCTGGACCTACCCACGGTGGAGGACTACTTCCTAGATCTGGTCTACCGCATCGAGATCATCTTCAGCGACAAGTGCAATCCCAACGAGCCGGACTTTACGCTGGAGCTCTCCAATCGCTACAACTACGATCAGCTGACCAATGCGGTGGCCGAGCGCCTCAATACCGATCCCCAGAAGCTGCAGTTCTTCATGTGCATCAACAACTACAAGGAGACGGCGGGCAATGCGGTGCCCTACACATTCAAGGTGCGTAATTGATGTCTAATAAGGTTTATTTTTTAATTTTCGAGAAGCGAAAAGGGCGAGGAACCGGTTTCCCTTCCCTTTCTTTACATTCTCCTTGCAGGAAACTATGTGGACCTGGTTTATTATTGTGCAAATTCAAAGAACTAATCAAAAAATATAGCATTTTACGTTAAAATATTGAAAATTATTGAAAAATATTCACAAAAATTTATGTTTCTATCGCTATGTTCGATGATTTTGATTTAATATCATCTACATATAACGCTGAGATTGATTTATTTATTTAATTTTGTGTCAAATATCGATAGTATATAATATTTTTATTATTTTCCAGGGCACCATCAAGGATTTGGTGGCTTACAACAAGGCCAGCACACCGAAACGCATCTTCTACCAGCGATTATCCCTCAGCATCCACGAGCTGGACAACAAGAAGCAGTTCAAGTGCGTCTGGGTGAGCAGCGACCTCAAGGAGGAGAAGGAGCTGGTGCTGTATCCCAACAAGAACGACACGGTCAAGGGTCTGCTGGACGAGGCGGCCAAGAAGATAACGTTTGCGGAAAACAGTCGTCGAAAGTTGCGGCTAATTAAGGTCAGCAATCACAAGATCGTGGCGATCTGTAAGGATGAAATAGCATTGGATACGCTGCTGAAGACCACCGAATCGATATCGACGACGCAGGGCGCCCAGAAGATCTATCGCATCGAGGAGGTGCCCGCGGAGGAGATGCAGCTGGCGGAGAACGAGTTCCTCGTGCCGGTGGCCCATTTCAGCAAGGAGCTGTACAACTCGTTCGGCGTACCCTTCCTCACGAAGGCGCGCCAGGGCGAGCCATACGGTGCGTTGAAGCAGCGCATCCAGAAGCGCCTGAATGTCCCGGACAAGGAGTGGGAGAACTACAAGTTCTGCGTCATCACCATGGGCCACAATGCGGATGTGAACGACAATACGCCTGTGGACCTGGATGTGTACCGCACCTGGACCAGCGGCCAGTTGCCCTTTTTCGGGCTGGATCACATCAACAAATCGCGCAAGCGCAGCTCGCTCAACTTCTCCGAGAAGGCAATCAAGATTTACAATTAAAATGGAAAGAAAACCAAGAAGCTGAAATGGACAGACACAGTTGGAAGCGAGGGAAGCAGCAGCAGAGCAGCAGCAGGAGCGACTTTTGGGAGCAGGAATGCATGGGTTGGATCCCCAGGCCAAGGTCTCCGCTCCGGGTGTACAGTTTAACCACCAAGGGAAGTAAACAGCTCGAAATTTAAACAAGTGTCACGCATCTCGGCCTCCCCACAGATACTATATTTTAAATATACAAGTTTTGTTTAATCTTACGGCTAAGTCATATATAATTATTTATTAACACACCGCCCGCATGGCCAAGCAAACCTGCAGTGCATACACACACCAACCAACCTAGAGAGAAGCTGCTGAGTTCGGTTTCAGTTTCAAAATTCCGACAGTGAGATTTAATTCCTTTCATTTATGTGACCCATGCTTGCTTTATAATTAAATTTAACTTCAATTTAGACTTAAGCCCAAACTGTGTGTGTGTGTGTGTGTGTGCGTGTATTTTCTATGCTATATAATATGCTTAATCCATAATTGTTTAATAGCAGGCAAAATAATCGAGAGACTTATCGGAAGCGGGGCGATTATTTTTGTCAGTTGTGTAAATAAGCGTTGAAACACAGATAAAGATGGTGATGTTCTAGCAAAGCAAACCATAAATATTAAAACTAAAACAAAGGAAGCAACTAAACTAAATACAAGAAAAAAACACAAAAGATACACACAGATATATATATATAAATAAACAAAAGAGAGAGAGAGAGAGAGAGCAACACAAGTATAACTTTACAAAAAAGTAACTGCAGTAACACACAAAACACTTAAAGTCAAGTCACGAACGAGAGCGAGTGAGACGGTTGATATATTCGAGCGAGAGGGAGACACTAGTAACGAAAAGGATATAGAAAGAGATAGGGAGAGACGCTGATAAGATGGAAAACGAGGAAATATAAGATTTGTTTCAAACAACAATTATTTGTGATTTTAAAACATGAAATGATAAAAATGTACGCAAAGGACTAGACAACATAATATTAATTAATAAATTACTATAATACACAAATCGTTTAGAGCTTTTTCTTTGTTAACTATAGCGAAAAAGAACATAAAGCGAGAATATTTGAAAAAAACAAAACAAAACGCAACTAACAACAAAATCAAATATAAACAGAGAAGAGCCCACAACAAAACAATATTTGAACAATATATTACTATGCTATTATTATTATTATTATTATTATTATTTATGCAGCAAATAATTCAAATTATTTATGTGTAAAAAAAGAGAAAAACAAAACCGAAAACCAATAAATTACCAAGAACTCAAATGAAATGATTGCGCGCGCGATATCGACTATATTTCGTTTCATCTTGGGCTTAGAAAGTTAAAGCCTTGCCTTTTCATTCCGAAACCAGATTGGATTGGGAGGAATTTCTATTTTATTTTTAATTTCTCTTTATAATAGTTTGTTTTTTATTTTTAATTTCTCTTTATATTAGTTTTAAGGCTTGGAAAAAACAAAAGCCCCTTTAAATATCTCTTTAATCAAATAGTACAGAAGATAATCTTTCTAAAATTAATTAATTAAATATTTAAGAGATTATTAAACCAAGACGTTAACTCCTTATTTTCTTCAATCTTTATTTGTTTTATTAATTTATTTTAATGAAATCCGTGATAATGACGTTTCTTCTACCAGCTTACTTATAATTTTGTTTGTTTAAATAATTTAATTTATTTAAAATATGACATCAGCTCCAGGATTTGAGGAATTCTCCATGCTAACCAAGTTCCCTGAATGAATACACCTTCTCCTGTAAAATAGGTTCGTTTTTTTGTTTAATGAAATCGTTTGGAAAATCGTAGCCTAAGATTGCTTAGAAACTAGGGGGAAGGTGAAGGGAGTGTGGCTTAGAACTTGCGTCGCTTGAGCAGCTCCGGCCGCCAGTTGACCGGATGCGACTCCTCGCTGGCCTCATCGTCCTCCTTGTACACCTTGATGGTCTTGTCTGCCTCGGCGGTGATTAGACGCGTGCCCGACTGATCGAAGCACATGGCAAAAATGCCCGCCTCGCTGTCCATAGAGCCGGGCTGGACGGGCGCCTGGAAGCGCTGGAAATTGTAGCCGGTACGCCAGTCCCAGAAGAACATGGTGCCGTTGTCGCCGCCCGATACAAGCACACCATCATTGTTGGCCGCCATGCAGTTGACGATGGCCGTGTGGCCGGAGATGTTCTGCACGAAATTACCCTCCGGGCAGCGCCACTGCTTGATGTTGTCCGGCGAGGCGGAGGCGAACATGTACAGCGACGGATGCAGGACCACGCTACGCACGGACTTCTTGTGATTGGTCAGCGTGCAGACGCTCTTGCCGGCGGCGAGGTCCCACAGTCGAACGGTGGAGTCGTGGGAGCCGGTTATGATTTGCGGATTGGTTGCCTGCGCCACCACGCTGGCCACCGTGTTCGTGTGTCCCGTCAGCGTGTGCACATTGGCCTTGGTCCGCATATCCCAGATCCGTGCCGTCGAGTCCCGGCCCGAGGTGGCCAGCACATCGATGGTTGGATGCAGGGCCAGTGAGTAGACGGCGGACAGATGGCCGTGATAGTGACGAATCACCTTGTTGTACTCGAGATCCCAGCACTTGACCTGCCGGTCCTCGCCGCAACTGAAGAGGTACGGATGCTTCGTGCTGACTGCCACACCGCGCACAGTGCTCACGTGGCCGGTGAGGGAGAGCTTCAGCTTGCCGCTGGCCAGGTCCCAGATCTTGATTACACGATCGCCGGCCCCGGTGGCGAACCACTCGTTGCCGGGCTCAACGGCTATGCAGCGCACCCAGCCCAAATGGCCGGAAATGACGCGGGAGAGCTTCCACGGTGCATGCCACTTGGGCTTCGGGATGGTCGGTGCCTTCTTCGGTATCAGTTGCAGGTTGCTGGCGCTTCCATTTGGCCCCTTGCCGCCGCTGTCCGCTGCCCCACCATTGCTGTTGGGCAGAGAGGCCCGCACCAGAGATGTGTGGCTGCCAGTGACTAGAGGTGCTGCTGCCGCTCCTCCTGGCTTCTCCATAGCTCTGCCACCAGTATACTTAACCAAGCCACCGGCCGCAGAGCCCTCCGCACTGCCATCGTTAATGGCCAGCGGCTTGTCGCCCGGCACCGGGGCGCCAGCTCCCCTCCTGGCATCGCCTATCTTGGCGGCCTTGTCCAGGACCAGACCGTAGCTGTCCCTGGCCTTGATGGAGCGTCGCAGCTTCTCTCTATGCCCGAAAATTGTAATTATTGATTCAGTTTCTTTGCGAACTGCAAGTACTTACAGCCGGTCGTCGATTTCGGGGAGGTTTCCCTGGTTGGACACGAACAGGTCGTGGGTGCGCTTCAGGGAGCGGAATATCAGTGTATGCACACTGTGTTTTTGCACATCCTCCATCGCTGCTGGCTCCTATTTGTTTGTTTATTAGCTGAAATCTAGCAAAATAGGAAAAAATGCGGCTTCACAATAGAGCCACTCACAGCGAACGGAACACACGGGGCACTATCGGGTTTCGATAGCTATTCGCCGGCAGTTATCGGTGTTATCGCCGAAAATAAAATGGATGTGTGGAAAATCTAACTTATTTAAGTTAAAAAACCATAAATAAATTAGTAAAATCATTAACTTTAATTATTTTAGATTATCAACCTAAGTTTTCTACATATTTTTTCTATATTTTAGAAAATATTTGGAATATTGACCAACTTTAATTAAGTTTCCAGTATGGAAAATCTCCTTGTTTTTTGGAAGTAATTAAAACATAAATATTTTATATAAAATATTTAAATTAAAATAATTAAATAATTGAAATATTAACCATATTTTGGCAAATTTTAAGTAACAATTAAGACATTTAAAGTTTTTTTTAAAGATATTTACAATACAAAACGAATTTTATCTGTTGGTTTGACAAGATAATTTTCATATTTTAATATTAAAAGTCATAATTATTAAGTTATTAAATAAATAAATATGAATTGCTGTAATTATTGTTGACCCAGCACAGCAAGTAAATATTAATTTAATGGCATGTTAGCCTTCAAAATTCCACAAGTCCCTAAAGTCTATATATAACGACCCCCAAAGAATATATATATTTAAAAAAAGAAAACAAATAGTTTATCCTTTTTGAAGCTCATGGCTTTTTTTGTTTGTTTGTTTTTTTTTCTCTTTTTATTAATTAGTTTGCGGGAACCGGAGATCCAGATGCAGCGTTACTCGACGACAAAGATGAGGACGTGGGAGACACGGATGCTGACGAGGTGCTGGCCGCAGCACCGGTTTCTGGGACCGGCGAGGGTCTCGTGTTGAAGAACTGTTTAATCTGGCAATGATATTTGGAATTAATTATTTGTGGTTTTATAATCCTCAAACACGCTCGCAACACGATTGTCATAGATGTGGGGGAATAACAATTAACAATTAGCATTAAAATAGTTACATTTCATTTTAATTGAAGATACAGAAAACAAAGAAGTTGTATTTATTGCGCCTATTACTTGCTTGAATTAAATTTTGTTAAAATTTCGGTAACATGATGATTCTTCAAGTTTAACCAAGTTTCACTCGAATACTGATTTATAATTATGTAATTTAGTGGAAACAATTATTACTCATTTGTTTTGTTCACATTTTTAAATAAAATTCCAATACAATTTGCCCTTGGACTCGGTTACTAATCTGTTCTTTTTGCCTGCTTATCATTGCACACTTAGACAGTCCTGTTCAGAGTGTTGATTTTTGGTAGAGTTTCTTACAATCCGTTTAATGTAATTGCATGATGTTTCGTTGTTCGAGCTGGACACCACATTGTCCACTCGGTACGGCGGCGAGATGGTGACTTCATTCAGTATTTGTATGTTGAGTCCCTGCCAGGAGACCTCATTGTACTGCAAAGAGACAAATCAGATCAAGTTAATAAAGAGACGTGCGCTGAAGCGCTGTCCGCTGCCGTACCCCGTATTGTTTGGCTATCGCTCTATAAAGCTCCTGCGCCTCTGGACTGACATCGGCGTTCTTGGACTTTAGATAGTCCTGCCTTCGCTCCACTGTTTTCCTCAGGCGCATTTTCACCTGTTCCAGGTTGAGCTTCTGCGGATCATCAAAGTTGCCGTTGCACTCCTTGACCACCTGAACGTTGCTACACAGCGAGAGGTTCATCGCGTAGATATCACTCAGCTCCTCCGTGGACTTGGAACGGCATTCTAGAGGGGATTTAGCAGGGCGGAAGATGTAAGGAGAACCACTAGTGGTAGGTAGTATGTATTATATAAAACAGGGGGACTTTCACTTTAATAAAAGTGGAATTTTCTAAATATAAGATTTTTTTTTTAATTTTGTTCTTTTGAAAAAGGATACTCAGGATAAGCATCTTTGTGTTGTGATCGAAGGCAAGCACCTCGCCCTCCACCTCCTCGTTGAAACAGGTAGTGCAGACCACTGTGGATCCGATGCTGAAGCAGTCGTTCACCGCATTCACTGCGCTCCCAGCGGCAGCGGCCATCTTTAATTGCCCGACTTGACGGATTGGGGGATGGACCCACTGGCGAACTGGACAACTGGCTGAGGGGACTGGAGATAGCAACTTGAGCTGATTGTCTCGCTGTGTTCTGGTTGCTGGGTTGCGCTCGCGCTTGTTTACACACAAACAAAAGAAAGTCAAATCAAAAGTGCAAATAAAACAACAGTTGCTGCCGCTGCGCTGCTGTGCTGGCAGGATTCCCAAGGGGCGACTCTCTTGGTTAGCAAATTTCTTTCTGGACAGGATTCCCTGTTTCGCTTCTTCTCCGCTTCCTCCTTGCTGGGTGCCTTCTTTCGGTCGTTCGCTTTCACGCGCTGCTCCCGCCGCTGTGTTGTTGTATGTGTAGCGTAGCGTAAATGTCGCTTCCTGGAACGTCGTCGTTGGCTGCCGATGGATTTGCGGTAACTGGTGCGCTGCGGACAGAGTTTTCACGAGCGTCGGGACCAAAGATTCGCGTTGCGGTTGCTGCGCTGGCTGGCGGCGTTGGCCTAATTCGCTTATTGCGGCTCTCGGTTGGGGAAAAGTTGAAAAAATATGCGAAAAATTTATTGGTCAACACACGAAACAACAGCCGAAAGAGAACAGCAAAAAACGCAGTGTTGCACCGGGGCTGTCAAGTCATCGATGCCGCTGCTATCGATAAGACCAATGGTTGCTTGCTGCCAAGTCCCATAACTTTCTTTCCTCGTCGAAATCATAATAAATGAAGTCATAAAACATAAATTACACATTTATTAACCAAATATAAATGTCACAAATGCAGTTATCAACCGTTTTCCCTCCATAATAACTGCATATGCTAGAGAGAGACAGAACTTGTCATATACGATTGGTTTTCAGTATTTTTCACACATTTAGTTGGTATATAAATGGTATATACTGATATTTTTATATCTATCGCTGCGGCCTCACTGATTGCGAGGAAAACGTGTGATAAAGGTGCGTGACATCTCTGGGCGTTGAATTTTCCGCAAAATTCGTTGATTTTCGACATTTTCCCCACAGCATCAATAGTAAGGAATCATGTCTGGACGCGAGGGCGGTAAGAAGAAGCCTCTGAAGGCGCCAAAGAAGGACACCAAAGACATGGACGAAGACGACATGGCCTTCAAGCAGAAGCAGAAGGAGCAGCAGAAGGCTTTGGAGGCGGCCAAGGCGAATGCGTCCAAGAAGGGACCGCTCGTTGGTGGCGGCATCAAGAAGTCGGGCAAGAAGTGATGCCATCATCTTGGATCCCAAAGGTTGCAGCTGGAGCCAGGATGTCGTATTTTCACACAAACCCACGATACCCAGAGATGAACAACAACAACAAAAACACACCATGTGCCGCCGACAGTCTTCGTCTTCGTTTGTGGACCAAAATTGCTCGTGTAGCCCGTTGGAAAGAACCTTTTTTTTATACTTACGATTACCATTAAATAGAGCATTGTACGTCAAACAGAGATTTATTGTACTCTTGGCGGCGAAGAGTAAGTACACTTCAGCAGTCGGCACCGGCTATGCGCATCGCGGAAAGCTGGCCTGCGTTCCGGGCAACTGGACGGATTGCGAGGCCACAGCACAGGCGGCGGCTACATGATCCGCCAGCTGACCCTCCTGATGCCGTGCTATGTTGTGGGCCAGCGCCCCAATAAAGGCATCGCCGGCTCCTGTGGTGTCCACCACCTTTTCCGGTGCCACCTTGGGCGCAGGCACGTGCTGGTAATCGCTTAGATTCATCTTGGAGTCGCCCAGGACAGCGCCCAGCTTACCTAGCGTAATGATCACCGTGTTGGCACCCATTTCTACGAGCTTGCGAACGGCATTTTTGGCTTCTCTGTGGGCGATGGGAATCCGGATTAGGATCAGTTCTTAACCGAAGAAATGTAACTCACTCTACAGAGTCAATGCTGGGCATTCCCGTCATCAGAGCCGCTTCGGTTTCGTTCACACAGAAAATGGTGGCCAGCTGGAGGAGCACCTGAGGCGTATTCTCCATGGCCGGGGCTGCGTTCAAAATAGAAACGCCTTGGAAGGCCTTGAGGGCGGCCTCCGTTGCCGGCACGGGCGTCTCCAGCTGGCATACCAGCACCTTGGCTTCGTCGAACAGCGGCTTGGCATTGGTGACATCGCCGGAACTGAGGGAATTGTTGGCTCCCACCACGATTATGATATTGTTCTCGCCGCCGTCGGACACTGCTATCTGGGCCACACCTGTCGTCTGGCCCTCCAGCTGCTGTACGTGCTCGACATTGACACCCTCGGCGGCCAGTTGGCGCAGGTAATCACCACCGAAGCTGTCTGCTCCCAGCTTGGCAACCAGAGCTGTGCGAGATCCCTGACGGGCGGCGGCCACACACTGGTTGGCGCCCTTGCCCCCGTAGCCGGTCTGGAACCTCTTGCCGTGGAGCGTTTCCCCGGGCTTTGGCAGGCGTGGCGTGTAGCTGAAATGGAGGTACGGATGAGGATGAAGATATTGCCAAGCCACACGACTTACCATATGAAATCAATGATGGCCGAGCCGAAGACCAGCACCTCGATGGGTTCAGCCATGTTCGTGGGTTGCAAATGCAGGTGAACTTCTCCAATGACGAAGTGCTTGTGAGCTCCGCCTTATCGCAGGCGAGAAAGCGATTATGTGATCCAAGTGAAGGACAGGGGCAAGGGCACAGCCAGTGCTACGGCGGAGGAGGAGCAGCGTTTATCAGCTATAGCTGCTGGCCCACTCGGAGTCCATTAAAGAGCTTCGAACAGGGAGCGGGGAGATGGCAGGCAGAAGTTGTTGGTCCAAAAGGGGATCTCTGAAAATAAGGGAAAATACCTAAAGAGCTAAAATACCCTAACGCCAAAAAAAGTGGCAAACTTTTAATTATTCTATATTATTTATAAACAAATAGTAAAGTAAATAATATAAAGTAAACAAAATTTCATTAAATTCTTAAATTTTTTAAGATATATTAAAAAATATTATATGTACAAAACAATAATTGCTTTCAGATGGTCTTTCGTTTATTAAACAAAGAATTGTAATTATAAATAAAACGAAATAAATACATATATATAGTACAGGAAAATATATTTAAAACTAGAAAACTGATAAAACCAATTATTATTTTAGTTTTTACTAGTTTTAATAATATAAATTGACAAAATTCCCCGAAATAGAAAGAGAAGTAACATTCAGATAACAACAAAAACCATAGATTCCGAGATAAATCATTGTTTATTAAATATACATAATACAAATAGAACAATTTTGGCTGGCCATGTGATACAAAATAAAAGCCCCAATAATTTGTAGCCTAAAAAGTGGGAATATATGCGATTACGATCGATGATAATTAAAAATTTAGAACTGGAACAGGAGCCAGTTACCGGGAGCTCGGGATACATAACATACATAGTTGCGTTCCTACCGATTTACAAGAATTTAAATATAGCCTAGAACTAGCGCTTATAATCTTCGGGGGATCGCACAACGCCAGACTCCTCCTTTCCATAGCTGTTTCTGACTTCTCCTTCGATGCTTCTGATGCTTAGACTCTATATTGCGACTCGTGGCGGATGGAGGGGAGTAGTATGAGATGTGAAATAACATAGATGGGAACGGGACACGGTTGGTGGTATTCCTAGATGCCTGCCCGCTCCAGGGCACTCAACTGGGTGCCCAGGCGCTCCTCCTTGGCCTTGCGCTCGGCGCTGATCTTCTTGGAGCTCTGGTATGTATTTAGAAACGTCTGCACGTCGATTTTGCCATTGAGAAAGTTTTCCACATGACGATCACAGTCGGCATCGGCATTAGAGGCAGCAATCTGAAGGAGTTCCTGCAGATATAAAGTGGATTAGTTTATCAACCGAAGCTCCACGACGGAACGTGACTCACCCCTCAATATTAGATGGCATTTCATTACAAGCTACTCACCCTTATGTGCTGGGGTTCATACTCCTCGGACTTTTTCATGTACTTCTTGTTCAGCTGGTCGCACTTCTCACCCAGCGTCTTCAAGGCAGTGTAATCATCGCTGAGCCGGCGCTTCAGCTCCACCAAATGCGTGCCCTTGGTCTCGTTCTCCACTGAAAGTGGGGAAATCGGGGATTGGGATTAGGAACTGCCGCTGTGCCGTCTACTTTAACGGTACCCACTTGAGATACTCTCCACTTGGACCATCATCGAGTCAATGTCCTCGTTGAGGTGCTGCACCACGGACATCTCCTCAATAAAATCATCGAAGAACTCGGTATCCCGGTCCAGCTGCTTCAGTTCGTCCAACGACATGGTAGAGAGATTGGGTATATTGTTGCCTGCAACGCCCACCTCCCCTTCGTTGCCCTCCTTGTCGTCCTTGGACTGTTCCATCGACTGTCCTTGATGGTGGCCTAGACTGTGTCCTTGTGCTTGGCTATGGGGATGGCCCTGCGGTGACTGCTGGGTGGTGGGCATTTTGTGCTGCTGTAGCTCCCAATGTCCCAACTGGGAGTGTGACAATAAAAAAGAAAAAACTCGGAGAAATAAAGAAAAGGGATGCAGGGAAAGGAAACATCGCCACAACTTACTTGGACTCGGAGACCACCCTTTTGAAGAGCTATCTAGGCGGCCTCCTGGCCTAGCCTGGCTGGTCGAAATGTATCTGCACAGCAAAAAAGGTGTACAATTTCCTGAAAGTTCTACCCGGTCTTCGTCGCTCCTCGCCACCTCGTCTCCTGCTGCCCAGCGCCAACTTTCGTCGGTTGGATGCTACTTCAGGGCTCTGCACTGGCGTTGTGGTGGTTACTGCTCTTTCGTTTGTGATTGGCGCAAATAAAGCGTTTGGCTTGGCGGCTTTGTTTGCCCCGATCGGAGTTGGAATCTCTTCTGGAGGAGCAGAGGGGCCCAGCAACAACAATCGCCTGTTCACAAAGCACCGTTGAGTGTTGACACGGTTGTGTTTGGAGTTGCCAGGCTATCCGCAGGGTTGTTGGGTTCTTGACTTAACTCACGGTGCCCGGGTGAAGGCCGATTAAGGGTTAAATTCAGCTAGAATGTATATAACTTATGCACATATAAAAAGGACTTTGATAATTTATACTTTTGTACGAATGAACTGAAAGACAATGTAAAACCTAATGAACCAATGTGATTACTTAAAGGCCAAGGGTGGCTTAGTTTTGAAACAGAGATTAAATGACATTTTATTTAATTATTACAGTTTTTCAGAATTTAGCTACATCTGACACATTTATATCTCATGTTTTTAAATTTATAGAGAAGAACTAAGACAACAAATAAATGAAATTCATTTTAAATCAACTTGCGGCACACATAAGTGACATGCGTCAGCAGAGGGGTTAATAAAGTGTTCTTTCCCCTGTGTAGTCTGGCAACCTCAGCAATCCGTACCACTCAGCTGATTGTCACAACGTTTGTTTACGGTTCGGTCTCTCGTATTTCGCTTCGCATTTCTTTTTATATAACCTGCTATTTGGAAACAAATAGGAATTGTGCGTTTATTGGCGACATGGCGCTATTTGAGATGAAATGGCTGCGCCGCTGGGTACGACGTAACACGAATCCCATACCGGAGCACCGCGCCGAGCTGTGGAAGCGACGCCTGAGCATCGGCTATGCTGTTTTGGCCTGGCAGGCATTTGGCCTCGTCTGCTACATGGTCTACACCGGCCGCAATGATTGGGCCAAGTTCTATGGATACAAGTCGGAGGAGGATCTGGCCGAGTCGCCGGCACAGCAGTTCGCCAAACATCTCAAGGTGGAGGGCACCGGCAAGATCATTCGCTTCCAGGGATTCACCAAGGTGGAGGAGATCCCGTTCGATGCCAGTGAGGTGCAGCGCGTCAAGGAGTAACTTGACCTCTTCGATGACACTCTTAGCTCATAATGTTTTTTTTTTTTGGCAACAAAACATTTGTTCATTGTCAATAAAGCTTGTGCATAGGAATTCTGTGGACAAAATTGTATATAGTAACGTGATTATGTTTATTTATATTAATTATTATTATAGGATTTTGTACGCCCGCATCAGGTTTATCACTGAGTAAGTATTTTGCATGGCAACAGTCAATATTGGCAGCATAGGATCCCGATCCCCATCAGGTCGGAGTTCAGGCACGGCGGCGTCCTGGTCGTCGCCTGGACACAATTGAGATCTGAATTTAGGATAGGGTTATAGAGCACCATGTTACAGGAAGGCCATAATTCTTACCATGGCCTGGCGACGCATAAGCGCCCGGATCCGTTCGGTTCTGGTTCCCGATACGTCGGCGCCATCGGGGTCCTCGGGCTTTGCACAAATGTAAACCTCATTGCCGCGCTTAAACATGTCAAACTCGCCCGATTCCCTGAGAAACTCCTCTGGCGACGAAAAGCCCAACCTGCGGTGGGGCAACAGAAATCCTTGTTTCTTCTTAAAGGCTCGAAGAATACGAATGAGGGGTGCCGGGGTACAAGTAAGCAGGGAGCGAACTGCGCGCAAAATATTGTCAAATTCTGTGAAAGACATGTTCGTTTATCAAAAATGAAATGAAAAAAGTTTTGACAACGAATGAAGTAGGAAATTCCAGTAACGAAAACTTCGATTTAAGCAATGGCCGCGCAATGCAGATGACAGATCGATTTGTAATCGATATCAACATTGTAGTTTTTGGCGACGCTTTCGAAATAAAACGAAACATCGATGCTCGCAGCCATGAGTAGGTTTAAAAAAAGATAAATTTAATCAACATTAACTTAATAATAATGGTTTATATTAGTAGAAGGTACTTATTACAGTTATATCGATACTTGGACTCTGCAATGGTATGACCGTTCTTCGACTTTTTTCTTCCTAATTGTATTGATGTTTTTGGCTATTCATATACCGGTCACACTGAAGCAAACAAACACAAAAAAAAGACGCGCGACGTTGACCGCGGATCGTGGGCGATAACAACAATAACAAAAATGTAATAATATTGACAGCGATAAGTGCGCGACCCCTTGCAAACCCTCGCCTAGCAGCCGCCAATGCAACGGAGATCTATTCCCCTCCGGTGAAAACTTTCCTGCATCTAAAAATAAAACGGCAAAGCAAAGGCAACAAGAACGCAGCGCCAGGGGCTGCGGCTGCGGCAAAGGCAGCACAACCGAGGCATCCAATTGCAAAGGCACATTTTATTAATTATGACAAAAACCTAAATGAATATTAATTGCCTATCAGGCGATGTACTCTCTGTGTTGTCTCTGTCGCGTTTTTTCTTGCCAAATTGCACTGCCCCCCATCCTGTTCGTTCTTGGCTAGATGCATCGACTTCTTTCTCTCCCTCTCGCGCGCGGTGTGATGCGAAATAACGGGACCTACCGACCGACAAAAACAAATGGCATTTGCAGATGGCGGCGGCCGCTCGTCTAATTGGAATGTGTGCAAAACAAAAACAAGAATCAGAAACCGAAACAGAAAGAAATTTTCAAAGAGCCGCACATAATTGCTAATTAGTTGCATTTTTCCATTGTTGCCGCTTACGAATTTCTAATGTAATTAACGGCCGAGCTGTCTGCTGCAAATGCAGCTGTTCGTTGTGTTGTGTTTTTCTTTTTCGTGCCTCATTCCGCTGGATTCTCGGTCGCATTAGTTTATTATCTGTTTTTTTTTTTTTATAGTTTGTGCAAGTGCCACACACAAATACACTCAACAAACGCATACCAAAAAGTGAAGACTGAAAGCAAAGAAAACAACAATAACAACAGCGGCAAATGCAGAGAAAAGGAAAAAGGAGAGCACGCCAGGAGGAGAGAAAGAACCCTTTGATTGATTACCGCCGCGCTTTCTTCTCCCACTCCTCTTCCTGATTTCGTTTTGCATTCCCAGCTGGACGAAGGGTGAGTAGAAAATAGAAATGGAAATATTGCGGTATTGTTTTTGTTGCTGGTTTTCTGAAAGATAAAATTAAAAACGCATTAATTATATAATTCCGGCAAAGTGAAACTTCCACTTTCTGCTTCTAAGCCAGCAACAAAAACAACAGCAAAAAGCCACAAGCAAAACGTAAACCATCAACAAAGAAAACTAAACTTCGAGTTAAACAAAAAAATTATAACGAAAGAAAAAAGGAGAAACAGAAACTGAAAACTAAATCCACGCATAAATATTTATGCATTAAAGAAACGCGAGCGGGAAAAAGTTTACATTTCGAGCGAAAATGAAACCGTTTTCTAAAAATAATTTATTTGTCGCCGGCGCGTTTCTAAAAAAACTTCGAAGAAGCAGAAGAGAGCGAGCCGTAAAAACCGAAGCTTAAGAAACCAACAAATTAAACAATGCAACAATAACAATTTAACATATAACATACGGCAGGCGGCGAACAAAGGCCAATAAACACAAACATAAACATATCAAAGCGCATAATTCGAGCGGTAAAACGGTAAGCGGCAACGTCGTCGACGCCGGCGTCGGCGTCAGCGTCAGCTGTGGCGGCATCTGAGCAAAAGAAATGTTAAAAATTCAATGTAAAGGGTAAGGGTCAAACTTTAACCCTTACCTTGATATATATTTCCTGGGAATTTTGGTTCCTAATCTATTTTTTTTATCGAAATTTCTTAAATTTATAATCATAAATATTTCCGATTTCCGCTGCAATCTTACTTATTTTTTTTATTCGAGATTATAATCAAATGGACCATCAGCATTTTTACTCAGATATCGCCGCATTATCTGCTTCCGTTTATGAGTATTAATTGCGATATATTTCCCAGGCCTAATTAATTGATATGCTTATCTATATATCTCTCTGTATCTCTCGGATATATGAGTAATTAAAGATTTTGTTTACCTTTTTCGGTTGATTTATGAATGAATTTCATCTTCTGCAGTATCTTTTGTTCATTTCTTTCGGTTTACAACTGGTATTTATGCTAGTTTAGACTTTTACTTTGATCTATAAACAATTTGAACCTAAGGAAGCTATACATACCGCCTTTATGACTATTTAGTTGTTGTTTGTTAACCGATTCTCACCCATCTGTTGACTGCAATTATCGAGGGCAACCCGATATCGTTCCTGATTTATTTCCCACAATCGAACCATTGGACTTGTAGCGTACAATTCCTAGACGCGCCAAAGCGTAACATATTCGTAAAGAAAAAAGCAAAATTCACAGAGCCACTGAAAAGCACCCGTTGCCCTTCTTTTCCTCCTCCCCTTCTGTGTTTATTTTTTTTTTTTACAAGTGAATGCCCGTGGGGTAAACGCGCCACCCCCTTGGCCACCTTTCCCTGCAAACCTCTGGTTAGCTTTGAGTGCTATTTTATTTTGTACAATTATTATTTTTTGTTGTTTTTCATGTGTATATTTTTTTTTTGGTTTGAATATGTCAGAAGCGAATGAATGGCCAAGTTTTTAAGTTTAACTGGCGGCTGCCCAGTGGTTTTCTCAGGTGGCGGATCAGTGGTGGCATTTCAGCTTGGATTTTTGTTTCAAATTATTATTTTTTATGGTTTGGTTGTTATTTCCGTAGAAAAACAAGTGCAAAATATATAAAATTTTTTAGTTTTTTAAGGAATCTTTAACCAGTTAATTATAAATAATTTTTTTTGTAGGATTGTTTAGGCACTTTAAAGGATTTAAATAATATTTATAAATTCTTTTATAATTATCCTCTTTTAGTTTATATATTTTTATTTTTGGCATCAATCTTTGTCTTTCCCAGCGGAAAAGTGCGCAGTTCGAGTTGAATTTTCAGGGGCGCCACGATTTATGAGTGGTGGGGGGGAGGGAAAATGGGAAAAAGTTGAAAAAAGAGGGGAGGGGGGAAGAGCGGTAACGATAAGCGCTGTTTTGGCCTGGCTTTTTGGTCATAGACCTCAAACGTACACACACACACACACACACAGCCCCACAAACAATACAAATCATAAAAGAGAAACGTGGAAAGAAAGAAAAAGAGTCATAATAAAATAGAAGAGGGGGCGGGGGGTGGTGGGGATAAACATGAAAGAGGCAGAAATGCAGAAAACCGCAAACGAGCGACGCGCTTTGCTGCCTCTTGCGGTTTC
Organism: Drosophila anomelani; assembly: GCA_035045905.1. Classification (NCBI taxonomy): domain Eukaryota; kingdom Metazoa; phylum Arthropoda; class Insecta; order Diptera; family Drosophilidae; genus Drosophila; species Drosophila anomelani. The sequence goes on from JAWNOO010000076.1 coordinate 2,093,863, forward strand.
TTTAGCTGTTTGTTGCTTTTTGATAAGCCCCACGCTTACGCTTAAGAAGCAGGCAGAAGCAGAAGAACAGCTCAAGAAGAAGCCGAGAGAAGACGGCAGAAAAAGAGCCCCCCCAACACTGCCAGAAAAGGAATGAAAATAATGTAGAATCGAAACGCAAAGCAAGCTTAGAAGAATTTAAACTGGGTTTTAGTTTGTATGTTTTTAAGAATTGTTTTTCAAACCAGAAATCATAGAAATCTTCTTGAGATACATTCTATTTTCCCTTTAAGATGCGAAAGCCTAAGAGTTTCCTTAAACCACTCAAATTTTCAAGCTATCCATTTTAAAATTAACTCAGTTTATGAGTTTAAAAGTGTAGTTCTAGGTCTCGGTAAAGAGTAAACAAACTAGCAATCTTAAACAATATAAAAATATAAGGAATTTCCCCACTTTACTTGCTCTTTTATGGCCAAAATGTTAACTTAAAGCCAAGCTTAATCACAAAGACATCCCAAGTTTTTGCTCAGTGCCCCAACACGCACCTCGCAAGATATACAAGAGAAAGATATATAAATAATACACATAAATTGAATTTTCATTCAACGTCATGGGAGCTATGCAACTTGGTTTTCATATTTTTTCGGCCAATAAAAGCCTTGAGAAGGTAACTTCATTTTCAGCCTCATTAAAAACTCTTATTTAGATATGAAAATTCAACTTAAGGTCATTGAGCCCAAATTATTAATTATATCTATTAAGTTTGTTTAGATATTCTTCATAATAATAATAAGTTAAACTTTAATTTATATTTTTCAAAGATTATTTAAAAATTAAATTTTAATTTATATTTAAAAAACAACCATTTTTTCAACCGCTTCTTCATTTGATTTGAATTTAAAAATATTTGGCGCGCCCAGTGTTGGTAAAGCCGTAGTTAGGCGTTGTGGTAGAGCCCTCTGGCGGCGAAGTTATAAGTTAAGTGTAATATTTTTGCCCAACGATCAGCGATAACAGCGATTGCGCAAAGGTTTGAACTTTTTTTTTCTGTAGAATATTTAATTACAATGTTAAGAAAATTCACAGAAATCTATTCCAAATTGAACTCCTCCTCCTCCTTTTCAAGAAATAGTTATCTTTGAAGCAGCCCTTATGTACGAATTATAAATAATTACTTGTTTTTTTGTAAATTTTATTTTTTTTTATATATGCTTATTTATTTGAATGAAACTTGACAAAAGTATTGCTTCTTGTATCGATTTTTCCCAATAAAAATTCATTTAAATTTGATTATTTAAATTATCCTCCTTATAGTATTTTTGTAAATCGATTAAAGTTGCAAATGAGGATAAATCAACCGTCCAGCCTTGGTCACACTGCACTTGTTGTTGTTATTTGCAGAAACGAAAACGCGCGTCGCTTCTTTTTTTTTTTTTTTGTTGGTTCGTTTATTTTGTGTCGCGCATGCGTTGTTTCCTTTGCGTTCCACCGCCTCTACGCTTAAGTGTTTATTATTGTTTTTCCCCGAACTGTGCAACATTAAATGTTTATTAAACTTCTGCACATCAAAAAGAAAAACCTCGGGTCGGTACGTCCGTGTGAGTGAGTGTTTCCAACTGTATGCGTTAGTGTTCGTGTGGAGTTGGCTATTTGTTTTGTTGGCGTATTCCGGTTTTTGTTTGACGAAAGAGAGTGCGAAAACTGAAAGAAGAAATCCCTTTTACAATTATCTGGTGCAAACAATTAAATGGTGTTGTTGCTAATCATTGATTTCTTCGTGTCGGGTGCGTGTTTTATTCATTCTTCTGCCCCTCCCCGTTACCCCCACTTTAATTCTTATTCAATTATCGAGCTCTCGCTGGCAACTCCATTGTTATTGCCTCTCCGATCTTGTCTCTCTCCCACACATCCTGTGTTGCATCCTCTCTCGCTCGCTCTCCGTTGCAACTGCATCGGCTGAATCAGTGCTGCAGAACTCCGAATTTAGGGCGCGCTCTCAAATTTCAACTGGAAATTAGCACTCGCCCGTTAATTTGACTTTATTTTTTCTGTTTCACCAATTATCCAACTTATCGCTGTGCAAACAAATTGTCCGCCGAGATAAAGATAAGCCCTGCTGCAAACTGATAACGGTGAAGAACCCCCGAAAACCGAAAAGCCCGTGTACATCAGTCAACAATAATTAGGCAAAAAGTGTCCCTCGGAATTGAATTTAATTTGTGTTTCGGCCGTTGCCATGATGTCATTCCGCTGTTTGCGTTTTAATTTAAGGCCCAGAGTAAACCAAACAAATTTGCGTGTTTCGCGTGGGCCGCTGAAAGAAAAGAGTGGCGGAGACGAAATCAAAACCAAAATCAGTCACACAGCCATAAATGGCAAACAAGCGAAAATCGAAAGCCGCCCGCTGAAAATCGGAGTGTTTGCCAACACTATCCAGCTCGGTCAGATGCAAATGCAGCGGCGCTCTGCCGACGTCTCTGCTGCGGTCAGCTGTCAATGTCATTTGTTGGTGGATTTAATATTACTTTTGTTTTTTGCCTTGCTCTGCTCCCCATGTGACGCTTCGTGCAATGACTAATCCGGCATATGACAATGGGGGAAGAACACATGAACAAACACTCACGCACACACATTGGCCTTTGTTGCTGGGGGCTTGTGGTCGAGGGGGGGAGGGTGGCAATCAACGATCGACCCCCTCCCTCCCAGTCGGACTTCCCAGTCGGACTTTGCTTCATGCCCATGAACTGCTCAGGAAGAAATTCTGCAGCAGCGGGGATGTCATTTTAGTTTTATTTCCCGAAAGGGAAATTTTTTTTTTTCTTTCGGGATTTTTGTTTTACCAAACAGCGCGCTGATAAAAAAGCATTATGCATCTATCTGCATATAAGCGTTGTTAATCAAATCGACTGCGTGGCGCATTGCGTAAGCGGCTGGACTGAGAACCGCAGAGTCCCGGGTTCGAGCCCCAGTCCAGCCGAAACTTTTTATTTTTATTTTTTTGTTTCATTTCCATGTTTCATTTCCATGTTCCATGTTCCATTTCCCCATGAACGTTGCACATGACTTTCACACGGAAAGGAGCAGCGGCGTGGGGATCATGAACTACCCCGGCCGCCCATGTATAAAAGCGAATGAGGCTTTTCAGAAATGGGGATGGCATCCCCCATGAACGATTCGGTAGGAAAACCATATAGATTTCCTACCTCAAAGTCCGACTGGGTTTGCTTCATGCCCATGAACTGCTCAGGAAGAAATTCTGCAGCAGCGGGGATGTCATTTTAGTTTTATTTCCCGAAAGGGAAATTTTTTTTTTTCTTTCGGGATTTTTGTTTTACCAAACAGCGCGCTGATAAAAAAGCATTATGCATCTATCTGCATATAAGCGTTCTTAATCAAATCGACTGCGTGGCGCATTGAGTAAGCGGCTGGACTGAGAACCGCAGAGTCCCGGGTTCGAGCCCCAGTCCAGCCGAAACCTTTTATTTTTATTTTTTTGTTTCATTTCCATGTTCCATGTTCCATTTCCCCATGAACGTTGCACATGACTTTCACACGGAAAGGAGCAGCGGCGTGGGGATCATGAACTACCCCGGCCGCCCATGTATAAAAGCGAATGAGGCTTTTCAGAAATGGGGATGGCATCCCCCATGAACGATTCGGTAGGAAAACCATATAGATTTCCTACCTCAAAGTCCGACTGGGCTCTTTCTCTTTCTCTTTTTTTTTATTCCTTCTGCCTTAGTTCTTGCCCTTGTCACACAAATGCACTTACTTGTAACGCCCCATCGGCGCCAGTTTTCACACGCACATTCGTCAACAGCAGAGGTCAATGCCGAAATGCACCTGACACTGGAGTTGCCAGGTAAATAGGTATCATAACCGATTTAATTGGAAGGGCAACATTGGGGGGTTTGAGTACAAATAATACATTTTTTTAAATTTCTTAAAATTTATTTGGATAAAAAAATTAATTTTAAAAGTTTTTAAGAGAGACTTGTCCTAATGGATTGACCCCTGCTGTGCGTAGGTGTGCTGTTGATTCGTTGACGTTTGCAGTACAAACATAGATACGACCGTCGATCCGGCATTCTCCCAATCCGGCATTCCGTCCGCGCTGCGGATAAGTTTTCAGAATTTCGATTTCATGATTGTCGGTTGGTCGAGTGCATATTAATTGAGTGGCTGCGACTGTTATTGTGGCTGTGACTGTGTGTGTTTGTTTTGATTTGGCTCTCTCCCTCTGTCGCCACAAAAGACAACAATGCAATGCGATTGTTTGAAGCTGGTTTCTTGTTGCATGCCCCCTTTTATCATCTTCGTTAGGCACTCTCCTTCGCTCAGGCAATCGTCGCCGTTCCGTTTCGCACATCAATTTCACTTTTTTTTTCCATTTTATATTTCCACCCAAAAGAAAGCAGAGCGAATTGTGATAACGAAAATGTACGAATAACTGTTAATAAACCGAGAAGCGATATCGCGCGATAACCAACCAATTACCAATTACCGATACAACGATAAATCGATCGAAGCGCCAAAGTGTAAATAAATAAAGTGGAAGCAGTTTCTTTGATGGTTCACGTTTTGCAAGGATAACAAGGATAACCAACTATCCGCCAATATGATCAAATTGAAATCCTTGTTCCGCAGAGGACAGGGCACCTCCAGCTCGAACTCCTCCAACTCGTCGCACAAACAGCAACAGAATTCCTCAAACAACAACCGCCAGAAGTCGCAATCAAGCACTTCTCTAAACACCGCCCATGAGCAACAGCCACAGCAGCAGCAAGCACTGCAGCAGGCGCCTCAACAACCGCAGCAACAACCACAGCAGCAGCAGCCACATCCCGCAGTAAGCTCCACCAAATTCTACGCACACCAGGAGGCGGCTACCTACGAACGTGGCGTAGATGTGGGCGATGAGGAGGCGATGCTGCTGAGTAATCAACAGCAGGAACAAAGACGCCAACAGCAGCAGCAGCAGCAGCAAAGCAATACCTTGCCGCAAAAGAAGTCCAAGCTCAAGGGACAAAAGCAGCCAAAACAGTTGCCAGTGCCAGTGCAGCACCAGCAGCAGCACAGCAATGCCCAGGAGCACCTGCAGCAGGAGCAACAACCCCCTCTGATGACTTCCGCAACCGGAAACAGCAATTCCAGTGCGGATAGTCCGGCGAAGGCCCTTCCGGCAGCAGCAGCAGCAGCAGCAGTAGAGGTGAGAGTTGTTATCTGTAAATTATCCATTAAATATAATAACACGAAATAATGTTTAACAGGCTAACAACAAAATGCAGGAGCTGCATAAGCAGCTGGAGAGATTGGGAAGCGAGCAACAGCAGCTGGAGACACGCATCGCGGAGCTTCTGCCATATCAAAGCGAGGTGGCCAAGCTGAAGGGCGATCTAGTTAAGATGCAGGTGCGCTATAGACGTCAAGCCCGAGGAGAAGGGATGCGTCTGATAATGTTATTATTTATATACACTTTTCATCAAGGGTAACGCTAAATTGTCAGTAGCCAGAGAAGAAGAGTATCTCATTATAAAGGATATTATAAAGGAGCTTAGAATTCTTTATGTCCGTCTGTCTTTTAGTGTTTATAAACCATATAAACCAGCAGTAAAAATAGGCATAGTTAAGAGTAGTGTATTCCCCTTGACAATATAACTCAATTCATGTATCCGGGGGCGTTGCGCTTGGCTAGCGCCTAAACCCATCTATTGATATTTAATATGATGTATAGGCGATGCACTCTCGGTCCTTTAATTAATGTCTAGTGCAAAATCAGTATAGAGACAGATTTGCGTCGTAGATCATCGTCAGCAGCAGCTTAAAGGGAAATCCAAACGCTAATCTGATCAGTCCAATGTTTCTTGTGTGTGCTTTCAGAGTCAACAGGAGAAGACCCAGATGGAGATCGGCAACCTGAGATACGAGAACGAATCTCTGCGCAATCGACTGCGCGACGTTGTGAACTCGCCGCTGTCGGATGCGGAAAAGCACCAGATTATTCAAGACTCGCAGCGTTTGCATAGTTCGGCGCCCGCCTCAATAGCCCTGCCCAGTGTAAGTGTTTCCTCGTCTAGTATAGATATTGTCCAAGATTACTTACACTTTAAATTCCTATCCAGGCAAACGATGCGCAGGATGGCACACCCTGCCTTACGCCCGACTGGGATAAACAGTCATCGTCCAGTGAGATCTCTGTAGCCTGTCTGCAGGACAAGATCATACAGATGGAGGAGACGCACTACTCCACCAATGAGGAGCTACAGGCCACCCTGCAGGAGCTGGCCGATCTGCAAACTCAGCTCACAGACACTCAGACGGAGAACGAACGTCTGGCCGAGGAGAAAGATGTGCTCTTCCAGTCGCTTTGCCGGCAAACCGAGAAGCTAAACGAATCACGCACGCAGATTAGCACACTGCAGGAGCTCCTGCTTCGCGACACCAAGCAGGCCGCTTCGGAAGTTAGCGCCACGGAGCGCGAGCAAAAGCTCTTGGACCTTATAAAGACTTCGCAAGAGGAAAGAGAAGCAGTGCTGCTCAAGCAGGAGGAATTAAGTGCTGAGCTGGCGGAGCTAAGGCAGGCGCGAGAGGCCGCCCAGCAAGAGCAGCAACGCCAGCGTGATCGAATAGCCCTGCTCGACTCTCAGTTGGACGCGGCGAATGCGGAGCGCCGACAGGGCGAGGCTCAGTTCTCGCAGGCCAAGGAGGAGATCTCTCAGCGGGCCATCGAGATTAGTAGACTGAGCACTCTTCTTGAGAATGCGCGGTCCAAGATCGAGGAACTGGACGCCGATTTGGCCAGAGGCGATAAGACGGACCTCAGCGATGTGCTCGATGCGGCCAGGAAGGAGAAAGACGCCTTGGAGGAGCGCGTTGCCGAGCTGCAGGATCAATGCTCGCGCAGTCAAGCTGAGCTGAGACGGCTGCGGGAACAGCTCTCCGGTTTGACCGAAGAGTGCAAGGTGGCCAAGAACAATGCCAAGTGCGCCGTCTCCAATCTCGAGTACCGCTTGGAGCAGCTGCAACGCGACAAAGACAAGCTGGCCGGAGAGTGGCAGGCCCTCGAAGAGCGTGTCGCTGAGCTCCAAGTGCAGTGCAAGTGCCACCAGGAGGACAAGACCCAGCTGCAGTCCTTGCTTAGCGAGACCCAGCGCCATCTGGGAGATGTCCAGGTACAGCTGAGCGAGTCGGAGCGACGGCTCGAGCAGGAGACACTGCTGCGCCGCAAGGAGGGCGAGGAGTGGCAGCAATTCCAGGCCGATCTCCTAATGACGGTGCGCGTGGCCAATGACTTCAAGACTGAGGCGCTCAGCGCCCGGGAGCAGCTCGTGCTCGACAACAAGACGCAGAAGGAGAAGATCCGACTGCTGGAGCAGCAGCTCGACAAGCTTACCAAGCAGCGTGAGTATCCGATAAAATATTATATCCCCTGATATATAGTGAACTTTCGTCTTTTGTCTCTTTTTCACTCTCCAGCTGCAGTTCTGCTGCAGTCTGAGACGCCGCAGTCGGTGCTGTCCAACGTCCAGCGTGAGATGGACACCGTCCAGCGTGAGATAGAATTGGCCACGCGACGCAGCAAGCTAAGCTTCAGCCGTCAGGACTCCCGACTCTCCGTGAAGACGCTGATCGAGAGCATAGAGAATAACAAGCCGGTAAGTGGCATTAGAGAGCGAATGCCGGATTTATGACTGACCTATACGTATATCCATTAGCAGGGCAAGGCCGATGAGGCAGAGTCCCACTACAGCTCCACGTCCAGTTTGAATAGCGGCACTCCCGAGCTGGGAAACACGCCCATTATCCTGCCGCCATCCAGTGATTGGCATGAAAGCGTAAGTTTAATTGAATAAAATGCAGGAATTCCTAATCTCAACTGTGAATCTCCTACAGCTTCGCCTGCCTGTACTGCAGAGCAGTAACCTGCACGTGAACGTGAACAGCGGAGGAACAGGAGCAAATATTCCAGCTGGAAGCGGAATAGGAGGAGGATCAGCTAGTACTACCAAAGCCACATTGACGCTGCGCGATCAGCAGCAGCAGCAGCAGCAGACGGCGACGATAACAACGCCACAGAGCCAGAGTCAAAATCAGAACTCTATGCAGATCCAAATTCCAAATGTATCCCAGCCTTCAACGCCGGCCACGCCCAGCAGTGCGGGCAGCAATAGCAGCAGTGGCCTAACGCCATTTGGCAATGTCTCAAAGTCTTTTACGAGTGGTAAATGGAATTAAGAGCACTTTTATTTAAATATTTCTAACATTTCTTTGATTTTAAGGTGAACGCAAGGACCCGCTCAATATGCTAATAACGAATGGCGGCTCTAAGCGTAACGCTTTGTTGAAATGGTGCCAGAACAAGACAGTTGGCTATCGCAACATAGACATCACGAACTTTAGCTCATCGTGGAACGATGGGCTTGCCTTCTGTGCAATCCTGCATTCATATCTCCCCGATCGCATACCCTACGATCAACTCAGTCCGGCCAATAAGCGTCGCAACTTTTCGCTGGCCTTTGCAGCAGCCGAGTCAGTGGGAATAGGCACCACTCTGGTGGGTATTCCCTCACCCCTTCTCGCTTTATTGGATTTTTGGTTTATTTTTGGTTTATTTATGATTTATCCTTCTTGTTTTATTTGTAATTCTTGACTAATTCCAAATTAACTTTTGCAGAACATCAACGACATGTGCCAAATCGAACGTCCCGACTGGATGCAGGTCATGTCCTATGTGACGGCGATCTACAAGTACTTTGAGACCTAGCGAATGAGTGATTGAATTATGGGAGAAATAGAAGAAGAATAAGAAGTAGAAAGAGGAGAAGAAAGAGAAGAAGAAGAAGGAGTAGGTGTAGTTGTTGTAAGTTCTATTTTTCGTTTTGCTTTCCTTTTTTATTATTTCCCCTCTCGTATATATAAATTTTTTATTATTTTTAGTATTATTTTCACATACCTAAATCCGTTTTTTATTATTTCCTTTCTCTTATATATACATATTACTTCATTCTTATTATTTTATTATTTTTTTGTTTTTCTAAATTTGCCTTTCTCTATATTTTTGCCGGTGTGCAGTGGTCACCTTTATTTTTTTTTTTTTGGTCTCTTTGATTTTGGCCCTTTGCTTAAGTTTATCTATTATTTAAACAAAAAAAGCTTTGAAGGCTTTTGAATACCCATGTGTCCACTGTATATCGGTAGAATAGGTTTTGTTTATTGCTTGTGGGAGCTACAGAGTTTATTTTTACATGCAGAAATACGATGAAGCATACACTATAGAGATAATGATAAAGATAAAGATATAGGAGACGGATAGCGGGTCTCCGGCCTAGCTCTAGCTTTAGTACATATAACTATTTATTCCAACTATATCAGATAATTAATTTAAAGAGCAAACAAACTGTATTTTTTTCTGTCAACGATTTATTCTACGATCTAACCATAAAGAACAAAAAATATGCTTACAAAAAAAGGCAAATCAAACAATTAAAATAATGCCTGTTTTTCTTATAAATATTTTTTGGGATTTTTGCGATTTGCAAATACCAAAAAACTTGCTTGAAGCGTTTTATTTCAGCACCGAAAACTATATCTACAGCATGCCAAGGATTTGGCTTTTGTTTTTCGTCTTCCCTTCGCCTGTTCTGTCTGTTTTCTGCTCTCTACGGTGGCTTCCGAGCCTGCCATATAACCTTAATTAAGTCCGATGCCGCCTTGAGCCCACGGATTTAGTGGCTATAAATTAAAAATTCTTTTGAAATTTTACAGCTTTAGCAATTTTGAGCCGTCGCCATGTCGCTTATTAAAATAGATCAATCTTTTGCTGGGGGGGAACTCAATCTCTCTCTCTCTCTATTTTTTTAAGCCCTTGTGGAGGAGGGGAGTGAGCTCTGCTGGTAATGGTGGTCTTTGGGGGAAAACTCTCAAAATGGCGGGCTCCTTGAGCAGCGGGAAATTTCCCTCGAGTGGGAAAAATTTCCCCCAAAGGAGCAGGAAAGAGACGGCGCCACTGATGATGATGATGGCTGCTCTACCCATTTTCCGTGGGCGGGATTCCGGACGTGGTTGGTCGAGCGAGATTCCAGCAAAAAGGGGATGAAGTGCCGCCAAGTGGGGGAGTGTCGGAGAGCTGGGTGTGGCATGTGGCCGAAGATTTAATTAAGTGTCCATGCCACGCCACAGGGATGCGAACAGCGTGAACAGTGATTTTATTTTTTTTAATTTAAAACAAGCCGATGATTGATGTACTCGAGGCTAATGAGGAGAGGCAGCCAGAGCGGGAGCCTGGGCTCCCTTCAGGCTTGTGTATTGTATAAAGAAAGCTTTTAAGTATGCTATAGAAAGTGATTTTTTTATGGAGGTTTTACTGAAATCTTAACAAAGATAAGACTTTGGTAGCCCTTGCAACCTGGTATTTATTTGTAGCAGACTTTTAGGACTTGCAAAAAGCATTCTTTACATCTGCAAAATTGTCGCTAAAAATATTCCTACTTAATTGAAATAGAATAAAACCCTATCTTAACTCCTTCACAAATTTATCCTTTGGTTGAGGCCAAAGTCACGTTCCCCAAAATCAAACCTTTAAGCTCACATACAAAGGGGGAGACCATTTTCAGAATAAAAGCAAATTGTATCTGTCAATTAGGCGGCTCTTTTGCTCCTTTACCCATTGCCCAGCTCTCCTTAATGTCCTGCACATGTCGAAAATGAAATTAAACGCTGACGCATCATTTGCTGACCAGCTACTAAGAAAAAAAAAACCAGAATCGTGGGGAAAATGCTTAGTCATAAATCAGAGAATCGGCAAAAATAAATTTCAATGTGGGCAACATTTTAATATACAAAGCAGACACTGACCAAGACAAAGGGACCAGGGCTAGAGTTATATGTATATATCCTTTATACACTCACTCAATCGGTGGCAGCAAAACTATAAAAATATTATCTATAGTTTCCACTTAAATGCACAGCGGCACTTACCGGACGACGCTCGTTCTCATTCTCGTCCTCGTCCATGTCCATGTCCGTGTCCATGTCCACCACCCAATATCCCCCCGCACACACACGCACACACATATGTGGATAAATCATAATGGTTAATGTGCACTCATAAATGGATAAGCTCGGCTTGGTGTGTGACACCGAGAGAAAAATCTAGGGTTGCACTTTAGATTAACCTTCACAATAAAACGAAAACCGAAAGTTTTTAATAGTTTTTAGGTCATTAATAAAATCGAAAAGACCTTAAAAAAACCTTTATTTTTTTAAGCGAATTAGTTCGATATATTAATGATATATATATTTGTATTAAAAATATCGTAAACCCTGAAAACTATACAAAACTTAAAAAGATCTATAAATAACATAATCTATGATATACAAATTTTGTAATATGGCATTTTAAGTTAAGAACTAAATGTTAATAGTCATATAGTTTTCCGTTTTTCCAATTAGATTGGTCCGATATTTAAGACAGCATCTCGATTTATTGAACAAATGTATATCCGAACGCCAAATGATCAATTTCCGTAATTTCCGCACTTTCTCCCTGTGTACGTACATATGCTCCAAACATATGGAGAAAACACCAGCACGTGATGGCCACTGGTGGATGTGCATATGAGTGGCGAGTGCGTGGAGGAATGGGTGGATGGGTGGTCTCGGATGGATATCCCCCGATACCCAGAGATATATATGGACAGATAGTGCCCGGGTCGGACATTGCTCATTCGGGTCAGGTCATGTCAACTCAGGCGGCGGGAAATCGTTTTGTGTGCGTGTCATTTATGGGTCATTTGCCATGGTTGCACGCAGAAAACCTGGAGACCAACAAGTGAGCCAAGCGAGCTGGAAATTATTTGGGGATATATACATATCAGATGTGTATTAATATTAATATAAAGAAATGGTAATCGGAGAAGAAGAGAGACTTTAGAGTGAAGATGTTCAAGTTGCTTTTCTGCAGCTTAATTTTAATTTGTTTCTGTAAATGTAATTTGTTTATTACAAACTTATAAAATATGTTATCCCCAAATTTGCTAACTTCAGTTTTTATAGTCTCAGAGTTCTTGATGTTTTACCTAACGGTCAAACGGACAACGGACATGATTAACTAGCTAACGAAAAAATAAGCATCAAATAATTTCTATGCTTTATTATAAATTTCTATTAACTGTTTATATAAAGAGTTAATTCAAATCTAGTTAATAATTCACAAGACTACAATTTTTCCATATTTTTTGGAGATGCAACTAAAACTTGACTCTCCCTTAGATTTTCATATTCGATTTTCCACTTGCTCTAGATTTTCAATGAAGAAGAAAAATCATAGAAAATAGGAAAACAGACCACACACACACACATAAATGTGCGTATATATCAAAAGGAAAAGAAGTTGACTTCCTGTCATAGTTGGGTTTAAATTCGGAACTTGGGGCTTCTTAGCATTTACCATTTCCGATGCCCGCAGTCAAATCCTGTTTACTGCCTGTCAACTTATAAACAATTTTCCATGATAATGATGCCGCCGATGGGAGCAACTTTTGCGGCGGAAGCGGCGCCTGTTCAAAAAATACAAAATACGATAAAAAAAAAAAAAGAAAACGAAGAAGGATTATAATCGGGCAATGGGAAATCGAAGAGCAGCGAGACAGAGATTAAATGCAACTGGGCAACATTTCCGGTACGGTTCCATGTCCAGATCCATGACGAGTCTTTTGGCCATGCCTTCGATTTGACTTCCTCCTTTATTGGGTTTACAACAAAGAGCTTTATGATTTTCCGGTCAATACAATTCAAGCGGCGGCTGCACTGCATCCTCTTACATCCTTACAAATCAACAAGCATGACACATTGCCATCGAGCCATTGTGCTGGGTTCTCTGCCAGAGGAAGTACTAAAAAGTTGAATGGTAGAGGCAGACACACACACGCACAGTCCATGGATGACAGTAACAAAAGATCCATGGAGTGCCCGTCACTGCCCCTCAGATTCTCTTGTACTCTCCTCGCAATGGGATCGGCTAGAGATCCCTTCCTCTTTGTCGTCGTCGTCGGGTCATTGAGGCTGAGGGTCAATAAATTGTGATTAGACAAAATGCAATTCACTTTCTGAACTGTGAAACTCAATAGACACTTGACGGGGGCGGGGTCTTGTCCTAAAATTAAATGATTTTCTTCATGATTTTATATATATTTTATATACTTTTTATATTCTTTTTATATTCTCCCTCGAAACTATTGCTTATAAAGCTGTTAAATTGTCGCAAGTTTCTCTGCTTGCTTCTCATCTCTGAACATGGCTTGTAAATGACTTGTACGACCTTCCTGCTAAACGATCTCCATTAGGACGACGGCCATAAAAATTCAATAAAGAATCCCCCAGGTCTTGGGTCCTGGGAATAGGAATATATACATATAGGGAATAAGGAGTAACAAGGCTCATGAATCTTGTCCCACCAGCTGAGTAACAACATCGTCAGCTAATACGCATCAGGGCCAAACGTTTGTCGAGCCAATAAATGTGTTTGTGTTTGCAACACCCAAACCTCCGCCCCCCCCCCCCTGAAACCACACCAAGCTCATGCCACCCTCTCTGATCCTGTGGTTCGACACCCCCCTGAATCCTTGCCCTTTGTCCTTTGGCTGCCACACTTGCCTCACTTGCTCACTTTAATTTGCACGCTTCCTCTTTTTTTTTCACTGGCAGAAAAATATATAAATAGGAACAAAGTAATATATAAAAATATATATTTATTAAAAAATATATATTTAATTTTATATTTATTTCTATACAAAATTATACATTTTATTTATATTTTAACTATGAATGATTATTCTTCTTGGAAGAATCATCTCCAGCCTCCGCTTTGGCCTCCTGCCTTGAATGCCGTGTCAATGTTTGTTTAGCACCCCTCATCGTTCTCGTCCTTCGTCCTTCGCCCTGTCTGCTAACCAGATTTCAATTTGTGCCAGAGCAAAGTGTTTATGAGATTTCGAGCTGCTGCTGCTAAATGGCCGAAATCCTTGTGCCTCGACACCCTCACAGGACTCGAAAGGACTGCTGGGATCTGCTTGTGCGTCCGATATGCCCTATAGTTGGTTTTATTCAGCCCATTGTTTGGCTTTGTTTGTGTCCTGTTTGGTTTGGTTTGATGTAATGTGACATGATGGCTTCATCAAAAGCGCATTAAAAACAAAGCAGAGCCCAAGGAAAATAAACAAAAAGAAGAAAACGGTAATCTTAAATCCTGAATCGTATATTGGTTGTCGTCTTTTGTATCCAAGAGAGATAAGCCAGTTGGGATTGTTATTGCTTATATTGTTTTCCTTATGCGTTGCTGGTTTACTTCTTTATTTATAATACTAATTTGGGGCCTCAGTAAATTTCTCTTTTAGAATTTTGTATTTGTTGTCTCAAATCAAGAAAATCCAACATTTTTACTACATTTCGAGGAAAATAATTATTTCAAGGCACAGAAACGTATTTAAATCATTTATAAAGTCAACCAATTCATTTGGTATTTGGATGACTTCATTCAAGGCTTGTGAACGGCCAACAAGGGTTAGAGCCTCGGCCAGGATCGTGGCACAGGCCAATGCACAGGGAGGCAAATCAAGGCAGCAAAAGGATTCAGGCCATTAAGTTCCGGAAGCGAGTTGATAACCAGACAAGTATACAAATCTATCCAGTGGCCGGGCAGGAGCTAGCTGTCCTGTCCTGCCTGGGAATATTTATGTGTGTGGCGGTCCTCTCCTCTCCTCTCCGCTGTGTTTGTTCATTGCAGTAATTGGCTAGCGAATCCGACAAACAACTTTTCTGCATATGCAAAAGCGGCGGTAAAAATAATAATAATAAAAAAAGAATACACAGACAGCAAAGAAAAGCTGGAGGAAAATGAATCAAAGCGAAGGCATTCAGGATAAACTTTTGCCTGGCCGCGGAAAATTATTTTCCAGTCTTTATTTTGTAAGAAAGGGTCGAAGAATACCCTGCAATAATTTAATATTTTATTTGAGAATAATTAAACGATTTAAATTCGAATAATATCGATTTCATTGAACATATATAAATGAAATCGATATAAATCAGTTTTTAATTAGATTTTTAACCATTTTAAGGTGTGCAGAAATAATTAAAGAAAACCTAAAAAATTATGTATTTAATTTTCGGTCATAACTTTGTGTGCAGAATACCCTCTGAACTAGCCAGGACGTACAACGCTTTGTTTTATGCCGCGGCTGGACGAGTAAATAAATAAAAAAAGGAAAATAGGAAAAGAAAAGGGCCCGTCGGCGGGAATTAAGCAACCCTTCCGTTACAAATAAATCAGCAAATTAATCGCACAGCTCCGAAGTGCAGACCGCAGTGACTGCCTTCGCTCCGCTCCTCCGTCCATTCTGATTTTCATTTCTATTTTCTATTTCCCGGAAACGGAAACGCACACACAGTTAGCCGCACATCAAAAAGCGAATCGCAAGACCGAAAATTGAGTAAACTTTCTGGCCATTTTCAAGTGGATTTAAATTGGTTTTTGAGACCAAAACCGCAGCTGAGATGGGATTTTAAAATATTCGCCAGTTTAACAATTTGCGGAGATTATTTGTTGCTTCTTCGTCTCCTGTTTTGGTCCTGTCTGCCGCTGAACGGCGACACATTTCCGCTTCCGCTGGCAGGACAACCCCTACGTCGGGCTTTGGGATTCATTTGATTTGGCTTTTCACGTTTCATTTAGCAAACGATTTCATTAGCTAAAAAGCGCAGTGGAAAGTGGAGAGAACACATATTGTCCCTGTCCTGGCTCTCCCTTTTTATTCAATCGCAATCGCAATCGCAATCGCCTGGGCGTATCCTTCCCCTCGGTCTCTCTTTTTTTATCGCCATTCAAGTTTGTTTTTCCGCTTAAAGTATTTTTATTGAATCTTCTTATCGTTTTTTATGGCCACTCACCAGAGAGAAGGTCGGTCCATCGAGGAATAACAAAAAGTTCCCCTGGGGGGCCTTCTCTCTCTCTTTCTGTAATGCTAATCTAAACAAATTTCGTCATTAAGGGTCCTTGGATGGCCAGGGATCTCCCACTCTCGGCCTCTGTTTGCGCATAAAATATTGTCAATCAATTCAATTACAAGTTGACATCATTGTTACTTATTGTTGACGTCGATTGTCCGGTCTTGGGTCCTGATTTATGGTGTCTATAGACTGACCACTCTGTGAAGGAGACCAGGGCAGACGTTGGGTCCATTCTGCTGGCCTCGTTTTATGCCCGAGCATCCGGTTGGAGTGACTCCCTCGGATGTCCTTGGAAGGAAGTTATCTGTGAAGTTTTCTGCTATTGGAAAAAGAAAGTAAAGCAACATATTTGCAGTTGAAATTTTCAAATCAAATCAATATTCTTTTTGTATATTTTTTTAGCGGCTGTCAAGTGCATCGCCCGGACAGGTGTCCTGTGGTCAAACACACACACAGCCTCTCCAGCCAAGAGAGGCCACTCCACTTCACTCAGTAGGGCTCGCAGGAGCGTCTTAGGTCGTGTTACCCCTTTCACTCTGCATTTCCCGCGCAATTAGGCGGCACACGACACACAGACAAGGTCACAGGACGGACACACAGGGGACACACTCCAAGGCAACCCTTTTAATGACTTCCGCTGACGTGCTTTTTCATCGCTAATTGCCGCATTTTCCATTTCCATTGATTGATTTCCCCCCACATCTGTTCCTGCGGCTCGATTTCTGCCCTTTGCTTCTGTGTTTGCTTTGTCTGCTCCTTTGTTGCTTTGTTTATTTACCAATAATAATGCAATAAAAGGCCAAAAAGGTTGAACTCTCTGGCCCTTGGGGTGTGGGCGATCAGCGAGGCAGGGAACACCTTTGCTCACTCACACTGGGGAAAAAGTGTCTTATTATTTGGACTTTCTTTTTTTTAATATAAATTATACTACAAATTTGATTACCCTTCAAAGATAATTTAAGAAACTGTTTTTTGAAGGACATTTAAGATTATCTCAATAGTAGCTATAAGTTTTATACATTACAGAAGCCAGAAAACTGGAAAATATCGTTAAAAAATCTTAGAAAACCTCTATGTCGGTTTTATATTCTTATTTATTATTATTTATAAAGAAAAGTCAGATTATAGATGTTGTATTCGTGTTTTCTTCAATAAATCATATCAGAATTCTCCTCTCGATATTTGTTCTTAGGAAAATCTTTTTAGAAACAATATTAGTTTACTTTCAAGGGTTTATTTCATATTTCAAATGAATTTATTCTGTTAAAACTTAATTATAAACCATGCTGTTGTTTTATATATTTCTTTGGGATTTTTTTTTCACTCCTCCATCTTTCGTCCAGTGCACCTTTTACAGGTGACTCGCATACTGCGCTTTTGTCAGCTAATTGCATATTCCATACGATATCTTATCGACTAGGAGATCGCAGGGCATCATATCGATGTCGTGGGAAGGTCCTGCCAAGGTGCATTTGTGTGTGTGTGTGAGGAGTATTAAAATTCAAATTAGTCGATCAACACCGCAGCCACCACCAAAAAAAGGATAACGAACAAGGGGGAACACCCAAAGGGGTCATGTGAAAGTGCAAATTTTTATTGGTTTAATGGGTTTTTGGCTTTTGTTTTTTTCTGTGATTTCGGGGGAGTGTGTGCCTGCGTGCGTGCGGCCTTTATGCAAATCATTGTAATGCAATATTTAAATTGATGTTCATGTCTTTTTAATGGCGCACGCAACTCCCTCTATCAGTATATAGATATATATACAGATATAGATATATGAATATATATTTGTTTTTCCGCTTCCATTAGGGGTAGCTTCGGGGGAAATCGCTGGCTTCTTGGCCATACTTTTACCAACTTATTGACATGTTAATTAGAGGCTAGTGAACATCGATCCGGTTTGGCAAAAATCGTGGGAACTGAAATCATCAGGGGTTTACTTTTTTATTTATTAATATCTTAAATTATTTTTTACGAGTCGGTAAATGAGTTTTCTAATCAGTAATAGTTGAGATTTAAATTTTATAATAAATGTTAGACGTTTAGTAATTTAATTACATTTTAAACTAAGTGACTAATTGGAATTTGTATTGTTTATTGGAATTTATGTATGTATTTATTTATTTATAGGTATTTATTTCCTTTAATATACACCTTATGCTTTAATATATAATAACATTAAAATTAAATATAATTAAAAATGTAAGAAACCAATTTAAAACATTCTCTTCAACAACATTTTTAATTACCTCAAGAAAAACTACATCGCATTCGATATCCTTTTATTTATTAAACCCATGCCTAATCCCACCCGATTAATTACCCATTTCAGATACCACAAAGACCTGCTGATCCCAGTTATCCCTCCGGCCACCTCCTCCACCCAATCCAAACCCAACCAAACCACCCACCCACCTCGATTGTTCACACCCCATTTGGGAAAAGTCAATCTGTGAATGCACAAAACCACCTCATTCACACCCATAAAGTAAACTCCGGCTGTCGTCTGTCTTTGTGGGTTTTCCACGGGGTCAGCAAATCGTAAACATATTGGCCGCATCTTCATAAATAAATAAAAGCCAAAAGGCAAGCCAAGGAAAGCTGGGACAAAAGGACCTCAACTCACACCCTCCAGGAAAAAAAAACATGATGCACGTGCGCGCGGGTGGACTGGGTGAAGGATGAGGGGGGGAAACAGAAAAACAATTGACTCTGGACAAGATTACATGGCAGGAAATTCAATTTTAAAAGCAGCTGCCACGTGTCCTTTTAGTGCTTGAAACTGTAACAGTTATATTGGCCTGGCATCGCGCGAGGGTGGCGGATCGGGGACCCGATTTGGGATGCAATCCACCCAGTCATCGTCCATCGCTCATCGATGAGGTCCGCGAGGCCCACGATGAGTATGACTACGTAATTCCTATTCATTCCCCGTTTAAATTGAGCAATAAACGCGCCGCTTTCAAATTGCGTTACAAATAAACAAAGGAAACGAGCGAGTGCACTTGAAAAAATACAATAACTTTTAATATATCTTCCTTATGTACTAAAAAAGTAATACTTTGAACTTTATTTACTAAAAACTAAACTTGTAAATTAGAACATCTTTTTTTATTGATATTTGTTTAAAGTGAGATTTATTTATTGGGCATACTTATGAGAAAATATGAAGGAATTTCCGCTTAGATTTTAGAAAATATAAATTTTTTATATAGGTATTTAATTTTTATGTTAATTTATTATAATCATTATTAACAGACTTTATTATAAGGGTATTTTTTACATTTTTTCTTTCTATTTAACTTGGGAAAGAAATTTTTTAGTATTATAAAAACAGGAATCATTTTAGTTATGAAAATAGCTATATTTTTAATAGAAAACATTTTTATTCATTTGATTTTTTAAGATTTTGGAGGAATTTACGTTATAGTTTAGGGCGTTTGAAAAATATATCCATCTCCTATTTTCTAGCTTAAATAAACTATGCAAAAATGTATTCCTTAAATAGAAAACATTTCAAATCAATTAAATGATTTATTTTAGTTATATATATTCTTTTTAGGTCAATGTTTAAGCTGTTTTCAAGTCTTGATTATTTTCTGTATTGTATATATAATAATTTTAGGTAAGTATACAATAAAAGTATGTATGTGTATAAATTATATTTACTAGTAAGTATTTATTTATAATTTTACACTAAAATTTTTAATGCTAAATTTTCCTCTCAGTGCCTCTGGGGGGTGGTGCCAAAGCGGAAACGGAAACAAACCACCGCCACTGGCGTCGGCGGGCAAAAACAACAACGTGTTAATTTGCAGGGGGTGGCTTTCGGCTTTCAGCTTTCCCCTTTCTACTTTCCTCCTTCGCTGTTGTTGCAGCCTTCAGCCAGTCGCAGGCTTTTCAACGCCTTTCAATGCTTCGCTTTCCATAGCTGTGGGGAGTGCGGAGTGGGGAGGCGGTGGTGGCTTCCTTGCTTGCGGTGGCTAAAAGGGCGTGTGATTGACTTAATTGACTATGAAAATGAGAAATTACATGCAGATAATGACGCTGGTCGCGAAATGAGCAGCAACATTATTAAAAACGCCAGAGTCGGTGGGCATTATAAAATCCAAACCCACACACACACACATAACTACCCATCAAGCGGCGACTTAATTTGATTTGATTTTCCATCCCCACAGCAGCCTGCCTCCCACTGCTTTTCCGCTTTCCCTTCCGTTGGTTTATTGCACCGCATAGGCTAATTAGAATTGCGTTCGCTACAAAGTCATAGATCCCATTTTCCCATGTTCCCATGTTGCCACTCTCCCACCTTTTCCATTTTCCTACCCAGGAGATTCGAGAGAGTTGGGTCATTAAAATGGCATTTGGCCTGCGGCCTGGGAGTCCAGCTGGGAAGGGAATTAAAAATAGGGGCAAGCCCAGGAGAGCTCACAGCTTTTAGAGCTTTTATTTTGTTTTTAAATTGTATTTTTTATTATTATTTTTTTATATATTTTTTTAATAGAAAAAAATTGGGTTTCCTTGATTTGAAAAATTATTATCATATTGAGATTTGATTAATATACATTTTCCTCTTATAAATTATTATTATTTTTCTCTAAATTAACAAGTCTTACAATCATCGATTTATTTGTTTATTTTTTAAATGCTCCAAATGCATCGTCATCTCTAAAATAAATTACAAAAAGTAATACAAAATATTTCTCATAAATTAATAGGGTTTATAGTTAATTTTACATATTTGCTGGTTGTTGCTTAAATTGTTTTTACTCTTATTAACAGTTTGCCACTCTCAGGGGGTGTAAATTAATTCAAATTTGCCAACCCCAAGATTATAATGTTCTGTACACAATGAAAATATAGATTTGGATCCAATATAAACAACATTTTCCGGTCTGCCGGGGCCAGGATAAGGATCTGCGGGCCATTCCGAACGGAATCCATCGCAGTCGTCGTCGTCGTCGAGTGGCTATGGCAAATCAGAAAGCGTAATTAACTTTGGCCTACAATCTGAAACCGATAAATATATATATATAAATATATTTCCATTTGTTTATATATGCGATTGTGGCCAGCAAAGGCCACTTATCGATTATTTTATTAATTGTAATCTCATTTATACTCCACCTCCCTTCCACTCTGCTCTGCTCGGTTCTGTGTTTAATTTCCACGTTTATTTTGTGATAAATTTATTATTTGATCGGTCGAGCGTCGAGCTTTAATCAATTTTTCATTACAAACTGCCAACGATTGTCTCTCCGCTCTATCTGTATCTGGACTATACGTATCTGTGTCAACGATGTCCGTCCGTCTGTCTGTCTGTGTGTCCATTTAGTCTGCGGCTTTATCAATGCCAAATTCAGGTGGCAAACGGAACCCTCCCCAAGTGTTGTAAGCCATCCATCCATCCAATGCCAATGTTCTCCGACGACAAGTGTCCAGAGGCGCCTCCTCGATATGGATTTTGATTCCGTTTCGGACACGATTTTGCCTTGTTCCCATTACCCAATTCGCTGGAAAGAGCTGGACAAACATTGTATTTGCTATAAAGGGAATTTTCTCTGGAATTTTCTTTAGGAAAAAGATTAAAAAAAGAGAAAATATGACTAGTCACAGTGATTTGTTATGAGGCAAATGAATCACGTTTGGTTAAGAGTTGTATGGATTCATGATTAAATTCATTATAAATGTACTTAAAAATCTATAAAAAGGGCCTGAGAACTCATCTCTCATCTCACCTTAAATTCTATAAATATTTTTTCATTATTTATATTTAAAAATGATCGGATTCTTTAATCACTTTCTGGGAGGCATCTTTAAGATGCTTTAAAATCCTTTCTCTAAACCAGAACTGCAGCCAATCTCCTTCGAATTTTTTGAGGCACCTCTCGTAGGTAAACCTCGGCACCTGGTAACGCCGGACCCCCTCCGAAGCAAACTCCTTGGTTGTGATAACACCCCTCCGCGAGATAAGCTGCACGTTTGTACACAAGAACAACAACAACAACGACGACGACTGACGGTCATGCATGCCGACTCCTCCTGACCACAACAACCAAGTGACACAAAAGCCCAGGAACGAAACTGTGAACGGATCGAATCGGATCGGATCGGAGGCGATCGACCAAATAACTGTCCAAGCGTTGGGTGAGACATATCGCTGATATCGCCGACGGGGAGCCAATATCAGCTTTGGGCAGCGTGTAAGCGTCGCGGGTTGTCCGGTTGTCCAACAGTCAAACAACAGGCAGACCGAGAATCGGCCTTATCTCGGCCTTATAGACCCCATAGACCTCATAGGAGGGGAATATTATTAGTTTATTTCACGATTGCGCACTGACTCTCCCGTTCCTAATCTCGATCATTGAATTGTATTGAAATGTACTCGCTTTGGGCCATATACTCGTTTACGTACTATTCTATATATATATATGAATATATGAATATATGAATATGTACAGGCATAATCAACATCCTGTCCCGATCCGATCCGATCCGAGCGATAGGGGTATGCAAATGATTAGGCGGCGATTAGGAGGGTTTGCGTTGTACCTGGATTTCTGACACTCCCCCACCCACTCCCCAGGTCCGCCCCTGATCGATTGCTTTATGGCGACACTTTATACTGTATCGCTTATAAGGGGGCCCCCCTCATAAACGGGTGCAGCAATTATGTACTTCTGGTAATTTGCTGGCTAAGAGCCCACTGCGTGCAACGATTTTCGATAGTGAGGTCTTTGGAGTGCGGGGATCTTAAGGTGGATATATTTCTTGGATTGTTAGGAGGGAAATTCGAGATGAAAGTAATTCAGAAATACATATTTATATATTTGATTATTAGATTTATTGAAATTGGTTTATAAAGTTTGGGTTTTAAATTATTTAAAGTCGTTGTTCTCTTGGATTTTTTCAAACTTCGCGCTATTCGCCTTCGTCGTCTTCTTGTCATCTCGCTTTCATTCGATACTCGTTGTGTATCTTCGTTGAGTAGAATTTTCGTTGGGTCGCCATTTGGAATTTACTGTCAATGTCAAGCTGCTTGCCACTGGGGAAACGTCAACGTGAAAATTTTCACATAATTTCGACAGCTCAACTGAAAGCTTGCAGTTTTAACCTCGCTAAAAACTACTACCCACAACATGGATGGTTTCGATGTGACCAAGCTGACCAAGGAGGAGCAGCAGGAGATCGAGGAGCAGCAACTGCGCGCCGCCATCGATGCAGAGGAGACCTTAACCGAAGAACGTGCTACTGAGGTTATGGGCAAGCGTGCTGCTGGCTCAGATGTCGTGGAGGGGCCAAAGAAGAAGCGGAAGCTAGAGGAGAAAAAGAAGCTAAAGGAGAGCAAGAACCAGGACAAGGAAAATGCTGCCCCTTCAAAGGGCAAGCGGCAAGCCGGCGAAGATATCGGGCAGAGTTTGAAAAAGAAGCAAATACTAAAGAACAAAAATCAGGAGGTGGATAATGCAGCTTCTTTAAAGGGCAAAAAAATCGAGGGGAATGTGAAAAAGCCAAAGCTTGAGGAGGACAAGACCCAGGACGTGGATAATAAGAAACAGGAAATGGAAAATGGTACTCCTTCAAAGGGGACCAATATCGGGCACAATCTAAAGAAAAAGAAATCCAAGAAGAACAAGAAGCAGGACGTGGCTAATACCGCTCCTTCACCCAAGGAGAAGCAGAAGCAGGAGCAGATTACGCCGCCTGGAACTTCAATCATTATCATTGATAGCCCTCCTCCAGCCACGCCAGAGGGAGGACCACCCCCGCCAATGCAAATGAAGGCTCCAGCCAGAGCCAAGCAAGTCTCCAGACTCATCAAAGATTGACTCTTCCACAAACCGTTTCAAAGGTTAAACTTGATCGATTCACAAAACATTTAATAACAAATACAAAGCAATTTCTTCACTTTCAAAATTTATAACCTTTTTTATTTGACAGGGCAGCGTTGCCGCACTGTTACTTTTAGCATTTTCCACGTTTGTAGATCCAAAAAGGTCACATTATTTTTTTTAGCCAAGTTTTAAATCTGTGGCAAACTTTAAATTTATAACCTTAAAGTTGAATTTATATATCATTCATAGAAAAATCATGCATACAAAATTTCCCATCAGAAAATGGAGAAATGTCGTTGGGCTGTGATCTAGGTTTCCAATAAGGCATTCTTTCGAATAGATTGCTGGACTTGGAAGCCAATAAGACACAATTTCTGATTTAGTCCTGTGGAATTTTTTATTTGTTTTATTTTTAGTTCGAAAATGTTGAAAACTCATTTAAAGATACAAAACTGGTAATTAGCATAAAAAATGCAGACAAATATTACAAAAATTAAAGAATTAAAATTTGAAATATATTGTTACAGAAAAATATCGATATATAAAATATTACAATATTTTCAATAGAACCTTATATCGATTTTGGGCTTTTCCCTTGATATATAACTATTTTGTTATATATTTCTCATTTCCCCAAGTTAATCCACCGGTAAATTGGTATAATTAAATCTCCGGATAAGCCACATCCACTGATCAGCGCCCGTCGAGTGGCAATCATGACCATTCCTCATGATTTAGCATTGTGATTAGGCCAGTCCAACCTTTCTCCGTGCTCCCCATTGAGAATGGGATCCGAAAAAAAAACAAGTCGATCGTAAACATATAATTAACCAGGCGAACTATATATCGCGGCGTATGTAGGGGCAATATTTATGGCACTTCAGCTGCAGTTGTTGAGTTTATGGCCCCCTCTGTGTAGAAAAAAAAAAGAGTTTTTCTTTTTCGATATATATAGGAACCATTAGCACTCGATGTTTATTAATATCGCACAAATATAATGGGATCACGGATGGATGGTGATGAGTAATTTAATTTGTCGTTTATTAGAATAGCACTCATTCGTATTTTATGAGATACTCCAGGCGCCTCTACTTGACTTCAAGTTCTTTATTTGCGAGATATCTGCGCAGGCAGGCCTACAAGTACATATACTAGGTATTATCTGCCAAACTGATTTGCCGTCGGCTCTTATTAGATTTCATGCCACTTGGAATTTGTTGTTTACAAAATTGTTACAAGAAATTTAAATAGGAAATGTGTAAATGATGTGTTTTCGAGTGCTAACATTTGTTAATTTTGGAATCAGCATCATGATGAGTAATGGGAAATAATACTTCATTTTGATAAACGATGCAAAATAATATTTAAATCCTTGGGCATCCTTAAATAATCTGACGCTTCAAGAAGGCCTTGAAACCTTCTTCAGACGGCTTGTTGTCTTCAACTGAGCTGCTCAGGTGCATGGGCTCTCCTGGGGACACTTCTGGCTGAAAATCTTTCACAATTATCCCTGGCTTCTCATGGACCGCAGTAACCTTCTTCGTAGCACTAGGATTGCGTTTCCAGAGCGTCACCAGAGTTGGTTCTGGGCCAAAGCCCATGGGTGCACCATCGCGGACCTCTTTAGGATTATAGCTCCTGCCCTCGTAATTGGCATCAAAGAATATCTTGAACCACTTTACAAAATGCAAATTGTCCAGAAAACGTCCCTTTATAAGCCTGTCAATGGGAATTTCCATGTCCACGGACATCTTCTTAAATCCCGCTTCGAGTATCTTAAAGTTTTGTTTGAAATGAGCCTCTTCGTTGGTAAAGAACTTGACGCGTTCCATGTTGACGCTGTCCGGGAAGAGCATGTCCATGAACTGGCAGTAGGCGGCTCCTGTGCACAGATCGCTGATCTTTGAGAACTGCGCCTGCAGGCTGTCGTTCACCCAACCCAGTAGTTCGAGGCGCGACAAATCCTCCGAAATCCTGTCACTTGTTATACACACGTTGACAGCCGTGCGATTACGCTTTGCGTTGAGCATTTTGAAAAATGGTTTTTAGTTCGATTTTTCTTGTTCTCTTTGGAAAAATTTAAAACAAATATTTTTTCAGACGATAGAGAATATCTACCGATTTTACGTAGATACTGAGCTGTGATTTACAGGAGCTTAAAATGGTTAACAGGACACTAGGTGCTGTGATTACTAGATTTACCATAAAAACTGAGCCTTATTTGTACTCTGTTTTCTGAAAATTCGAATTATTTTCAGTTTATAATTATTTCCGGCTTTAAAGCCCCTCTCCCTCTCCCTCTCCCTCTGATGGTCATTTAATCGAATCCAAATCGAAGCCCCCAGACAGAGTACTTCATCCATCCAACCATCCATCCGGGGTCCGCCTTATCGTTCACATATATGTATGTACATATGTGTTTATGGTATATATTATATAGTAATCGTTTACCGGGTCCACAAAATATTGTTTTGGTGCCGCTATCGAGCTAACAACTGGCGGATTACGATGCCAATCGCAGAACGGTAGCTAACAACCATAATCAAGACCATATTTATGGTGTGTCCAACATGTTTATACGCTCCGTCGATACCCGCGGGTGTCTTTTACGATCCCATAAAGTGCATGGGGTAATAACTCTTTGAATACGCCATTATTTCCTATTATTTCATTTCAGTTTAGATTAGTTTCTAGGTTCGGCTATCACTAAAAAAAAATTGATTGAAATGGAATACAAAAAATTAACCAAGTGCAGAAGAGAAGGGCTTCTTTTTAAAAATTGAATTAGTTGTCAGTTATTTAACGTAATAATCGTTTCATCGTCGTCGTCTTCTTGTCATCTCGCTTTCATTCGATACTCGTTGTGTATCTTCGTTGAGTGGAATGTTCGTTGGGTCGCCATTTGGAATTTACTGTCAATGTCAAGCTGTTTGCCACTGGGGAAACGTCAACGTGAAAATTTTCACTTCATTTCGACAGCTCAACTGAAAGTTTGCAGTTTTAACCTCGCTAAAAGCTATTATCATTACTTCCACAACATGGATGGTTTCGATGTGACCAAGCTGACCAAGGAGGAGCAGCAGGAGATCGAGGAGCAGCAACTGCGCGCCGCCATCGATGCAGAGATGATCTGCCCCACAGAACTTGTTACTGAGCCGGAACTCCGCAAGCTATTGGGCAAGCGTTCTGGAGCAGGTATCGAGGACGATTTGAAGGAGATGCGGAAGGTAGAGGAAAACGAAAACCAAGACCTGGCTAGTGCCGCCGCTGCTTCAAAGGGCAAGCGTTGCGGCACACATGGTGAGGAGGAGCTAAAGGAGAAGCAAAAGCTTGATGAGAACGAAAACCAAGACCTGGCTAGTGCCGACGCACCTTCAAAGGGCAAGCGTGGCGGTACACATGCTAAGGAGGTGCTAGAGGAGAAGCAGAAGTCAGATGAAAATAACAACCAGGACGTGGCTAATGCTCCACCCTCAAAGGGCAAGCGTGGCGGCGCAGAGGAGGAGCAGAAGCTAGAAGAGATCAACATCCAGGATGTGGCTGATGCTGCACTTTCAAAGGGCAAGCGTGGCGGAGCAGATTTAGATGAGGTGGCCAAGAAGAAGCCAAAGCTAGAGAGTGAGAACCAGGACGTGGCTAATGCTGAGCCTTCAAAAGCAGAAGAAACCAAGAAAAAGCAGGAGGAGGAGGCAGAGGAACAAATGACGCCGCCAGGAACTCCAAAGGCTAATGATGGCGCTGCTCCTGCCGCCCCAGAGGTGGGACCAGCCCCGCCAATGCCATTAGAGACTCCAGGCAAGCGTACCCCCGAAGTCATCAAAGATTAACCCTTCGCGAATTACTCTACAAACGCTTTTGAGGGTTAAGCTTCAACAATTGACAAATTTCAATAAATAATAACAAATCCCATTAATGTAACAATGAATTATTCTTCTATTTTCAACTTTTCGTTGGTTGCTGAGGTCTTTGGAAGTAGGGAAAATGTTAATTCCGACCATATAAAGTGTATATATTTGATATATATTTTTTTAATATTTTATAAATATTTTATATATATTATATATATTTTATATATATTTTATATATATTTTATATATCATAATTTTTTTTTTAGTCACGCTTTTGATTTTATTACAAATCATAGCCGACTTGACCTTAAAACAATTCCAAATTCTTGTTTTGTATTAATTTTTTATTTACCTTTTGTTGTTATGAAATTGTTTCAGTTATTTCGCTAGTTAACCAGTAATTTTTTAAGCTTTATGATTTATTGAAAACATTTTTAACATTAGAATCTCTGTCTCTTATAGCTGTTATCTCTGTTTCACAAGGCAAAGTTCGATATAAAATATTATATCATACCAGCTTCTAAAAATATATATTTCTGAAAAATGTAATTTAATTTAATTGTTATTTTCGATTATATTGATCCTATATATCAAAGAGAATATTGATTAATTACTAATGTTAGTTTACAACATTAACTAATTTTTCGACTTTCGCATTAAACATCAATAAAATATCGATATATCAAAGTCCATGAAAATGCATCTTTAAATTATAATATAAATTATGAAAACTATTTAAAACTTTAAGGAAATCAATGTTTTTTTCTTTTCTAATTTTATTTCCCAACCGAAGAAAAAAGTCATTTTGTTTTTTAATTTTTGTAAATGGTTTTTATTAAATCTCTAAAATGTATTTGCAGTTGGTTGTGTTGTTGTTGTTGTTTCGCTTTGCTTCTGTCTCGAATACATTTATTCTGTCCTTTGTCCTGTGTCCTCGTCTGTCCAGATGTCCTTGTCTTTTGTTAACATTTATGAACTCATTACTTGCTATAAATTCAAAGAGTTTTCTTTTACTCGCTATACACGCACACACACGAAAAAAAATATCGATTAGGACTAAGTGTCTATAATTATATATTTATTCATACAAAAAAAAAATGGTTTATTAAATTCTGTCTAAAATATTTGAACACTAATTACGCTTGATTTCAATATATATATATATGTGTATATAGTACAGATTTAGTTGCATTGCCATTTATAAGTTTTTTTTTGGGTTTTCTTTTTATGATCATAATTACTGTGTTTTCATGTTTTTTAATATGTACAAAATTTTCCTTTAGGTATAGTAAAAAAAAAAACAAAAATATTTGTGTCTAGATCTAGATTTTATAAGTATTATCAACTTTAGTGCAGTGAAAGACCTTTAAGTACTTGACAAATGATGCTGAGATACTCTAAAATGTTACTAAAAAAAATATATATATATTAGTAATCCGAAGAACATTATTTTAGGGCCAGCTGTCAGCATGTAGAGTTAACCCCTGACTAAGTGGGCATATAGCTCTTGAGCTACATTTGTTGTTTTTGCTTTCTTTACGTTTTTTTTATTACTAGTTTTTATATATATTTTTAGTGGGGCATTTCCCCGCTAGCCTATGTACAGGAATGAATCATGGAAACTATCTTATCTTATTAATTTTTTTTCGTCTTCCTTTTGTTTATAATTTATAGTATGTTTTGGCTTTGGCTTCTAGGGCAGAGCTGCTCCTGGGTGCCCTGTTTTATAGTAGGTGTTGCCTTGCTCTCTCTCTTCGCCCTCCGTTTTCCCCTATTTCTATATCTCTCTCTCTGTTTTATTGCACCAAGGGATCCAGCTGTGCGATCCACCTATTCGAGTGGCTCCAGGCCCCTGAAGATCCCAGCTCCACGCACACACACACAACTCCTCCTCCTCGTCTAACAATATTAGGGCCACCAGGCGCGCTGGGCATGTCCATGGGCATGGGCATGGGCGTGGGCATGCAAACCGGCGGCAGCTGCCGCTGCATGCTGATACGCAGCCGCTCCATTCAGGGCCACCAAATGATGGGCAGCCGCTGCATTCTGCATGGCTGTGGCCGTGGCCGAGACACAGTCTGGGCCCAGCTTGGAGCCATCCCCCAGACAGGGCTTTCCGTTCCTCACCAGCACTGGCACGGCAACGCGACGCGGTGATGGCAGGGCGGAGGGATGATGCGGGTGTGTGGCATGACCATGCAACAGTCCAGGATGTCCCTCATAGCCCTTCTCGTTCTGGGCTCGCTTGGTCTTGTAGCGATGATTCTGGAACCAGATCTTGACCTGTGTCGGTGTCAATCGTATCAAACTGGCCAAATGCTCTCGCTCCGGCGCACTCAGATACCTCTGCTGACGGAATCTTCGCTCCAGCTCATAGGTCTGGGCCTTGGTGAAGAGCACGCGACGCTTTCGCTTCTTGTTGGGCAGGCCATCGGCACCGGTGCCACCGCCACCGCCACTGCCATCGGCATCGTCCACATCATCGATGTCCTCCTCGATGCCGTCTTCATTGAGGCTATCGTCGTGGCCACTGCTGGTGCCGCCTCCATTGAGGCCTTCATGCTTTAAACTATTATTGTTGTTATTGTTGTTCGTGGTATTGTTGTTATTATTGTGCAGGGCATGCGCCGCCGAGGGTCCACTGCCGCCCGAGGAGCCGCCATGAAGCGTGTGGCTATTGAGGGCATCGCCCACGGAGAGGGCATCACTGTCTGCCGATCGGCTATAACTTTTGTAGTCCCCGGAAAGAGCGGGCGAGGTCTGGCAATTGGAGCCAATGTAGGTGTAGGAGACCTCAGAGGTCACAGGCGAGGTGCTGTCGGGACTGGCTGGCTGTTGGGTGCCTGGAAAAAGTCATAAAAGAAAAAGAATTTGAAGTTAGAGGGCATTATTTTATATTGAAAATAAATTGGGGTTATTATTTAAATATCTAGAAAAATGGTAAATCCAAATTTTTTTGAATACCCTCATTTTTGGGGAAAATACATCCCTTTTGGGACTCCCTAAAATAGCAAACACACTTTTAGGCGCCTTAAAAGTCCATAAATTTATGTTTAAAAACTGAGAGACAAAAGGACGCTCGCTGGCTGAGAATTTGTCAGCAATTGAAATGCCTTTTTGGCCATAAATTAATGCAGTGCCACACCCCTAAACCTATAGAACTACCCCCTACTACCACCACCACCACCTCCTGAATGATCGAGCAGAATTTTTAGGATCCGCAAAAAGGGGAAGTGAGGAATCAGGGAGGCAATTGGATTATGCGCGACATGAGGCTGTGGTCGCTGCCAGATGTATAGACGATATATTAGATATATATATATATATATAACAAGGCAGTGACAAATCAACCCCTATTTGGACATGGCTCTGCCTAATAACCTCAATTAGGGACGTATTTCCTTGTCGTCTACCTGGCCTGCAGCGATCTCCTGCTGACTGCTGACTGATGACTGCTGACCTTCGGGCCTGTACTAGACCAGAAACCAGGATGCTAATGGAGGGCAACACAAAAGCCAAACCTCAGAATGCATCAATGGCAGTCCCAGTCGCAGTCTATGAGCTCTTCCGGCCTTCCCTAGGCCACTTTGCAGGGATTTTTCATTGCAAAGAGAGAGAGAGAGGCAGAGGCAGAGGCAGAGTGGGGTAGGTGGGATAGTCATTTTTGATCTTTGATTTATCGACGGGCGTGGCTGCATTGGGCCGAAGTCCTGTCTACTTGGGCGGGATTAGGGCAGCCACAAAACATGCAGCATAAAAGATATTGAAATAATTCAGCTTTTGTCCTATTAAACAAAGGATAACTTGGAATAAGAACCACTTAAATTACTTAAAAATAATAAATATATTTAAAAACAAATCCTAGCAAGTATATTTGTTAAAAATATATTAAAGTATCAATTTATCGATCGATATAAAATTAATTTAAAATCATTTCAATAATTAAACACTACAATTTGATTTGATTTATGAAAGATTGCACTCCTTTCGATATTTTTATTGGGATTTTCTTTTCTATATAATTTCATTTCGAAACCAAAACCATTAGCGAGTTCTCAAGAACGATTAGGCAACACCTGTCCTTCCCTGCCAAGTTCTGGCCCATTGACTAAACAAAAAAGTAAAAAAGCGAAGTAGGAGCAGCTAATGCTCATCCATTAGTTCCCCGTTCCCCCGTTCGCATTCTCCGAATCCGATTCCGACTCCGATTCCGACTCCGATACCCTTCGCCTTCACCATGACAACTCAACAAATTAATAACTTAATATAATCAAAACGACGCCTCCTCGACTCCTTCACAGCTGTGAAAATTCCCAAAAAAAAAATAGAAAGCGAAAAGAGCGCTCAGGAAAACCAGAAAAAAAACGGCAAGCGGGCAGCAATTATAATTTGTAGCTAAACAAAAAAAAGAGGGAATAATAAAAAACAGAGGAGAGGAGTGGCGAATAAAAAAGGACGAGCCGGAAGTGCGTGCCATAAATTTCCAGGACGAGAAATGTTTGGGCCGCAGCAACAAGAAGGAGCGATCGAACGGGCAAAGGACATACAAGAGCAGCAGCTAATCCTCAAGTGTGAAGCGCATACAAACTATTAGTCAAGATTATGTATAGAGAGGGGAAGTCCTTCGTCCTGAGTCCTCATCCCCAACCCCCTTAAAAAAAAACCGAGTGAGAGACTCATTTCGATCCGCAGTTAACTGCCAATGAATGAGGAGGAGGAGGTTGCTTGGGGTGTGGGCCAGGATCAGGACTCTGTCAGTCACCTGAACCCTCACTGCCTGGCAGGAGTCCTTGAATGCAAACACAGCTGCCTCATCGCTCGACTGACCGAGTAACTGCGGCAATTACGAAACAATATCCTCGCCAGTTAGGGCTAGGATTTCGATAGAATCCCCACTCTGCAAGGATCTTTTGTCGATAGTTTCTACTACTCACCATATAGCTCGTTCTGCTTGATCCACGCACTCCTCCCCGTGTGCTGGAGCATGGTCTGGGTGATGTGGTGATACGAGGACATCTCGTCTCCGAAGCTTCCCGCAAAATTCTTGGGCAGATTGGGCAGGTACTGGCCGGCGGCCACGGCAGCAGCGGCGGCGGCATTATGGCTGGCCAGCAGATGGGACGCCGCCTGGGCGTGGCTATCGCCAGCTCCTCCGCCCCCACTGCCGCCACTCTGGTGATGGTGACTCAGCGGCAAAGCGGCTACCGCCTGTTGGTGCGGGTGCGAGTGCTGCTGGTGGAGATGTGGATGCGCGTGCGGGTGTGGGTGCTGGGGATGCGGATGCGGTAATTGCTGGCTATGCGGATGATGATGCTCGGTGGTGTGATGATCCGAACCCGCCGAGCTGGAACCCGCGGCTCCAGTGCCGCTGCTTTGGTCTTCGGATCCACCGGAGCCACCGGCGGCAGCTGGCGTGGGCGACAGAGCCGAGGGACCGTGTCCATGTCCGCCATGATGACCATGTCCATTGGTGGACTCACTCAGATCGCTGCCATGATGCTGCTGTGCAGCAGCAGCTGCCGCAGCGGCGGCATTCTTAAGCTCGGATCCTTCCAGATTCAGGATGTCCGATATGTGGAAGCCGGAGCGCTGCGATGAGGGCACCTTGGCGTCGAAGAGGCTGCAAAAGAGATAAAAAAATGGGGGAATTATTAGGGTATTGCATGGGATTTTTGTAACAATTTTTATACATTTTATGGGATTTTATAGATTTCTATAAATTTTTTAAAGGATTTTCATTTTATAAAATGCTGCAAGACTTTTATAGATTTTTTAAAGAATTTTTGATGAGTGCTTTCCAAATGGCCTTCTTACTCAAGTTCTGCCATGAATTTCTGTTTTTCCAACTGCATTTCTTTTCAGAATTTATGGTTATAAAACGAATTGTTTTGTAGTTCTCCACTTCTTAAAAAAATGATATAGAATGCATGTAACTTTAAGTGCCCAACCTACTTGGTTTTATTTTAGGAATTTATTAAGGTGAATATCACATAAAATATATATGAATGTATTTATTTATATATAATATATAAAATATAAATATAAACAAAAGATAATTGCACATAATTTATAAATATTATCAAAAATAAGGAAATTGCTTTGAAAATGTATTAAAATATGCATTTTTAATACAATTATTTTATTTATATTATTTATTAGAAAGTTGATAAAGAATTCTTTTGAAACTAGTTGATTTTTTAATATTTGAAAGAATTTTTAGGCGTATTTTATGGAGACTTTTATCTTTAAAATGCTTTGAATATTTTATGGAGACTGAATATCTAAAAAATGTGTCTCGCAAATATTAAAAAACTTAAATCTTTGTTAAATTTAAGTTATACAAAAATTTCTGGTTGAGATTTCTCTAGAAAAATAGATCCTTAACGGCTTTAAGCCAAAGAAAAGAAAGAAAAAAAGAAAACATTTTAATAAACATTGAAATCTATATATTTTATATATTCAATAACATCTCAATATAAATTGATATATTTAATAGAATATTACTTTTTAAATAAGAAATTGTTAGATTGTTTTCCTGCTTTCCCCAATATGTTTTCAATTTAATATGATTAATGAAAAATGATTAATAACCAAAGGTCTATAAAGAGAAAGGATACATCTTGGGATGTATAGATAGGAAATCCTGGTTGTATTCCAGCATTTCATGCTCATTGCAGCTACATCCGGTTCTGTGTCGAGATCTTATGAATGGCCGGAAGGTGTGACAAAGAACCAAAAGGAGTCCAGCAGCAGCAGCAGGATTGCTTGGCCTACGATCTATTCACCTGAGCTACCTGCCGCTGCCTGACTTTCACACTTGCCCCAGGCGGTGGCCGGGGATATAGATTTCTATATGTATATATAAGGGGCATCTATGCAGATTTGGCAACAGAATAGCAGAGCATCCTGCAGGACTCTGGCTTAACTTCGATTAAGTGCTAACAAATCGCTGGATTATTGACACCTAGTCAGTACCGTTGGCCAGATTTGATTTTCCACTAATACCATCAACAATTAAAACGGTTTGGCAAAGTAGCTACCTGCTCTCGGGTCAGGACACAGGACACAGGTCACCTTTGGGTTCGGCAGGTCGAAACAGGTCCTGCCACATGTTGGCGCAAGTTCGCTTGCCTTTGCAACGCTCGCTTGCTTCCGGTTTTTCCATCTTGAGTTTTCCCAAACCGCGCGAAATTCCCACGCCAAAAAAAAGAAGAAGGACAAATAGATAAATAGGAGAGAGAGGGAGAGGAAGAGCAGGCATTCCCCGGTTGTCCTGTGTAAGGGAATTCCCTTGTGTGCCAGACAGTGTGACGCCGCCAGACCAGGGCCCGCACCGGGACCTCTGTCTGTTCTGTTGCACACATGTTCCGGCCGCCCCGGGCTTTCCACTGGCCACGGGAATTTCTAAGCCAGGATTTTCCAATTTCCCCGTTGACCAAGCCAATCTGCAGGACCTTGAGTACTTGCTCATCCCATCTTGCATGGGGAATTACGTCCTGTTGTCCTGCAATCCTGCAGTATTCCCGGTCTCTGGTATCTTGCCTTTCCCGCGTCTCGCTGGGATTGTGTCCACTGGCCTCCGAGGAGCTGGCGGGATTAGCCGGACAAGTCCATTAGCTGGACGAGGATTGGCAAATGGGATCGAGATCGGGGCTTGCCCTAGGGTGTGATTTTTAGTCAGAGCTTAGGCATGGGCCAACTTGCAGCTTAGGGGGATTGTTTTTTCAAAGGCAAGATAATAGATTTAAATTGAAATTCGGAGAAAATCATTAATAAAGTTTGAAAGAGGATTGATCAGTTTTCATTACAAGAATAATAAATGATTATGGAACTTGAAGCATTACCAATTTAGGTCATTATAATTATAGAATACCTACTAGAGGTTTATTCTTTCATAGATTCACAAAAACCTCAAAGAAAAGATGAATTAAAAAAGGCAACAGAGAATATAGAAAAGTTTAATCACATAAATACTTTAGTTATTCTAAGGAAAAATAATTAGGCATGAAGCTAGTTTGAAATATATATCCCAAAAAATTAGTTAAGTGAGAGAAAAATATATAATTTAGAAAAATAAATCCTGCTTAAGAATATATAAATAAATAAATATAAATAAACAGGAAATTAAATAAGTTGCAAATTTAAACCCCTTTTTTATAAGACTTAAGGGTTAAAAAATTTTAAAGATAAACCCATAAGCTCCAAGGCATCAAACTTTATTTAAGCCATATAGAGCTAGGAATAAGTTATAAGAATGTGCTAAGATCCTTCTATGATATCCATCGATACCAATATTCCCATCGTAAGATATAAGATATATTCCGATTTCCCATCCCAGGCAAGTGCTTACCCGGGCAGAGCGTTTCTCAGGGCCGCCGGATAGAAGGCGGCAGGCAGAAGGGCGTGGCTCCAGGGCGGCAACAATATAGGTGACCAGGGCAGGAAGGGGGCAGCAGCGGCGGCCGCCACAGCCGCTGAAGATGGCACCATCAGGCTGCTCATGCTGTGGAGACCGGGAAAGCCGCTAAAGGCAGCAGCTCCCGTCGGGATGCGGAGCTGCTCCGGCGCCAAGCCACTCGCACTGGAGCTGGTATTTGTGGGCACGGTGGTGCTGGCGGTGCTAAAGATCCTGGCGGATCTTTCGCGCTCTCGCTCCCGTTCCCTTTCTCGCTCCCGCTCCCTTTCTCGTTCTCTGTCATGATCCCGGGTCCTCTCATGATCTCGATTCCTTTCCCGCTCCATCGAAGGCGTCGATGTCCTTAGGGGTCGCTTGGGCGTGGAGGGTGTGGCCGGTGAGGCGGGACTGACGGTGATGCCGCTTTGCGGTGATGCTGGGAGGCTTCCAGCGCTGCCCAGGCCACTGCTATTGTCCCGCTCCCGTTCCCGTTCCCGCTCCCTTTCGCTGCGCTTTGTGGGCGTACGCTCCATGGATACCGCTCCGGAGCCGGCTACCACAGAGCCCAGACCCGAGCTGGTCATATCCGCTGGTGAGGTTGGGGAACCGTTGCCGTCGCCGCCGCTGGGCGAGGATCCGTTTGATTTGCGACGCTGCGGCGCAGGCGGCGGCGTGGACGGACTCTTGCGTTTCTCCGCCACTTTGACAACCGGGTTTCTTAGCACGGCAAAAAAATATTATAGGATATATAGGAATATATATATATATATATATAAACGGAGGACACTTGTACACTGGGTAATGGCACTGTGAACGAACGAACAAACGAACGGGGGACGTCAATATATATCCTGGCTGGTGTCCGTATCGCGATCGAGCTCGGAGCGCACTCTAAACATTCCAAACTGAAGTGTCATCAACAACTAACGAGGCATCAAGAACTCGACACGAGTCCAAGTCCGACTTTGAGTCGAGTCCCGGCGGCCAACGGCAGAGCGGCAGCACGCTTTTCGGGGTGTCTCTCTACTCGCTATATATCGTCGCATGTATATGCCATTATGTGCTGCTGTATGCTGCCATTGGGTGTATATAGTGTGTGTGTGCACACACACACAGCGGCCGTGGAGAGACTCTCGCGAGCTAAGTGGCTTCTCATGTCCTTTTCAACAAGGATACAAGGATATAGCCACGAATGTGAGTGGCCCAATTCAACCACCTTTGAAGAGAGAGCGAGAGGGAGAGCAGGAGAGATAGAGCGAGTCAAAGCGAATGTCCTGCCGGCCATCTCCCTCTGGCCTGAGAGGCTGAGAGTCTCTTTCTATTTCGCTTTCTCCGCCCGCTCTCGAGTGGCACTTGAGCGAGAGAGATGAGAGCCTCCAGCAGCAGCAGCAGCGGCCTCCGCCTCTGCCTCCAGCAGATCCTTAGGTATACCCCGGACATATTCCCATTCGGATTTCCATTTTCCCGGCACTCGTCGTCTCCCTCTGGCGCACTTGATGCTGTCAACGAGCACCGCGTCATTATATTGTATTTATCATTATCAGCTGTACTAGGCTATGCTACTTGGGTCTTCTTGTCCTTGTTTATGTCTTCGATATGATATCATCGAAGGCTAAGAGAGAGGGAGAGAGCGGGAGGATATAGAGAGGTAGATACATCCCACCCATTATCCTATTGAGTGGAATGAGCGATAAGGAAGATTTAAGGCGGATTAACACCGATGGCAATTAGAGATAGTATTCAGTAAACCCAAGAAAAATATATTGATAAGGTTGGTCAGAATAATATACAAGTAATCCCTCTCTCTCCCAGTTAGGGGGATTTATTTTAAGGACCTCTAAAGGAATTAAGACAGGGAGAGTGGGGTTTCTGCGGGTTTAAAATATTTTTAAATACTTAAATTATGCGTTGTTTTGATTAAATTAATATAAATATAAAAAGCTATGAAAATATTATTTATTACTGCAATTTCATATAATCATTTAATAAATAATTTAACATAAATTGAATAGTTTTTAATATAATTTATATATTTAAAGACGACATTTAAAAAATATTTGTTATATAATTTGGATTACAAAATATGCCATTTCCCAAATGTTTCTTTGTATAATAAATATTTTTATAGAAAAGGAAGATTGTTATAGAACTTCTAGCTGGATTTTATAATTTTATAGATTTTTCTTAACAAATTCTATTGTACATTTTCAGGTCGGCGAATACTTAAATATGGAACTCGTTACGGAATCAAAAATAATATCTATGGATTCAATGAATAAGGAAAACGTATGAACATTTAGTAAAAACACAAATTTGGAACAATTTAAGGAATCAAAAATTATATCAATGGATTCAAAGGATAAAGAAAACTGGTGAGTCCAGTTCTTATTAATACATTTTCAAATATATATCCTATATATACTCTACGAAAAAGCCCAGAAATCTAAAGTTTAGGCTGGCGGATATCGCATATCAATTTTTGGGAGCTCTCAACCAACTTCTCTAGGGATTATCTTAACTTCACAACAAAAGATTTATTTTGGGGAAAAATGAGCAAAACGAACTCTAAATATCACAAATCATATTCGCAATATATTTAAAGTAACGCAAAAGTTATCCACTTTTATGATACCATGTCATGTTGTTAGACATATTTTATGGAAATGCTATATGTCTTGCGTGTAACGCAACTGTTATGGAGAGCACTTGGCTGCTAAAGTAGAGTCCTTATATACAAGGATTCCCCAATCTATATATATCTTTGTACATATATGCCCATTTGAATTTCGATTTCATAAGCTAACCTATGATTAGCTCAGAGACCCTTCACATGCCGATACATGCTCTGCCAGTTTGTATATCTCCTCATGTCCTTTTTAAGGACACACCCCGAAATGAAGCGAACCGAATGAAATATAGCAAAGTACATAATCAACACGAACATTAAGGGGGCGCTGTTGTTGCTGTTGGGGGGGGCAATAGAAAAGGTGCCCTACACATACACATTTTGTATGTGTATTTGTATATGTATGGAGTACGTGGAGGGTCCTCTTGCAGAGGTCCTTTCTTCCGGGGGCCCGTGGAAAGTGGGCACTCCATTGTCGCTCATGAGGCTTCACACATGGAAACGGAAATGGGAATATGGAAAAAGGGTATGAGAGAAAGTGGAAGAAAGATTGTGGAAAGGGAAATTTGGAAAAAAGAATATGAAAGTAAAGAGCTGTGGAAAGGAAATTTGGAAGAGGGGTGTGGGAATTGTTGTGGAAGTAAAGCACAATGGAAGGGGAATGTGGTATTAAAGCACCGTGGAAGTAGTCAGGGGAAAAAGGGAAGTGGAAATAGGGAAATAGGGTTATAGGAAAGCGGGGGGAGCTCTGTTCTTCCAGCCGTTCTGCCGGCGACGTCAACGTCACTCTGCTACCGCTAGTGGGCGCGTCATGGCCGCTACCGTCCGACCAATCAGCGTGGCGTGCGAGCGGGAGAGCTACAGCCATGCGCATGTTTTGTGGGAAATTTTCCTACGAAAAGTCCTTGTGCTAGGGCAAGTGGGAAGTGGGAAATTTCCCAGCACTGCGCACGCCCATTTTTCGTTGATGTTTTGTCTGTGTGTGTGTGCGATTTCCATTGTTATGGGCTTAATGATGATGTTGCATTTAATGAACAGCAACAATAACAAAGTAAAAAGTAGTTTAGCTTACGCAGGAAGTTTAAGTATCTCTCTCTCGCACACACAGCACACACATTTTACACACAAATTCAATTCAATTTCAAAATTCTCGCACAAAAACCAGTTTGTTTTTATTGTCTTCGACTCGCTTTTATTTGTGTGTTTTTATTATTTTCAGTTT
Organism: Drosophila anomelani; assembly: GCA_035045905.1. NCBI lineage: Eukaryota > Metazoa > Arthropoda > Insecta > Diptera > Drosophilidae > Drosophila > Drosophila anomelani. The sequence continues at coordinate 2,133,776 of JAWNOO010000076.1, forward strand.
CATTTATTTATTTATTTTTGCCGCCTGTTTTTCTGTTTTTGTATGTTTGGAACCACACTTCAAACTACTTTGTTTGTTGTGTTTATGTGTGTGAGAGTCCTTCGAGTCCTTATCCTTCTCTTTCTAGGTTTATTTTTATTTGTTGGAGTTTAGTTCTCAATTGATATTGGATTTGCATAGCAATGAGAGCGAGGGATCAATGAGTTAGGAAAAGGGAAGAGGCTTTTGTTTATTTTTATTATTTTTATGAGAGGAAAAAACACGAATCAAATCTATTTTGAGTGGTTTTTCTTAACTTAAACGAAAAGAATAATAACAAACATATAATAAATAGATAATAAAAAGCTAAAAGAGGTACTAAATTAGAGTTAATAAATTTCCTTATTAACTTGATCCATAAATCTAATAAAATATTAATAATGAAATTCCTCCACCATCTCCATAAAGCCTCCATAGAGCGGCGCTATGCCATGGCCCTCGTGTTTGCCATCGAGGACTCTCTTCAGGATCAGGATACGAATCCTACGCAGCTGTCTGCAATTCGATTTGAAGTGTGACAATGCATTCGTATCCGTCAGATTCACACACTGCCATTTAGCATTCGAAATACGAATGCAATAAACTATGTTGAATGTCACAGATATATCCTTGGTCCTTGTTAATCGCAGGCAAACCGCGCTACAAGCCCCGCTCCCTATATGTATCCTCGTTGACAATAACAACCCCAATTAAACGCCTCACCAGGCGTAAAAAATCGAGGTGTGTGCTGGCCGAAAAGGTGTTTGCTTAGTTTTTGGATTCCGATTCCGATTCAGATTCAGATACAATTAGGCGGCCATGTTGCAGCAGCCTAAAGCAGCGTGCCACCATCCCATTGCCATTGCCATTCCCATTCCCTTTTTCACTTCTATTCATTCACTCTCATTCATATATACTCATTCCCTCACTCAATGCTCGTTTGCCGCTCCCTCCTCCCTCCTGCCTTGTCCCTTGCCATTGTCATCCATTTTAATTTACCTTCCGGTTATCCGGCATAAAGGGAATACTTTTGACCCTCTCCTGCCCAGAGAACCCTCGTTCTGTGCTCCCTACTCGCTACCCACTCCACTCCACACACTCAATTCACGGCCATGACAATTTTCGGGGCTCCGATTCGATGCGCGGAAGTGATTTAAAAAAAAATACAAGACAAAAACCAAACTTTCCTACACTCGACAGAAAAAGAGGTTAATTTGAGTAGATTTTAAGTATATTTTTGGCAGATTTTAAATAGATTTTTTATCGGATTTTAATTAAATTTTTCTAGCGGATTTTGTGTCGGTTTTTAACAGATTTTTTAAACAAATTTTAGGCACACTTTTAAATAGATTTCCTGCAGTTTTGAAGTAGATTTGAAGGTATTTTCTGCCAGTGTAACTGATGGTATTTCCCTGACGGAAATGCCTCATTCACCTATGATATTGTCCTCTCCATCTTCAGACTCATACCCATACCCATACCCTCTCCGCTACACATTCCCTCATCCTGTCTCTCCCATCCCGTTCCCAATCTAATTGATCTTCAGGGGTTTTGTCCTCTGGTCAGTTGTGTCTGGCGTGATCTTGTCTAGTAGCTTCGCTCCCCTCGCCCTATTGATTCCAGCGGCAATTTGTTTGCTCTATTGCAAAAAAAAAACATTATGTAAGGGTATGGGTCCTGGACAAGAAAAGAGGGCGTTGCTTTCGGCACAGGACAAAAGTCAAAGAGAGAATCTTCAAATACAGCTGGCAACTGTTTGGATTTCCTTTTCCTCTGCCTTCTCCTGGGGTTTTTCCGCCTTTTTGGGGTGGTGGCACACACAGAAGATGCCTAATTTATACAAGATTTGCATTGCAGAAGTCAATCCCAAGTCGATTTCATGATCGGGCTGAGAGCCATCCATCAGTGGCTTAAGTCAGCTTAGAGGAAGGCATTATCCTTCAGCTGTCTTGAAGATGAGATGGCCAAGTAAGAGGGGTTTAGGGAGCAGAAAGGAAATACATTTCTTACTAAAAATGAATATAATACAAAATAATTGTCAAAATTAAACAAATTATTATCAAGATATTCACCTAGATCCTAGATTCCTCAGTAAATTCCCTATCAAAGCCCCAGCTAACCATCAATTAATCAGCGTATTGATCATTGAAAGGATTAAACAAAAATACAGCAAAAAGGACATTTGACAAATGCAAAACGCATGCTGACGAGCCATCGAGATAAATTGCTTCCTACTTTCGGTGCCAATCATCCGTTTCGGGGTCCTCCGGATGCGGAAATCTCTCCGCAGAGAGAGAGCGAGAGGTGGGATCATTCACTCGCTCATTGACTAATAAAAAAGGATGAGAGGCGAGTGCAAGCATCCCGCCATTGTATCTGTGCAGCTGTAGGGATCTATCTGTGAGTAGCGCCCCGTAACTTGACAAATGGGTTTTCCCTCCGAGCACCTTTCCATGCGTTTTTTTGTGAGCCCACTGTGTGTCCCACTGTGCGCTGTCCAGTGTCCAGTGTCCTTTGGCCAGTTGTTGAACTTCCTCTTCACACTTCCTACTTCCTTTAGCGACAACGGGGGGCCCGGGCGAGATACATTCGCAATTTATTCCAAATGCCAAGGCAATTTCGGCTTCAATTGCCATCTTTTCATGAATGACACAGCGTGTGGAATGGCCATTTCAATGCCGCTATTGTCTTGCCTCCTAATTTCATTTATTTTTATTTTTGGTCTATTCCGAACATCACCTTGCCCAGTTGTGGTGGTCATTGTCCACGGAATCGATGCTAGATTCTGACTTTAGGATCTGTGGAGGAGTTTCTTCGGGTATTTTAGTAATATTTTTGTATATTATATTTAAGGAACATATTATATTTTAGAGTTGACAACTTTATTAAGAGCATCGTTTTAAAATCCTATAAATATTTTCCTTGCCAGAAGACTAAAGATTGTATATCAGGGTTTTCGACGATTTTTTAGTGGAGTAAAAATCCAATAAATATTTTTGGTACAAGGATAATGTAACCAAAGCCATAAATCTACAGCTTTTGTATGTGCTTCCCCATGTATCTAAATCAACAATAACTTTTCTTAAATATTTCAGGCATATCTACTAACTTTTAGAAGGCATAACTTTATAAGAAAACTCTCTCTATTTTTAATATAAAACCTTGCCTACAGAATTTTGTAGGTATTCTAAAAATATTTTGAGAGCAAAGTTAAAGTATCAACAGCTATTTTATCTTTCCCGCCATGTATTTTTAGACATTGCATCTACCCAGCCATGTAGCTTTCTATTGCCAGATCTCGTGTTGCATTCGAAATGTGCCAAAAAGAACTTGAGGAACCCTGTGACACTTCAGGCAATCACATGCTTCATTATAGACCCATCAAGGGGGTGTAGAGGGGGGGCAGACCCCCAAAAATGTCGCGAATGCAAATTTCATTGTGTTATTTTCGCATTCGCGTTTCACATCCGCGTATCAAGGATACCCATGCCATGGATGCATGCAATCCTGTCTGACAAAAAACTGGCTGACAAACTGGCATTAAATGTCATAAAGTCACGCGCTCGCAAGTTGCAGCTCAGCTTCTGCAACTGCAACAAAATTGTGAAATGTATCAATTTCTGGCCGTTGTTTTTCCCCCCTTTTTTGAGTTTCCTGACAATGGGGCTGACATGCAGGGACCTCCTCTTATATTTTCTACTATATATATAAATATATACACATTTTTTGTATATATATGTATAGATTCTTCCACCGATTCTGATGGCAAGTGGCCGTCGCTTTGACAGCGCCGTTTAAGCGAGTCTGATATTCACAAAAAAAAAAAGGAAAAGGTGAACAACTTTCCTTTTATTTGGCGGGTGACAGTTTCCCGAGCGAGAAGACATGGCAGCCATGGGGGTTAAGGTGTGGGAAAGTCAGAGTTGTCTAGTTGAAGGTAAATTCTTGGTAATTAAGCTCAAATTTGTTGAGTTTGTACCTTGAAGAGGGGTGAAAAAATATACAAAGACCAAGGTTTTGAATATATTTTACTTGCTGGGTAAAAAATAATTAATAAACTGATTAAATTCTATAGAAAAATTCCGCTGGAAAACTCGAAAATATATGGAAAATATAATATCAAAAATGTAATATGATAAATAGAATACTTATTCTCCAAAGATTTAGATATTTATTGATATTTATTTACTGCTCAAAATTTGAAAAATACAAAATAAACTCATTGAGGTTAAAATTATTTAAATAATGGGAAGTAAAATCTTTTAAGCTTATTTTGTTGTCCAATAATTAACACAAAAGCTAAGACTTTAATTAATATGTAAGGTCTTTACCACTGATAAACAATTAAACAATTTTATTACCAATAACAACATTGATAATTGAATATTTTATGTTTGATTCGGGGTCTAAACTGGGCTTTTTATTTTTACCAACATTTATTGGTTTTATTAACAACCTGACTACCCTGCTATTGAGCCAGGACTTGACATTAGTATTTGAGGAATACAAATCGAAAAAAAAGGTAATGAACAAAAAAAAAATGCCAAAGAAACATAAACACAAATTATCACAAAGTGAGGGTCGCAAATTGAACGCATTTATAGAAATCCCCTGAGGCCATAGACGACTAACCGAAGGCACTACCTTTAAATAAATATATATAAAATAAAGTATAAATAATAAGGAATATAGAACAATATAATAAACATTAAAATAAAATTGCTAACAATTTTAGATTTGAAACCATATAGATATCAGTACCTCTTAGTGGAGTGCAGTGTTTTTATTTATAAATAAAAAACTTTTCGTGGGAGATTGGTGCTATAGAATTCGGCTTTATCCCCCTCTGGCTCAGACTTTTTCTGAATTTGTTCCTGCGGCTCTCGGGCTTTGTTTACTTCCTGGCTCATCGGTCGTCGTTGTCGCGGACATGTGCACACATTCCCAGGCATTTGAAGCTTTCGACTTTTTGACGGCCTCTTCTTTCCCCCTGAATTTTTTCTTGCTTTTTTTACCAGTCTCTATATATATTTTTTGTATTTATTTTTTTTTTTTTGGCTCTTCTGGAGTACGTTCAACTTGAGTGATTGCGTTTGGGGACTGCGTTCAAATGAAATTATTTTTTCGAACTTCATATTTCAAGGCTCTTTGGTTTTGGGAGACAAGTGTAGCCTAGCGTGTCCGCGTTCCGTTGTCCTTCAGCTTTGTTTTGTTGCTATTATTATTTTTTCCCCTTTATTCATTTCCACAGTGCTCAGTTTACCTAAATTTATAGTAAATGGTTTCCTTAACAGGGAATAGGTATCTTGAATTAAAAAAAATTAAATAATAAATATGCAAAGGGAATATTTACTTCTTAAAATTCAATAAAAATATTTAATAAGACTTCATTTTAATATTTTGAATACATTTTTATTTGTAAATTCAACTCCCCTGATCCCTATTTCGTATAATTTGCTTAATTTTGGACACACCATCACCGCGTAGAGAGGGAAAATTGAAAACGCACACACACAGGTCCCATACCTTGTGAGCTAGAGGAAAACCCAACCTGCCATATGGAGCAGGACAACAACTGGTAGGGAAATTCCAAAATTCCGAGATTGAAAATAGGGACAAAGATGAGGTGAGGTGAGCAGAGGCTGAGGGAAGGCTAGAGGAGACGGAGATGAGGTGGGCGAGAGATCCATCAATGAACGGTCGGACATGACATAAAGCGCAAATAAATGGAATTGGTTTTATTTGGCAAACAGCATTATCCCAGATTATCCGAGGGTTCGATGCAACGATTATGGACAAACCCAATTAAACCCAATTTTTGCCTGTCGCCGTGGAGAGGGAAGAGGGAAGGGAAACCAACCTCAACCTTTGCTCCTCTCTCCCTCTCTCTCCGTGTGTCTGTGATTTTCCAAGCGATTTCACTAAACATGTGTTTTGGTTTTTCAAAAACCCCGCCGACGGAAAAGGTGACAAAGTGGAAATAATGCGCATTGTTGGCACTCGGCTTGGGTTTCTCTCTGGTCTGGTCTACGGACTATAGTTTTTGGTATATTTCGTGCACCTTTTTGCCTCGGCTTACCTCCAGTCACCAGTCACTCGGATCCACTCCCGGATCCCATCAACAATGCCGTAACATTGGCTTAGGAGTGTGCGAAAATCATGGGCTTAGCCCTCTGCATTTCGATCCGGTTCGGTAGCCAAAATACAATTTCATTATGTTATGCCATTAAATGTTAATACGCCCGAGCAGCCCCTAAGGCTTGGACACGGTCTTGGACTCGGACCTGATCCTTAGCCTGCGGCTTGTGGTGTTTTCTTAGCTGATTTTAAATCAAATTGTTTTTAATTGCCTCATCGATTTCCTGGAAATATTGTGACACTTATTCTCCAAGGTGTGTGTGTGTGTTTATGTCTGGGAAGAAAGTGTGTCCTAGGATCACCTGCAGCACACCGACATCAATGGGAGAAAGGCCAGGAATAATTTTAGGTTTGGCACAAGGAAATACTTAGGGTACTGAGCCATGTCATAAAGAGAGATTTTTGGCTAACAAATAATATATTTTTCCCAAAGAATAATAATTTCTGTTAAATTCAAATTAAAATGGTTTTATATATGAAGCTTTCTCATAACTTAAAAAAAGGTTATTTCAGAAGCCATTAATTAAAGGAAAACTAAAATAGAAATATGTTTTTAAGGGAAAAATATATGAAATAAAATAATAATAATTATACAAATTTATTTGAAGTAATTTTCTCATCAAAATCCTGGTTTATCAAAATTTTATTCAAGCCAAAAAATTATTTATTTAAGCAAATTAAATAAAGGTTCATTAAGAAGTATAAAATGATTGAAAAATTTGTAGTACTTCTTAAAGATGTTTACCAACTTTTCTTATAATAAGGCAATATTTATTTGTTTTAAAAAATATTTATTCAGTTCAAAAAATAATCTTTTCATAAACTGAATTATTAAATATAAAATAAAACCTATTTAACCCATAATGTAATCCATTTCCCGTCGCGTAATTTTCAACTTCCCAACCTTAATTTGCAGACTCATTCTGCCATTCAAAATCTAAAAAAAAGTTGGTCGATTGTGAATGAAAGATTGCGAACTGCCAATGGACAGATTCATGTACTTGAGGGTCCCCCCAAAAAAGAATAAAAATGGCTATGTGACCCATTGACTGATAACACCAGCTAATGAATGAATGTTGGAATGTTGAAGGTTCTTGAAGTGATCTGGTAGAAGGCTGGACAATTGAATGGCTGTTAAATCTCTTAGTTGAGAAGCCACTTTCAATAAAATTCCACCAAATAGTTGACCAACGACCACCAAAGTGTGGGCATTACCTACGTCATCAAATAAATACAATGGAATTGTGTTTCCATAAATCAAAGATTACCCAAAAGTTCAGCGTTATCTGCTAATGGATGTTAAAAAATATGGAAACTCTTGGCTTGAAGTGATCTTAAAAAAATGATATGGAAGTAGAGGGTTTTTTTTTAATATATATTAAAGGGAATAATATTGGCTTAATTTCGGATAATTTTTTTTAAATATATTTACATAGGCTTTTTATGAGATTTCAGCAAGTCCTGGTAGCCAGATTTTTTCACTACGTTTTATTTTATAAAATGTTTATTTATGTTTTCTTCTGTAGCAAATTATTATATCAAAATGTATTTTATTCTATTTCTTTTTTATTAAATTATTTAAATTATGCAATATACATTTTTTGGACCATTTTTATTTATTTATTTATTTCATTATTATTTCATATCCTTGTTTTTACCACAAGTTCTTTTAGTAAGCCAAACTCATTGTTCGATTTTTTATAAAGTAAATTTTTTGAACACATCTTCAAGGGTTCTAAAAACTCTGGGAATTCTTTTAGAAACCCTTTTCTTCAATCCCATGTTTTTATATATTTTTTATTCCCGCTTAAAACTTGTAGAATCTCATCTACTTTCATGCCTTTCTATTATGTATCCTTGTGTAATTCTTGCCCATTAAGCCCACCCTTTTGCTTATCCCTTTCCTTGCCCCATTATGGTTTTTCCTGCCTTTGACATAATTATTATTACACTGACAACTGAGTGACTTGGCTCATTTGCCGACGGCCCTGCCAACTGGCAGTTTATGATTTTCTGTGAGTTTCTATAATTTTCCGTTTGCGGATGGATGCCGGCATGCTTTTCCGGGATTCCGGGACTCGGCACTCCGGTTTACGGTCTTCGGTCTACGGTCACCGTTCTCTGGATTCCGCTGGCTATAAAGGACCCTGACTCGGGCTGTGTACTTACTCGTAGACATGCTTGTTGTACTCGTAATCCGGCTGCATGCAATAATCCTGTTGGTACACATTGTTCGTGTAGTAGCTGCAATCCTCGAAGTAACCGCAATTCGGATTATAATTGCTCATAATTAAGGCTCGTTCTCGCGTGCGGAAAAGTCGACGAAAAAAAAATTGGGGAAAACGGCAGAAACTCTGAACAGCAAAAAAATAGGTATATATATATAGAATATCGAATATAGGTATCGTTGCGACGGTTCACATTTAATGAATTATTATTATTATATTTGTGGAGGAATTATTTGCACTCGAATTGGTTTTTAATGCTCGATCACTTTTTAATTGGTATGTACAGCGTGTACATGTGATTTATGGGCGATTATTAGTCACATTTTCCGATATATATAGGGCACAATGGGTATATATATAATATTCCTTTGGGGTTTTTTGGGGATCAGTATTCGCGGTTTTGGAATCAGATTCTTCGGGAGTTGTGGCAGGCGTAGCGCGCGCTTTTTGACTGCCGCCTTTCCTCGATTTCAATAAGCCATAAAAGCGTCGACAATCTGTCCGCCGAATGAGAGAGAGAGAAAGAGGCTTTCTATCTCACTTGCACACAACGCTATCTCGCTCTGGTGCGATCGCCGCGGAAGTTCTCAGCTTTTGCAGCAGGCAGCGAACGACTCCACGTCGAGAGGCGTACTGCCAATGGAGCACTGGATCGGGGATCGAGCAGATCCGAGTACCAGGAGTACCAACCACTGCCAACTGGTGGCGGCAGCAGGAGTGTGGCGCAACGGGGGACACTTTAAGCGCTACAACAATCACTTATTAAAGTCAAATAGGTATTAAACAAAACACACGGAGGGACAGGCGACGGAGAGTGACGGTGCGAAGGCAGCCCGCCCTGAGTTAAACAAATATCAATAAGTGTACACAAGAATATGTACATATATAAATATAAATATATATCGATAAAGTTATCGCACACACACACGCACACGCACACGCACACGGTCTGTCAGGAGCGAGATATTCCATCGGGGAGATACAGATACAGATACTCGTAACGCCCCAAATCGGGCTTTTTGCTCATATTTGTTCGGTGTGCCCCCTACTTTTTTTTTGTTTTTCCTTTAACTGACTCTGAACCGATTTGTTGCCTCCGTTGCAACCAGCACAGTGGGGCAAAGTGATGGTAATAGGCCCTTCGAGATCACAAGTACAACATAAACCCGACTGGCCCAAAATTTTACTTAGAAGAAAGCTTCCAGTTTTAATCATTACTTTGCAATCCATGAACTGATACCAGACTTGATATATTATATTTTCTGGAAGTGATTCTTCAACTAATCCTTTTTTAATAGCAATATCCCTTATAAGATCATAATTTTCAACTAGCGTTTACCCAAAATGTACACAAGATCCTGTGCAATAATCCCTGCCATCTTATATGCCATTAAATAACCTTTAACTGACACTCCTGTTAACCTTCATTGAATGGCTATTGCCAGCAGTCGATCGACCACTTGTGCTCCCGAAGACATCGCGGAACCGGCCATTCAATCCATCCATCAGCCCGCCGAATGCCGGTTGAATAAATTTGTCGAGTGGCGGGGTCCGATAAATATCTTAATGGGGGCTCGTAAGACTGGCACTTGATACTTGATGTTTCGGTAGCACCCAAACCAAGGTGAGGGGCTGCCAACGGGACCCTCTCTCTCTCTTTCTCTCATAAAATAATAATAATAATAAGTCGCCAACGATATTATTATTACGGGTGATTATGTGGCGCGTATGTTTATTGACAAACAATATCGGCCAGCTCGATCGGGAGTTGGAATCATAAAACTCCCGTGCGGACTCCGTTCGTCAGTGTTTCCAGTGTTCGGTGTTATTTTCCCTTTGTTTTTGTTTGCACATGGGTCGAGCCGATATCAGTGGGGCGATATGGTTGTGGTGATAGTAAAAAAAAAAAAAAAAAAAAAAAAACAGCCTACGAACGGGGTTACCTTAACTGGGCCTTACCTTGCCTTCCTGTAGTACCTTTCCCTCCCCCCTCGATCCCATATTATATGCTGCTACTGCCGCTAATCAGCCCGATTTGAATGTGACTTTAATGTTGTAGCAACATGTTTGGCTTCCATTTGGATCCCAGCACCAAAACTCTTATCAGATGGGAGAGCGGGCTACCGTTTGCCTTATCAGAGGAAACACCATTACCACTATTAGCACCATTAGCACTGAGGTTCTCTGCTGCCCCAGCCGGGTGAGACGGCCTATTAAATGCTATATATAGTGGCCTGACTATTTGTCCCATTCGCACTTAACTTATCGCACCTGGGGGAACCATCGACCGTCCCCTTTTGGAGGAGCGCTTGGCCCGCCTAGCTCTGCTCTCTGCTCTCAACGATCTCATCGGTTTCCGAGTGCCTGACATCTTGTCACTCCTCCTGGGGACACGACAAGTGACAACCATAATGGGAGTGCCTGCCACTAAAGATCTCTGGCCAAGATTGCTCCTTGAGAGCTGCTTGTTCCCTCGAGTGAGAGCTCTTAATTTACAGAATCAAGAAGCTTTCAGCAGATTTCAGGTCTTCCTAACTTTTAAATTTGGGAGAGAAGGAAGTGACTTTTGTAATAATTTAATCTTTAATTATTATCAATTCACTTTGACTTTGCCCAAGTTAAGCCCAAAGAATTATAGAATTTTGCAGAATTGATTTTTTCTGAAGAGGCCTTGATTGCTAAGTGCACAACAGGGAAATTAGCCTTAGAGTTGTTGTTGAGTCGCCAATACGTTCAAGTGCATTTCAAAGTTGTCTGTGGTGTATCTCTATCTTTACACACGACTGTGTATCTGGGAACTCTTCTATATAGTATCTACGTACATATCTGTATCTGTGTCCATAGAGCCGTGTAACACTGTTTTCCCCGATAGAGGCAAGTGTGTTGTTTGTCATTTGTCATGTCGCTGCTGCCACTTGTCCGAGCAGCACTCTTCAGAATGCAGAATGCACTTTGGAAAGTTTCACAATGAAGGCAAGACAAGGCAAGGCAAGACAACCAAGCCCCTCCTTCCGCCCGCCACTCGACAGATCACTATCTGTGGGGGTTAGTAAGTCCATGCTCCACATTATACTCTGTTGGGCAGTTTCACATCAATCAAAAATTTCATGAGGTTTCAGTAACCAAAAACTAAAACTTATCACCCAAATTAAACCCAAATTAAAGCCAGAAGTCAGAGCAGCTCTCGCTCTCGCTGTGTGTCGCCGCCCATATATCAAAATGTACGTCAATTTTCATGCTCCGGACACTTGATAGACTGAAGTGCCTTACATTGATTTCACATATACCTTTTCAAGTGATTTATTGTAAAGGCTTGTTGGCGCACTCGAAGTTGAAACTCATAATGAGCGCGCACACATGTATGTGTCGCCGTGTCGTGTCCACCGGCGTGTATCTGCGGCTTAGAAGTCGAGCCCATTGAGTGGATGTCCCTCGTTGGGGGCCCCTAGGAGGGGGTATGGTCGTTCTGCAAGCAAGTCAGACTCTGCGGCATTGCGGCTAGCTGAGGATTTGGCTACCTTGTTGAGTGGTTTCAGTGGGCTCTAATTTTAATTGGCTTACTATTTGATTAAATATATTTAAATTGCGATTAATTAGAGCTTTATTTTGGCTGATTATTTATATAATATGAACTAATATTTAATTGGGAATAAACTGAGTTATTAATATTTTGGGTTTATCATTCGATTTGAAAGTACTTACATATTTGGAAAGCAAAATTATGATAACATATCTTTAGAATGTTAAATTCTATGAAAAACTATGAAAAGTGCTAAAGAAGGAAGCAGATGTTGCTTAAAGGTTACATAAATGTTGTGCAACAGCTGAATCAGAACAAATGTTTCTAAGAACATGTTGAGCTATACACAAATGTAGATGTGGCTAAATAATGCTAAGAACATGTTGAGCTACACACAAGTAAAGATGTAGCTGAAGTTCAATGTAAATAGAAACTTGTTAGTTATCCGATTTTATTTACATTTTCAATAGGCAACCCTAGTTAATCAGATCTTGCTAAGGAAATGCATCCACATCTCCCAGATTCTTTATTAAAACCTAGAAACTGCTAACCATGGAAGCAAATGTTGCTTAAAGGTTACTTAAATGTTGCGCAACAACTAAATAAGACTCAGTGTTGCTAAGAACATGTTGAGCCACACACAAATGTTGATCTGGCTGAATGTTGCTAAAAGATTACTCAAATGTTGCGCAACAGCTAACTAAGATCAAATGTTTCTAAGAACATGTTGCGCTATACGCAAATGCTGAAGTGGCTGAATGTTGCTAGGAACATGTTGCGCCAAAACAAATGTAGATGTGACATGAAACCAACTAACACATATGTATGCGTGTGTAAGCAATAATCAAAACAAACCATAATCAAAACAAACCACACATAGGTCTGCCGCCATGGTGCACTCACACATAGAGCATGAAACCAACTAACACATATGTATGCGTGTGTAAGCAATAATCAAAACAAAACAGAGAGCGCGATGTATTGCGCGCGCTCTCTCCCCCCTCGCCCACAAGCCGTAGTTCCAAATTTGTCCGCTGGTGGCTTTTTCGGTCTGACGACCCTTTCAAACCATCTTTTTAAATACGTTTTAACACAGGAAGGAGTCATATTCGACCACATAAACCTTATATATTCTTGATCAGAATTAATGGGAGAATCGATCTAGCCAGGTTTTGAAATTGTAATTGGAAAATTGTAGATTTAAAAAATCATATCTTGGCCAAAAATAAACGAAATTAAATTTTGAATGCATTAATGTGTTGGTTTTTTCCCCCTTAAGAAACGTGCAAACCAAATTTAAGGCTTAGATTTTTTTTGGATTTTTAACAATTAAATAAATATTTAGAAAAAAATCCAAAAAAATATTTTTGTTTAGAACATGGCTTAGAAGACAGAACGAAAGAGAAAACTGCTTTCCGATTTGAAATTGGGGTATTTTGATTTTTTAAATCTATAATTTTCCAATTATAGTTTCAAAACATGGCTAGATCGATTCTCCTATTAATTCTGATCAAGAATATATGGGGTTTATTTGGTGGAAAAAGACACCTCGTGTTAAAACGGATTTAAAAGTCATAATTTAAAAAAGTTATGGTTTGGCGGGCATTATTACTAGCCTGTCACTTGTTCTAAGCTTCGATTAATATCGCGGTTTTATCAGCTCTAATGATGGCCGCCACACATACATACAACACAAAACCAACTAACACATATGTATGCGTGTGTAAGCAATAATCAAAACAAACCACACATAGGTGTGCCGCCATGGCGCACACACACATAGAGCATGAAACCAACTAACACATATGTATGCGTGTGTAAGCAATAATCAAAACAAAACAGAGAGCGCGATGTATTGCGGCGGCCAAAACAAAACAGAGAGCGCGATGTATTGCGCGCGCTCTCTCCCCCCTCGCCCACAAGCCGTAGTTCCAAATTTGTCCGCTGGTGGCTTTTTCGGTCTGACGACCCTTTCAAACCATCTTTTTAAATACGTTTTAACACAGGAAGGAGTCATATTCGACCACATAAACCTTATATATTCTTGATCAGAATTAATGGGAGAATCGATCTAGCCAGGTTTTGAAATTGTAATTGGAAAATTGTAGATTTAAAAAATCATATCTTGGCCAAAAATAAACGAAATTAAATTTTGAATGCATTAATGTGTTGGTTTTTTCCCCCTTAAAAAACGTGCAAACCAAATTTAAGGCTAAGATTTTTTTTGGATTTTTAACAATTAAATAAATATTTAGAAAAAAATCCAAAAAAATATTTTTGTTTAGAACATGGCTTAGAAGACAGAAAGAAAGAGAAAACTGCTTTCCGATTTGAAATTGGTGTATTTTTGGCCAAATTATGATTTTTTAAATCTATAATTTTCCAGTTATAGTTTCAAAACATGGCTAGATCGATTCTCCTATTAATTCTGATCAAGAATATATGGGGTTTATTCGGTGGAAAAAGACACCTTCTCGTGTTAAAGCGGATTTAAAAGTCATAATTTAAAAAAGTTATGGTTTGGCGGGCATTATTACTAGCCTGTCACTTGTTCTAAGCTTCGATTAATATCGCGGTTTTATCAGCTCTAATGATGGCCGCCACACATACATACAACACAAAACCAACTAACACATATGTATGCGTGTGTAAGCAATAATCAAAACAAACCATAATCAAAACAAACCACACAAACCACACCACTTCCATGTTAGTTAACCGATTTCACGTACATTTTCTATAGACAATTCTTTCAAGTTTATCTCCAATAATAGCAGGACATTTATTATGACATTTTTACTTACTTGAACCTGAAAAAGAAATTCAAGAAATCCATTATAAACCCAACCCCAATGCCTCTTATTATCGATGCTAATCCAAATTCAAAAGCAGGGAAATTGATTAGGTTGCGGTTTTCGGGTTATCGATGGAATGAAATATGACCGATCGGCCAGCCGGGAGTTCGTCCAAATAAATCATAGAAGTAATCTTGAGGTTATCTGGACCTGCCCCACCGCCGCGCACCTGGAATTTACCTATCCACGTGCCGCTCCTCGAGGATGAATCATTTATTTATGAAATTGCATCCTGCTTTTGGGTTATTTTTTGTTTTTCTGTTATTTTATTTTATTTATGCAAAATATTTCGAAAAAGAACACAAAAATTCAAAATCAAATTATATGATTATACATTGAAAATTGTTTTTGTTTTCTTTTGTTTTGTTTTCTTTGTTGTTGTTGTTGTTTGTTTCCGTTTGCATTCTTATGTTTTATGCTTGGGGTTTTCTTTCTCTTCTTTTTTTTTCATTTTTTTTGTTGTGTGTGTGAAACATTATACAATTTTCCTGGCTGCCATTGGCCCGAGAGAGTGAGAGCCATGTATCCATGGTTAATATATGCCCAAGCTTCCCTTTTCCAACCTGCCGCCCGTTGCAGCCAATCAACCCAAGGATCCCAAGATAATAGGGGATCAAGGATCAAAGACTCGAAGTGTCTCGGTTGAAGGGGATCCGATGATCCGTGGCGGGGGGGAGGGCCAATGCCGTTGAATGCTGCTGAAATCTTTTCCACATTAATAATAGTATATATAGCGTACAATTATTGTTGCAATTACAATTGTCTTTGAGTACATTTAATATTTAAATTTCTTATCGCCGTCGGCCCTTGTCTATATATCGTCGCCTCGATTTATGCAAAAATCATAGTTTGACAAAAAGAATTACACAAATTGTTGCTGCTTTTCTCTCGTTACGATTCACTTACTTTTTTTGGTTGCTTTTGCTTTTTGCTTTTGCATTTTTGTTTGTTTGTTGTGGTTTGTTTGTTTTGCTTTGCTTTCTTTTCTTTTCAATGATGAGACTACGACAAAAACACATGCGATTTCATTATAATTTTCTTGTTGCTGCCTCCTCTCGTTTCTTTTTTTTACTTTTTAATCTTTGTGTAAATCTTTTTTGTTTTATGATATTCTTTGTGTTTTCATTTATTTTATTATTTTATTTAATTTTATTTATGCAGGACGGGGTTTATTTCTTACACATTTGCATCTTTTTTGTTTTTTTTTCCGCTTTTTTTGTTTTTTGGTTTTGTTTTTTGCTTCACTAAGTGTAAATATCAATTGTTTTTTCTTGGTTTTTTGTTTTTGTTTTTTATATATATGTATACTTTTTCATTTTTTGTTTTTTGTTTGCTTTCTTGTTGTTCTTGTATTAATGAATAAATTAAAAAATATTCAAGCTTTGACTAGTTAGATTTTCTTCTTATTTACTTGTTGTGTAGTTGATTCGCCTTTTGTTTGTATCTTTTTTTGGTTTTGTTGTTCTGTTGAAATATATATATGTGTTTGTATATATATATGTATATATATGTATGTATATATATATATGTATATATAGAGATGTATATATATTGTTGTGGTAATACATTTAGCATTATATAATGTGTCGTCTGTCAGTGTCTGTGGGTGTGTGTGCGGGAGCACCTCGAAGAACGGTTTCTTGGATTCCGAAAAACACAGATTTGAAATTCCCTATAAATTTCTAGAGTTCAGAAATCAACAGAATATAGATTAATAGTTGAAACAGGCGTTAAACTTGAAGTCAAGATTGAGATGGTAAAATTTAAATTGGAACTGACCTCAAAAATGGAATTGAAAGAGAATATTGAGGCACAAACTGAACTGGCAAGTGAGATTGAAACACAGCCGGAAATTGAAATCAAAATAAAGAGATTTCCATTCAAACGAAAATCTGAAGTAAATTCAAAAATTGAAATTGACACTAATCCAGATGCTCAGAAACCAAATTAAAGTCTGCGATCATAATTGACACTGAATTTTGCAATTGAAGCAGAAGTTGTACTTGAAATGAGTTTATATTTCCCCTTCCATTTACATTTTCCGTTTCAGTTGCAAGGACAGTTTCAACTACAATTTCAGCCTCATTTTCGGTTTCATCCAGCTTCAATTTTAGCCTCAATCTCAAGTGTCTTTTGAATATGAATCACATTCTCTGTTTTAATTAATTCTCTTTATTTTGAGTTTAATTTCGAACTCTGTTGCGATCTTAATTTCCAGCTTGGTTCTTTCGATTTGAGTTTACTGCTTTCAATCGCGGTGGCCTCAAGCTTCGGTTTCAATTACACCTTCAATATCAGTTCCAATCAGAACCTTAGTTGCTACATTTCAAGATTTGTTCAATTCGCATCTCAAATCTCATTCAGAATCTCAATTTCCGATTTAATATACGAATCACACAAGGCAACCCCTCATTTTCAATCTCCAGTAACAGGTTTTACAGCCTGTTTCAACTTTCGTTCAATATCAGTTTTAATCGGAACGTAAAATTTCCCATCGAGATCGGTTTCAAAATAGGGACTAAAAATGTTAATTTCCATTTCAGCTTCTTGAATTAATTTGAAATGAAATCTTGGTTAACAGAGGTTTTATATTAAATATAAAATTATATTTTTTCATATCTGTTTTTGCTGTACTTCTTCCTCGGTTGAAGCAAACTTGAACAAGTGAAAAGGGCGACCAATCGTCGTCTGATTGAGGAGGGAAAGCATTTCGATTATATTTGGCTTTTGATTGAGTAACAGTATCTCGCTGCTCGAACAAAGCAAGCCAAATATTTGCCAAGCAATCGAGCTGAGAAATGAAACTAGCCGTTTCGAAATGGGGTTTATCTTGGGCACTCTACTAGGTGGTGCCGGGTCTCTGTCTCCGTCTCCGTCTCCGGGTCTTGTCTCCCCGGAGTCCCCCGGTCTGGGCTTCGATTCCTCCGCCTCCGTTTGGGTAACTCTTATCAGAATTTTCGCCTAAGGCAATTATGCAAACAGTTTGATTGCAGTGAAGCTTTTTTTTTTCTTTTAATATGAAAACTTGGGAAATGAAAATAATACTGCATTTTCTTGCTTTTCGATTGCTCAAGGGCTCCTCTGAGAGTGTGTGTGGTGTGTGTGGGTTTTGTGCTGGCCTTTGAGTGAAACATGTAACATAAAAAAAGAGAAACATTTTTGCCATCGACTTACACACAAAATATGCAGAAAAAGTTCTAAAAATTCTTCTCATTCATCATTTTTTTCCTTTTTTTCTTCTTCTCTTCTCTTTGTTTTTGTTTTTTTGTTTCTGTCTGCAATTAGCTTAGCGTTTTGCATTGTTTCTGTTTACGTAGCTGATTTTATTTATTAATTTCATAGACTGCCAAGCATCGTTACGTTACGTTACATCACGTTACGTTACGGGTTACCGAAATTTTCCGCTGCTGGCAAATCTCCTTATTTTTTTGGTTTTCCTTCTTTCTGGTTGTGTTTTTGCTCGTGTATAGATACATAAATACATTTATGGACATTTCTTCTTGCTTTGCTTTAAATATATATTGTGTATATATATATGTATATATATTGTGTATATATAATTTGTTGGGCTTGTGGTTTTGCTTTTGCTTATGCCTTTGCTTTTATGGGTGTGTGTCTGTGGTATGGCATGTGGGTGTGTGTAATGTTTAGAAAGAGTTATACATATACATATATGCATATATGCATTGTCATACATATATAAAGATTAGTACGCGTAGGTAGCTCTTAGGTTCACTTGTGTGTGTGTGTGTGTCGTGTGTAGGTGTGTCTTGTTTCAGCTTTCTTAGCGCGGCTCTAATTTTATTGCGATCGGCTTGCAAGCAACGCTCAAAAGTATGCTACGAAGCTGCATGTATGTATGTGGTGTTTTGGGTTATGAGTGAGTGTGTGTGTGTGTGTTGACAAATTTATTTACTAGGAATATCTTTTGTTTTGCGTTTTGCTTCTGCTGCTGCTCTCCATCTTCTCCACATCCTCCATCTCCTGCTCTTGCTCCTGCTCCTGCTACTCCTTTCATATTCGCGTGAGTGTGTGCGTCTGTGTGTCTGCCTCCTCGTTCCCAATAAGAACAACAAAGTGCCAAGTGTGTGTGTGTTTAAGTGTGTGTGTGGTGTGGGAAAAGGACATACTGGTTAAGTGAGAAAGAGCGAGAGAGTGAAAGCGAGAGTAAGAGAGAGAGCTAACAAGGATGTTTTTACTGCATTTTTGTTAAACATTCAAATACTTAAATTTAATTGCTTGCTTTATATTCTTCGCCTTTCTGCTTGCTTGCTTTAATTTAATATATAGATATATTACCATTCATTGAATTTATCTGCCTTCTTCTACCCCCTTCTCGGATTCTCCATTCTCCTTTCTCCGTTCTCCGTGCTTCTCATTATTCTTTCTTATTGGAACTGCGCTCCTTTTTGTTTGTTTGTTTTACTGACGAAAAAAAAATCATTTCTCATCGGCTTCCGCTTCCGCTTTCCGCTGCTTATTTGTTTTCTTTCTTTTTTTTTTTTAATATTACGCTTAAGATTCCATTTTGAAATTGTTGTTTTGGTTTTTTATTTTAATTTTTTTTTTTCTGGTTAGCGCCGCTGCTGCCTCTGATGTGTGTGTGTGTGTGCCTCTCGTTCGTACAGCCGCGTCGCCATTGCAGCCGTCCCCGTTTACTCTTTCACCTCGAAATATTTGTAGGTCGGATTCTCGTACCCATTGATCTGCATATTGGGCACGATCTTCTCCTCCTGCACGATGGGATGGTGTGTGGTCACATTCTGGATGGTTTAAAATGGGGAAATTAGTAACAAATATTGGATAGAAGAAAGCGAAAGGTAGATAGTGGGGAAAAGATAATGTATAGGCCAAAAAAACGTATTTTCTGTTCAGAAATTTCTGTATTGAGTTTCTTTTCTTGTTTTTAATCAATTAATTTTGAAAAATAATTGCCATTTCTGAGATTTTTCTGGCTTGCCGTTCAGAAAAATTCTTTATAAGGCTGATTTGTGATCGATTCCCCTTCATTCTGACTCCTTGTCACCGAATCCTCTCACCTGATCGACCTCAATGAAGCCCTGGGCATGCGGCGAGCGTGATGTCCGCCACTTGGCCACGGCTACGCCCACAAATACGGCCGCCATGAGGGCGATGCCGGCAAAGGAGAGCGTGAAGTAGACATTGCGACCCTCCTTGGCCGCGTGCGCATGCTGCGCGAATTCACGGCGCAGCGAGAAGCTCTGCAAAAAAATTTCGGAAAAAATATATATTTTAGAAAATATTCTGCATTAATATTGGAAAATATAGAAATTTAAATACCGATTCGCGGTGGCCCAGGTCGTGGGTCATGAAGTGCTGCACCTGCGGCTCGGCCTCCTGGTGGGCAACGGCGGCAGCCACATCCTCTACTGCCCGCTGCACTGCATCATCGTCGACCGTGGGCAGCACGGTCTGCACCTTGGTGCTGCTGTAGGACAAAGATTAATTAATTAGGAAAGAATTAGAAGCAGGAGAAGCTTGATAACCCACCTCACTGTGGCCTCGGCATACTCAGTGTCCGAGAGCTCCTTCTCGCTCCTGGTGGTGTCCAAGTTAAGGTTAGCCGCGGTCACCAGGCCACCGTCAGAGCCCAGGCCCAGCTCCTTGCTGCTCAGGCTCTTCTCCTGCTGCTGCTGCTGCGCCTGCGACTGAGTGGAGGAGGGCTGTGACTGGGATTGCGATTGGGATTGCTGCTCGGCCGCCTGCGACTTGAGCATATCGTCCACTTTCTTGGCCTCCAAACGCAGCTTCTCCTCGCGCAGCTTCTCTCGCTCCGCGGCCCGCTGCTCCTTGCGCTGCTTCTCGGCCAGACGAAGGCGCTCCTTCTCCGCCACCTTGCGCTCAATCTCAATGCGATACTTGTCCAGAATACCGGCCTCCGCCTCCTCGCTCATGCCCAACGATGAGCCGGGAATATCGTCCTTGCTGCGCAGTGCCAAAATATAATCATTCATCAGCTGGGCAATCTTGGCCGACAGCTCCGGGTAACGCTTCAGCATGGTCATGGACTGGTTAACAGCACGATCGATGTCAATGAGCCGCTCCAGGGTACGTGGTCGTTCCGAGGCAGCTGCCTCCAGGCCACCGGGTCCGCCAGAGTTCAGCAGGTGGCGATAATGGGCCAAGGCATGGGCACGATCCTTGTGCAAGGCGCGCAGCAGCTTCTGCAAGCACTTCTCCACATGGTGGGCCTGAGGGGAAATTGAAGGTGTTAATATATCGATTTGAATTTAATAGAAAGGATTAAGGAGAAATTAAAAATCGGCAAGAAAAAAAACCAGACTCCTATAAAATTTAAATAATTGAAATTTCGAAAAAAGAAGTGAGTCCTCTGAGTTTAAGGATCTTTCCTCTCGACACTGGAGATTTCTCTACTCACGTTCGGTGGCTGCTCGGTGAGGGCCTGGGTATAGCAGGTCATGGCCTCCCGCTTCCGCTGATTAATGTGGGCAAGGACACGCTGCTGGTGCATGGCGGCTAGCTGGTGCTTCTCGGCGTTGCCTTCTTCCTCGAGTGCCTGAACAGAAGTCTAAAATTACATTCCCATATAAAGACGTATTGCACACCAAGAGAGAAAGATTATCAGCATGGGGAATTTGCGTCGATCGATTACGAATATGCAACTGTCGATCGGTGGTCTAACGGTTTATCGGTTTTCGGTTTGTTTATGTTAAAATTTTCGAAAAAAAATTACTTTGATTCTCGTGAAATGTTTGTGGTTGAAATGTTTGGGGCAAGGGGTAAGGGGTCGTTGGTCGTTCTCGCAGGGATCTCTGAATGGGATGGGGATATGGGAATATCGGGATAGGTGCCGCTACAGAGATGGTGCTGCCATGAGCTAAATCGAGCGAGCGAGAAATAGAGAGAGAGAGTGCGAGCCACTGATGCGGTGCAGTAGATTTATTGGATTTCTAATGATCCTGGGTAACGGGAGATATCGGGACTTCGATCTGAATCTGAATCTGAATGGGATGGGTTATATACATGGATGCAATTCATTTCCGGCTGAGTGGCAGCGATGCTTGTTGCAAAAGCGCAGCGTTTACACGAAAGCAGCATTTACAGGACTATAATGCGAGCAACACACATCGAAGTCGGGGGACTAGGGATATCCTTCCGGGTGGGGTTTTTGGGGGCAATTGCGAAATGAAGAGATAACTAAGGATAGGTTTTGGGTTTTAGGTTTATATAGGTATTGATTATAGTTAGTTTATATTGCCAATCAGTTCAACTACAAAGCACTTTGGATGTTAGTTAGTAATATGGATAGTAGATTTGATCTATTGTTTTGGTTTTACTGTTCGTTAACTGTTTTTCTTGCTCTGGTATAAATTATTATTGTTATTGTTACTGTTTATTGCTGTTATGATTACAATCTGATGCCTCTTTCGCTCCCATTTGCCATACATATGGATACACAAAAAAAGTAAACAAAAGTAGGCCCAGCGATGACCAGAGCCAACAGAGTAACTCAGTTTTTTCTGGACCTCGTGGGGCAGCAAATGAAAAGCAGGCGAGATACAATGAGGACAACTTAATGCCGGAAAAAGGCGACTCAATGAGCTACGCTTACGGTTAGAGTAGGAAACGATTACGATTACGATTACTGGGTGCATGATAATGGGTTTAAAATGGTTACAAAATCAACATAGGTAAATGATAAACGATTATGATATGATTTATATAGACTACAGATGTCTTGAGTATTAGTTTTGAGGGGAGATTCAGTTGGCAGAGGGATCTTTTTTAAATGTAAATGGATTTTTGTTAATATTTAAAAGGATTTTTTGATAATTTTTAATGGAATAGAAAATTTTCAAGTAACTTTTCTTCTTCCTAAAATTGAATTTAATAAAAAAAATATTTAATTTTATTTTTAATTATAAATAATCCTTAATCCTTGATTGACTGATCTTTCCTCTGCCAAATGAAGCTCCCAAATTCAGACGCAGACATACACAAACATTCAGATGCAGAGATATAGCGTTTACATAGTCATAGAGCTGATAGATACAGGTACAAACAGAGGATGGGGCTTGGGTTTTGGGGTAGCGGTGGGGTTCAGTGCGAGTGAGACACACAGAGAGAGAGATAGAGAGATGTGATGAGAGTAGATAAAGACAGAGTAAAGGTAAAGGTAGAGAGACAGTGACAGTGACAGTGACAGTGACAGTGAAGGGTTACGGTGGTGGTGGTGGGTGGGATGAGTGCGTTACACGGATGACTGACCTGGAAGCGAGCCGTCATCCGCTGCTTGAACGATTGTGCCGCCTTGGGATCGGCCAGGCGCATATCCTGGTACTTCTCCTCCAGATCCGACCAGTCCTTCATCACGCGCGTGACCTTCTCGCGATGCGATTCCTCAAGGCGCTGTTGGGCTTCCTTTGTTTAGAATACGTTTTGTGTTGCATCGATAAATAAACCTGCGCCCTCAACGTAAACACTTACTTTCTGACTTACTTTGTAGCTCTGGTGCTCGTAGTGCGGATCAAAGTGGGTGAAGTATGGATCCGATGTGGGCTGTGCCGTCGACGGTGGCGGCGGTGCTCCCTGTCCCGATCCTGAGCCGGCGGCATTGGCAGCTGCAGCAGCAGCCACCGAAAGCTGTGGGGTACTAGTCACCAGATCGGACTTTTGGGGTGTCTTGTCAGATACCGAAGACGGGGATGATGAGGACGAGGACGAGGATGAGGATGAGGATGAGGCCAAGGCACTACCCTTCAGGGGCTTGGCTCCACTCTGATCCCATGAATCGCCATCGGTTTCGGCCTCTGAACCGGCTCCGCCATCCTCCTCATAGTTGTCACCCTCCTCGCCGCTATCGTATTCCGTATTAATGTCATCCAAGGAGCCACTGTTGGCATCTCCCGAAGATCCAGATCCGGCACTGGGACTACCACCAGCCGCAGCTGCCTCGTCGGCAACCATTTCGTCCTCCTCATCGTCGCTCATTAGATCATCCTCATCGTCCAAGTCCTCTTCGTTGGCATCTTTCGAGTAATTGGAATCATTGCTGTCGTCCTCATCGTTGGCCACCAGTTCATCGTTGGCATTGCTAATCTGTGCCGGGGGCATCACTGGCAAATCGGTTTTCTTCACATGGATTTCATCGGCTTTAAGAGAGGAGAGGAGAAAAATGGGTTTAGAAGCCAATAAGTTTCAATTTCCTGGCCTTCAATTCTTGAGTTTTTGCATAAATAAATCTCAAAGCGATTACATAATGCAGAAATGATAATCGCATTGGGCAGGCAATGGCACATTTGTTAGTTTCCCTGCATTCGATTTTCGGCTTAAATAATTAATTCTATAACCGCAGATTGAACGCCAAAGCAACTAATGACCACTTTCCAATAAAATACAAAAACAGGGTAAAACGGGAAAAAATGTTGTGTACATGCCAGGGAAATTGTATGCCAATTCAGGGAGGGAAAAAAAAAGAAAAGGTGAATGCGAAATAACATATTTCTGTGGCACAAAAACTATTGTTTTTCAAACTAAAATATGACTTGTTCTGCACTATTCAAATGAGAACAGAATATGCTTTAATTTAACTAAAAAAAATATAATTTAAAGCTATTTTTTTCCCAAGGATTACTCACTTTTAAAGTGCTTGGGACAGCAGACAAACTCCACGCCAGAGAAAACAGAGATGCCGCAGGGCAGGAGCATGGCAAAGCTACGCATTTGCATGCCTCGTTCCTGGCAGGCGGCTGCTCCGGTCTGATTCCACCTCATAAAGGGCCAGCAGCGTGAGGCATTGTGTATGTGATCGAAGAGACAGCCCTCCGGCACCAGCAGGGCATCCGATTGGAATGGTCCTTCTGAAGCCAAACGTTTGGGGGAAGAAGTTGGGGTTATCATATTAGAGAGATATACAAAAGAGAGAGAGATTGGATCAGTGATTAGTTGGATTTTGGATTGGCTATAGATTTCAGCAAAGCGGAGGATCAAGTTCTCACCCAGACAGCGGAAGGGCTTGATCCAGCGATGGGAGCCCTTGCACTTGGCCGCATTCAAGGCACCCTGACGGCACCAGCCGCCAATCTTCTGATAGTGCGATGATTCCACAATATTGGTAATATCTCGACTGGGATAGGCCTGTAAGAAAGAGAGATAGAACAATTATTAATTTATTTTATAATTTAGGAATTTCTTGAGACTGAGCGAAAGTTTGTGATAAGTTTTTTAGATTTCTTTATTGAGTATTTTAATTTTCGGTGATATTGTTTTATAATTTATTAGTAAAAAGTAAGCTTATAATATTTTTTAAAGGTTGATTTAGGGAACTGCAACTAAGGAGATTTTATATTGAATTTATTTTGAAGAAGAAATTTTATTTACCAACTTTACTTTCCCTGCAAGTTTTCCTTAGAATTTTCCCCTATTTTTTTAGCTTCCTTGACTTCCTAGAAATATCCCTCACTTTCACTAATAACTTTAGGGTTAACTGCTGAAATATTAATTTATTTATTAACCACTGAAACCAGCCTTAAAAACTAGGACTCGCTCCCTCTCTGCTCCCTTTTAAAACATAAAAACGATTTTAAATTCCCATTCTGTGGCGTTCAATTCATTATTAACCAGACTCTCCAACTCTCCAGCTTTATATACTCATTTACTCATTTCTGTTGAAATTTCATTTATCTGAAAGGATTCACATTCACACTGCTATATCCCTTTTTATATACATTTATCCTGTGCCCTTTTTGGAAACGGAAACCCATTGCTCGTTGCTTGTTTGCCAGGCCATTTGATGTGTTTATTTGCCTCTTTTTAGCCAACTTGCTCTCATTGTTGGCAATGTGTTTGTTATTGTTGTTGTTGCTGCTCTTGTTGCTCCTGATGGGCAGTGAAACTTTAATTGCCTGCCCAGTTTGATTGACTGACTAAATGACTGACTAACTGAATGGCCTAATAAAATATCCCGCATGTCTGTGTATGTGCCAGTGGGTGCAGTGTGGGAGAGTGTGTATGTGTGTACTACATTTGTTTCAAACAATTATGTGCCACACACACACACACACACACCAGCCTGCTCCTCCGGGGGCCAACTCATGGTCCTCCTCGTTCTCCTCTCCCTCCCCTCAGCCAGGCACAAACAGCGACTCATGAAAATGAGGCCTTTTTAAATGTTGTTTGAGTGCTTCGTTGCAAATGGCGAACACTCTCATGGCACATATACACATTCAAAAGAGGGGAAAAGCAGCAGCAGAGGAGGAGGAGTCTGCCTCCTGAAAATGAGCGCAAAACCGTAGGCACGTAGGCGGTCAGACAAGCAGCAACCCTCCCCGTTTGCGTATTGCTGTCGGCAAACCGGGCTAAATAAAACATTAAAAGCACAAAATAATGATGCTGATGCATGTCAAGTCAAACTGAAAACCGAAACCCCAAAAGGATACCGCCTCCAGACCCAGACCGAGGCCCAGGCCCAAGTAACCAGCATAGAACCTGCTGTGGTCATTTCATATGCTGCCTGTGTATAAGCCCCACAGTGTGTGTGTGAGTCCTGGGACTTGGGACTGCAGCCATTGACAGCCAGGATAACAGTAGTAAGCAGGGTACTTGGGCATGTGAAATGTGGCTAGAAAACAATTAGAAACTGAAATTGTAAGTAGAGAGTTTGAGATTCTTGACTTTATTTCTAAATTTAAGAACCAATAATGAGCTGAAATTCACCCCAAATACCTCATCTTAACTCCCCTGGTTGATCTTTGGCCCCTGGGTTTATGTTTTCATTTCGTTTTTGTCGTTTCTTTTTTTTCGTCAGAGTTTTGCGTGCGTGCCAGCGACTTGAAATAAACCGCATACGACGGCGGCACCCATGGCACCTCTGCAGGCCAACAGCTCAGCACAAACATTTTCGTATATATATATATATTTAGTATATATATAGGCCGCCCACACAAACATGGCTTTAAAAATAAAGAAACTGTGAGGACGTCATGTCATTCACACGGCCCAGTGCCTGACCAGAGTCCGTTGGAGTATATAAACGCAGCCTCGAAGGGAGCGCAGGATGTGTGTGTGTGTATGCCACTTGCCACTTTCCACTTTCCACTTTCCACTTGGCACTCGGAAAGTGAGACTCACCCAAGGCCCCCGTTAGCCCGGCCTGGGTCCTGGGCTGAAAATGTGTTCGTTATACTTGGCTTAATCAAAACATATTCAACCGAGCGTAAGGCTGTTTAAGTGGCTCGCTTGAGAGAGTTTGCGGCAAATACGCGCGACGCGACGCTACGCTACGCGACGCCGGGGGCCCAAGTTATTGTAACACAGCATTTGATTCCTTTGTTTCAGCAGCATGGAGCAAAAATTTAATTGTATGAAATTAGCAGAGAAAAAGAGAGAAAAGCTGGAAAAAAGCAGGGAAAATATAGAAAGAATCCTATGCATCGCTGCACTGCTCTCTGAGTGTGTGTGTGCTGTGCGTGTGCTCTAATGACAGACAAACAATTAAACTTGACATTTCGCCATTGTTCGCCACACACACACACGCATTTACAGGACACGCTTCTATTGTTGGTGCCCACACGCTCCACGAGTATCCTTGAGCAAATGCAATTAGATGGCTCTCAATACGCGAACATTAATGGCAGAATAACGGGGGAGATTGTCGTTTGTCCTTGCTTGTTTTTTCTATTTTTCTTTCCCCCCCCCCCCCCCACGCTTATTGTTATCGTTATCGCCCATCGTTATCGTTGGCCTTATCCTTTCGGATTCATTCCGCTTGGCTAAATGCTTGCTCGCAAATTATGGCCTGCCTGGGGGCCATGCGGGATTTATAGCGTCAATATATATATTTTTATTTGCTTTTTGAAAAGTTCAAACCAAATACAATTAAACTATATATCCCACTATATCCTTTATAGCCTTGTAATTGGCTTGGCTGGCTGTACAAATTGTTGCTAATAGGCTTGTGAGTAAAAGTTATGCCAGGCCAATTGTTTAAATTTTTTTAAGCTGGAAATTTGTTAGTTATTTAATAGAATTTTGTGTATAAATGTATTTATCAGGCTTTTGGTTTATTTATTAGCGCCGCTGCCTGGCAAATCCAATTTGCTAGCTATACTCCCAATTTCAGACACTATATAATGCCAACCGCCGATCAAGGTAAAACTTAAAGCTTGGCAAGTGAGTGCTTAGCTTTAGCATAACATCTGTATCCAGGTATCCCGGTATCCGGGAGGCAGCTCCTCGAGCCGCGGCGGTGTCCCGTGTGTGCTGTGTCTGTCAATGCATGCAAAATGCAAACAATTGAGCTGCGAGACGAGCGCCGGGGTGGCAGAAGGATGGCAGCTTGGCACCGGGCTGGCAGTGGAGCGCGTTATTGAAAATGATTTTTTAATGCGCCACTGACATGGTCTTTCTGTCTCCCCTGGGCCACAGGCTCCACTTTATGCTCCTTCTGCATCCTGGCTGCGTGCCGCGGCAAATCATTTTGTGGCAACTTTCTATTTACATTTTTTTCCCCCGGTTTTTTTTTTCGTTTTATTTTTTTGTTTTGCCTTGTGGCATTTGTTTGCCTTCGCCTTTGTTTTAAATTAAGTTTTTCTGGCACTAAGGCCACGCCTCAGCCAGTTTCCGTGTTCCCCTCTCCCCTGAGGCATTCCATTTCCATTCCGTTTCGGTTGCGTATACGTAACTTTCCCACCTGGTTACGCGGCGTATACGTATTTTTTTGTATTTATATAAATTCTTTTTTTTTTAAGTTAAAATTCAAGCTTTTGCGTATACGTAATATGCTGTCGTTAGCTGCGCATACGTATTTTTAGTTAACTTCAACGAGAACCACCCCTTTGCCCATTCATCGTCCTTGGCGGAAGCCTTGTGTTGACATTGAAATTGTAAAAATAATTTCCCATACGCCTCAAACTCAAACTAAAACAAAAAAGCGACACAAACACAAACACTAAGGCCAAAATGGTCCTGCGGCTTTTCCGTTTGTTCCGTCATTCGGTTTTGTTGTTGTTGTTTTTGCTGCTCCTGCGTTACGTTGTCGCCGAGTCCTTTCAGTCAAATGGCCAGAAAGCAAACACAATTCAAGGTGCCATCCGAGTGCCGGGGTCTCTAAAGTAAAGTGTATGTGTGTGTAGATGGGTGGGTGGTTGGTTGGTTGGTTGTGTGCACCTGGGGGGTGTGCGTGTCCACATGTGTGTTTAAAGTCCGCTTTGACAATGGCTGACCTACCCAGAGGCTTCTGTTTCACTGGGCCAAAGAGGCAGGGGCAGAGATAGAGAGGCAGAGGGACAGGGAAACGGAGAGACAGAGAGACAGAGGGACTGAGAGCCACAGAGACAAGTCCCCATTATGGGATAAGCTGATACGCACTGAACGAACGTCAGGTAATGCCATGTAATTACGACTGCTCTCTATGGCAACCACTGTGCCGCACAGTGGGCAGTCTATCTCTATCTCTCCCTCTCGATTGCTCAATCGGATTCAGACGTCTTTTGTCTGCGCTGCTCATTTGATTTTGGATCAACTGAGGCTCCATTTCCCACAATTTTGGGTG
The DNA here is from genome assembly GCA_035045905.1 of Drosophila anomelani. NCBI lineage: Eukaryota > Metazoa > Arthropoda > Insecta > Diptera > Drosophilidae > Drosophila > Drosophila anomelani. The sequence continues at coordinate 2,163,068 of JAWNOO010000076.1, forward strand.
AAATCAAAAGGGAAACTAAAGGAATTTTTCAAACCTTGGCTTGAGCAATACATAAAAGCAATTATAGCAAGAAAAATATATACAAAGAAGTGGAAATCTTGAACAAATATTATTCCAAAATAATCACAAACTGAATCTGCTTCAAATAATATAACAAAATAATTACAAGACACCATTTTTAGTTACGCTTGGTCTTAGTACAAATGCAAAACTGCTGTAATTTCGGGGCCACTATTATGTATCCTTATTTAGGCAGCATAAAGTGTGGGTGTTTTGGCCCCAGCCGCTGGCCATGGCAAGCTTCGCATAGCCAGCCAACCGAAAGGACCTCCAACGCGGGGCTTAGCATCCCCCAAATGGGCCCGCTCATACATCACCTTTAATGGGCATTATGTGTAAGCAAGCATTTAACTCTAAATGTCCGGCAACATTACAAACAATTGAATTAGGGCCCCAGTGCTGGAAACACCCACCGCAGGACCTCTCTTGGCGGTGCAATTTTGCTGGCATTTAAGCGGGGGAGAGCGGGAGCTTAGCTGGCAAAACGGTGTCTGTATATATACACACCATACATATATATATATCTGTATATATCTAGCTGTATCTGCCAGCTAGGGGATGGGGACCTGGGCTAACTATATTTAGCCATAAGCCGGCAACACACTCATCTCGCCCGACAAGGGGCCTGTGTTTGCCTGGCTAAACTATTTAGCGACTAAACTACTTTTTGCCTGTTCACTGAATTTCAATGCGACCATTATGGGGCGTCTCGTAAATATAGAGTCAGTCGGTTGATGGTGCGGCCTTTAACGGTGAGTGGCCACACACTCGCACACTCTCAGCCTGTTCGGGCTGTCGTGAACGTATTAGATTGGTTTGGTAGCCCGGATCTGGATGCCGATGGGGCTTCAGGTCGGGTCAGCAGGCAACAACTTCAGTGGGGGGGCGAACAATTACAGCAGCGAGCTCAAATGATGCACAAACTATTCCAGCAGCAGCAGCAGGTTTGCTGCAGTTGTGTGTTTGTGCTGCTCTCGAAGCGATGTGTCTATATAAAATACCACCCACTCGAAGCGGATGCGATTGAGGCGCTGACAGCGCATAATTAGCGCACATAGAGAAAGGAGGGGAGGGCAGAGAGGGGGGGACCAGGCTAAATAGCTAAATAGTTGAACCCCCCCCCCCCCCCGACCTCCCAGTAATCGGTTGAGCCGGAAGTTGGAAAGGAAAGGAAAGAGGAGCGCCTGAGAGAGACAGAAGGCAATAGTCAGAAGTAATGCCGGTAGGGACTGCCAAACACTTCAACTAATTGAGCGATCAGCGGAAGATGATGCGGCGGAATCAATGCACGAAAATGGACACAGGACACACACATGAGAGCGAGGGGCGAAATGCTTTTGGGGATATTCAATTACAAGCCTTCCTAATTAACGTTCTGCTCCGCGGTTGCGTGGCCCTTGCCCCAGTCACTTAATGAGATTTTCCACCAAATGAGCTTACATTACCCCCACTCCTCCTGCTACACACACACACACACACACACACACTCAGTATCGAATAGAATTTAGTTAATTGAATTTCGATGCGATTTATGTCTGCAAAATGCAATTTTCCCGCATTAATGGCCGGGGCCCTCGATGGTCCTAATTTTTGAAAGGCATCGCATCTCTCTTCGCGTAGCAACTCATCAGCAAGTCTCATTTATCATTATTAATGCGGACTCTGAGTTTCGTGGAATTTCGGTTTGGGGGAAAAGCGTAACCAGAGCATTGCCGAGATATAACCTCTCTTTCCGGTCTCTCCCTCGCCCTGGCACATGTAATTTAACTCATTAGCCAAGCCAAACAAGCAAACAGCGCGGGGATTTCGGTGCTCCGGTCTCTCTGGTCTCCTCTGGTCTCCTCTCCCTGTGGCAGATGGGTCAGTGTTCAGTCAAATAAATGCGGAGCGAGCAACATTTTGAAGCCTGACACCGCACAAGGCAAACATAAGGCCACCCCTCCCCGGTGGCAAATTAATTAATTTCCATTTGAATTGCAGAGCAAGCGCTAAGGGGAGGAACACTGAACACCGAACCGAAATTGAAACGAGACCAAAAATAAAAAACAAATCCCCAACCAGGCAACAAATTGGGAAAAAATGATATAAATAAATATAAACATGGCTGGGGTGATGGTAAAAAGCGCACACACTATACAAAAGGACAATAAAGCGCTTTTAATTAATTTCTTTCGCGGCCAGCGTCAAGGTGAAGCCAAACAAACGCAGAAAAAAGAAATATATATATATATATAGTATATATATATATATGCAAACGGAAAACGTTGGAAATCCGTCGAGTGCCTGACTCTTGGCGAGTGCGAAAAAGTGTTGCCGCTCGTGATTTATGTTTCGCAAAACGAAACGGCAAAAGGAGAAGCGGAATTGAACGCTGTCAAGGGGGTGTGTGTGCGTGCGTGTGTGTGAGTCAAGTGAGTGCAAAAACTGCATGCAAATAGCCAAATTTGTCCTGCAGGCTTGACATTAATGGTGGCAGAGCCAGCAGGAGAAGCTGGAACCCGCTCCCAATATCCTTTTGCCGCTGGACGAGAAGCCTTCATTAGTGGCAAATATTTTTGGGTATTTTAAGGCACCTTCTTTTGGGATTTTATGGAGACTTCTTAGGGACCTTTTTTTGGAATTTTCTTGGGGACTAGTAGATCCTTCTGGACTACTTATTTTTTATATAACCCAAGTAATCTGCAGCTGTTAAAAAACAGCCAAATTCTTGGCAAGTTCTTTTGGAAATTCCTTGATAAATTTCTTTATAATTGACATATTAAAATAGGCAAATAGTTTCTTGCTATAAACTTTTAAGTATTAAAATAGGGTACAAATTTATGGCCAATGCTGCGTATACGTAATATTTTAGTCCTGACATTACGTATACGTTATGTTTTAGTCCTGACATTACTGTTGAAAACCTCAAAATTCCTGGGAAATTATTGAGAAATTTCTATAGAATTAAAATTTTTAAAATTACCAAAAAAGTAGACATTTCTGGCCAAAGCTGCGTATACGTAATATTTTAGCCTTGACATTACGTATACGCTGTTAAAAACAGGAAAATTCCTGGGAAATTATTGGGATGTTGGTATAAAAGTAACATTTAAAATATTACAAAAAAAGAATACCAATTTCTGGCCTAAGCTGCGTATACGTAATATTTCAATCCTGACATTACGTATACGCTGAAATTACGCATACGCCATGTATTCGCAGAGAAACTCAATCGCGTAGGCAGAACCATCTTAAAGCCATCGAGCACAACCAATGCGTTCGGGTGTGGGCTTAATTACAATTTTATTGGATTTCATACGCGGCATACGCCGACGGCGGCACGGCCGGGGGCAGAGACATCAAAAACATTGCCGCCGTCGACATAAATTAAGCATAATAAATAAATTACTATAATTATAAAATGTGTGAGAGCCGCGGCGACATGGAATAAAAGCCAGTGAAAATTACATGAAATATCGCAGAAAAATACGGGAGAAATAAAGGGAAAGAGGAACCAAAACCAAAACCAAAATGAAACGAAACGAAACGTGTAAACAAAATGCAAATGAAAAAGCAATACAATATTTGCCATTTACATATATCAAAAGCACATGCGAGTGTGTGTGTGTGTGTTATTTCGATTTATGTTGTGGCAACAGCAACTGCAGGCGACAGCCAAGGACCTGCAGCAGCAGTCAGGAGTCAGGCTGAAATTTGCATGTCAGAATCAAATGCGACAGTTTTGACAGCTTGCCGGGCTCATTATTTGCATACAGATGATCATAATGACGCTGGGCGATGAGTGGCGACAAGGCAGGAGTATGCAGGAGACAGCCAGGACCTCATCTGGCTCGCACCGGAGGCCTGGTCCTTAAACAAATCGCAAAACGCATGACAATGACTGACTTTTGCTTCGCAAATCAACATTGAACTTTGGCCTTGAAGGTGATTTTTTGAGGGTTTCATTGAGTAAGTTTCAAAAAAAGGGAAAAATAAGGAGTTTAGGGGGATATAAATCTAAGAGCTTCGTAGAATTTTATGAGGGAAAATGAACTATAAAATTGACAATTCAAAACCAGAAGATTTAATACTTTGTATGCTTAAATTATAAACTAAGTTATGTGGCTTTCGACTGTTCCTATAATTTATTTTAAAAGTATTCCATAAAATCTTCTATTCAAAATGCTTAGAAATTTATATAAATACAGAAAACATACTCTAATACTTGATATTAAAAAAGCCGCAAGACTTTATCATAATTCTAAGAAAATGACTAGAAAATACTATAAATCATAAAATAGAAATGCATAAATCCTGCTTTTAAATGATTTTACTTTCAGAGTTTAATTGAATTTACTTGGAAAAGACTCTTCAAAATCTGTAGAATTATTATTCACTTCAGAAGCACTTGATAAAAACTCAATAAAAAGAAATGTTATGTGCATTAGCTTTTATTTCAATTTAAAAATAGCTCAAAATGTCATAATTTATCTTAGAAATCACCCTTGAATACTGCCCTCCGTGCTAGACTCAAATCTGTGTCATAATTTCATAATCTAACTTCTACCAGAATCATTTGAATCCAAACTCCTCCTTCCCTTCCCTATAAAACCAGACATCAAAGGGACATCATCGTTCCTGTGAGTCCTCTCTGTAATTTCATTACAAATCAATGGCTGCAGAGACTATTTTCCCTTCCCCACCTCCTCTTTCCTCACTAAAGGTTGTAACGATTAATATACGAATATTGATGTTCTTTAAATTTGAAATAAGGTCGGACTGCTATATGTCCAGCAATCGGATTTATTTAAGCTGCACACACACAGCTGTGATCTGATTTAATTTGCCCACCGATGCCACATGTCATTTTCCCTGCAGGGAAGGGGAGGGCAGGGGAGGGCCAGGGCAATGTGTCAATATTTATGAACTATTATTGAACATTTGACGGAGCTGATGACGATGATGATGTAAAAACAAGCGGGAACGGGAGCAGCGCTTTACATTAGCCCGCGTTGAGGCAAGAGAAAAATTTAATTAAAAAGTAAAAGGAAGTGGAAGTGGGCTGGGAGGGGAGGGGAGGGGAGGACTATGGCAGGACTATGGCAAGCCAATTTATGACAGCGACGACAAGGAGGCATGCGGCATGAGGCACGAGGCACACACATGTGCTATATGTCCTGTGTCCTGTGCTCTGCTCCCGGAGCAGAGGTCCCGCGGAAAATGCAAAAAGCGAAAATTAATGGAAAATTAATTAAGTGTCGTTTAATGTTGTCTCAATGTAAACGCTTTCAACGCAGCGCAAATTAAATTGTTGATGCCATATAGCAGGACCACTCAGGACCTTCCCTCTTTCGCCCCGCATCCTCGGTGGCTGCTTTTGATTTATTGGTTTTCTTCTGACGCTTCCTTTTTTTTCTTTCTTTTTTTTTTACTGCTGCTGCATTCTGAAGGCTCAGTTAAGCGTTAGCCTGGCCATAAAATTACATTTTTCCGCCCTCCCCTTTCCCCCATTTTGACCACATGGCGTATGCGCAATCTCAACAAGCAGAGGCAAAGCAGAGGAAAGTTTTCCATATGCAAAGTGCAATGGAAATTGCAATTTTTCATGCGGCTTCCCTTTTGGCTTTTGCCTGCCATCCCTCCATCCTTCCTTCCTTCAATTCATTTCAATTCAATCAAATGCAGTGGTACTGCCTCTAGCTAGATCTAGATCTGGATTGGGATCGGTTATATTGGCACACTTACCTTTTTGCAGTAATCAAGCAAATCCATTTTATCACGCAAACATGTGGCGCCGGTTGTCTTCTTGCTGAGGTCCGTCACCCAGCGGCCCTCCTCGGACAGATATTGCGGCTGATAGATTTGCCCGGCCTCGCAGAGCACGGCTATTTGTGGCTCCCATCGCGGCGAGGCGGCCTTTTAAAAGGAAACAGAGAAAATGTTTAAAAATTAGTCAAGGAAATTATTAGAAAATTAAGGGTATAGTAATTATTGATGATGATAATAATTAAGTTGGAGTTAAAAAATCGGTTTTAAATATCATTAACACTTTCTTTAATGTTTTTGCAAATATTTTCAAGGTCTTATGACTTGGCCAAATCCAGCTACTAATTCGTTTAACTGTTTCCCCTTACCTCTCCCCCATTGAACCTTAATAAGTTGTCACTGTCAGTGGCGAAAATCAGGCGATATATTTCGAGAATTTGCAATTCTGTGCAGGGCCAACAATGCGTATGCGTAATGTGTGATGTGTGATGTGTGCATGTGCTGTGGTTCTGACTCTGTGTATATATACCAGGATATTCCAGGGTGTGTGTGTGTGTGTGGGAGAGGCATCAACAAAGCCATAGACAAGACAGCACAACAGCAGCCGCAACAGCAGACAAAGACATGCCAGGGCACATTAATCATACGCCACATTGTACAGGCACAACCCACATTTCGAGGCAGCCGCATCTGAAGGGGGCGTGACAAAGCGATAAAAAATGATGACCTGCTAGGAGCCAGCACCATCGATGGACCCTAGCCAGGGGGAGGGGAAGAGGAAGGGGATATAGAGGAGGAGGAGCTTCTCTTCCCGTTCCTAATGTGTGTGCCAAGAACAATTAATGGCCGTCATTAGGCAAAAGGCGTGGCCAGAGCCGAGTCCTGAGTCCCGTGATTGTGATGGCGATTGCTTAAATGCTTCATTACCAGCTGACAACGGACCTGGACTGATGATGAACCTGGTCTGCCCAAGGCGATGATGAATGTCTGGCCAAATTATGCATAACGATTTGAATTGATGCATTGATTGATTGACGACGACGAGTATTGTGGGGAAAAGGATAAATAAAGACAGGACAGGACAGAAATTAAAGCACTTCCAAAAGAGTCTATAAAAGTAAAGATTTTATCTTTATAATAATTATAAAGATGAACTCACATGAAATTCATTTATATTTTCAATTCTTTTGGGACTCTTCCACTTTTATCAGTGCAGAAAAACACTTGTCACGGGCTGGAGACCATCAAAGGGATAATCACCGGAGACAATCGGTGAGAATCAGTGAGACGACTAGAACAGAGAGGAATTAGGGGGTAGGGAATGCCAGCTGACTACTGGATTTGCAGCTGACTTGAGAAACAATGCCGGCTCTGATTGCAATCAAAGCGAGTTGCTGCCGAGAGCCAGTCAGAGATTTGCACTCGTCGTTCGCTCTTTGTCTCTCTCTGCAATTATGGCCAGCAACAATGGCAAATCTCCTGCCTTACCGGGCGATCCGCGCTTTACTTTGCTTTCCAACAGCTTAAGTCCCCGGGTTTTGTTTCAATTTTTTGCAGCCTCTGTTTTTTTTTTTTTCTGCCAGAGCACAATCAAAGTGGAGCATCAGGCTTTTCCATACCCGGGATTTCCCATTTTTCCCCCTTTGTTTGCTGCATTTCCATTATTCTGCTGCTGCTGCTGCTGCTGCTGCTGCAGCAGGCGCGATTCACGGAATCCGGAGAATGCACTCATTGATTCATGAACAGGGTGGCTGGTGCCGGAGCACTTTCCCGGAAAATGATCCCTGCGAAGTGGGAAATTGGTTTGGGACTTAATCGAGAAGGCCAGCAGGCAGCAGACATCAGGCAGCAGGCAGCAGGCAGCTGGTGGGAATTATACCCAAGAATGTTTCAAGGCTGCACTTGAGAGCTTTCCCAATTAATTGAAAGCGATTTTCCTCGCTCAGCCGCTCTCTCTCTCTCACTCCAGCTTAAGTGCATTCCCCAAAGGAGGAGCAGCTCAGAGCTCAGAGCTCAGAGCTCAGAGCTCGGAGCTCGGTGCTCCAATAACAAATGTGGTAAATTGATTAAATGGAAATGCACTCGCTGTAATGATGCCCTAATGCATTCACAATTATTGATCGGCTCCCTATATACATACATATACATACATATCCTTGCAACGGATACTTGTAAAACTTCATTAAAAGCAACTTCCGGTTGCCAGGCAGCAGCTGAAATATGCATTGCCCAGGCCTAGCAGTAAGAGTCCGGCCAGCAGCAGGCGTTCAACTATTTCAAAAGTAATTAAGTTGGCAAAAAGGCGCCAACAACGCCGCTCCGGTTCAGCTTTTGTTTGTCACTTTGTCAGTTCTGCCGCTCGGCTGCCTTGTGACATGAAGGGTGGCGGGGGAAATGAAGGAAAGGCGAGGAAAAGGGCTGAAAACATCAAGTGACAGAGGCGGGGCCAGCAATTTTTCCAGGCAATCTAATAATTCAACCAAAAACAACAATACACTACGAATATGTGTGTGTGTGTTCTGTATACTCAGAGTGTGTGTGTGTGTGTGTTTGTTTATGCAGATTTTGTTTGCACTTGTTGTTGCCGCTGCCGCTGCTGCTGCTGCTGCTGCTGGTGGTGTTTACACTAACACCAACAATGGCATATGCCAAACAACGGGTCAGAGGCAGCGCCAGAAGTCGGGATTCCGGACTCAGGGGCGTGGCGAAAACAGGACTTTTCCGTAACGGGGTGGCAGGTGCGGGGGGAGGGGGTAGCAGGGAGCAGCAATAATAATGTCGCTAGCCATGGCAACGCAATGTGCAAACAAAAAACACAAAGACACAATTTTGTAATAACGTTGAGCCACGGCAGATGGAAGGGGCGGGGGTATTCCCTGAAAGAGGAAGCGCCGCCATATGGAGTGCATGTCCTGCGACAATTATGCAGAATATCCCCAGCTTTATGCCATGGCCAAAATAATGAGGAAAGACAGGAGCAAAGGGGAGTGAACAGGAGCGAAGAGGAGTGAACAGGAGGGATAGGAAAGACAGGAGTGGAAAGGAGCCAACAGGAACAGGAGATGGTGAAAGGAGGAGAGATCAGATGGGAGCAGGGGAGTGATCAGTAGTAAACAGAGAGTGAATAGGAAGTAAACAGAAGTAAAAAAAAGAAGCCAGGAACTCAAATAAAACTATCTCATAGCTTGAAAAAATCCTCTAAAAAAGAAAACTAAAAACTAAACCCACTCAAATGCCGAACCTTAAACTCTTCGATAATCGAAAACTCTCGACAAGAAAATGGTAATATTTCGATTGGCTGACCAATATGCGTGGTGTTTATCCCTGATTTTGCAAGGGAAATTGCTGTGACTCTGCGCCGCCTGCGGCCTGCCATCGCAGCCATAATGATGCAGCCAGCAACCAAATCGAAATGGAAAAGGGAGGAGGGGCTCCGCCAGCTGAGCTGAAGCTGAAGCTGAAGGAGCCGCCTAACTGACAGGCGACAAAAGGAAATTGCAGTAGTGCCAGTCAGCCAACGAAGAGTGTTAACTGTGGGTAGGTGTTTGCCAGCGGAAGGGGCCTGTCAACGTAGGGGGGAGGGAGGGGAGGTTGGTTGGTTGGGTAATATGGTCGAGTGCAGCAACAGCAACAGCCACGCCCAACGGCCAAATCCGTCCAAGCTTCCGTCTGCCGCTGTCGCGTTGCTTCCTCTTCGTGAAAGGCAATCATGGCCATGTTTCTCCTCAGTCACACTTCAACCCCGCTTAACCCCATGCACAGAGAACAAAACTATAGTAGAAGAGATAAGGGTTAACTGATATCTCAATCTCAAAAGGAAAATATTTAGCTAATTTTCCCTACAGAAAATCAAAAAGTTAACTACAACAATCACTAAAAATGAGCTAAAAATAATGCTTAAACCAATCAAGATTGAAAATTTGTTCATGTGCAGGTCTCCGTAAAGGACTCCTCTGGCGAACACAGGACACACGCCCCTTTGCATCCGCAGTGTTTGCTGAACAAGCTGAAAGGGCGACAAATTGTAATCAAATGCACGCATGAGTATGTGTGTTTGAGTGTGTGTGTGAGTGTGAGGGGCGTGGCCCCGTGTGTTGTGCCAGGTTTTCGCTTGTTTCCCCGGCCAAAGAGAGCGGAAAAACACGCTTAATCGACAGAGATGGCGGCGACTGTTCAGGGAAAATAGTGGAAAGCCATTGATTAACTTGCTGGGTCCAGGCTCCCAGCTCATAAAGTTGCCAAGTAATTGGAGTTTCAATTGGAGCAGCAGCAAAGTATGCAAAGGGGGGGAAACGGAAACGGAAATGGCAGTTGGAAAAGCAGGAAAAATGTGATTACAGGCAGATGAGTAGTCACTTTACATGGCAAAAGACCATAGAGATATGGTTAGCTCTGGACTGAAATCAGACATAAAACTTAAACACTGAAAAGTAGGCAACACAATTTAGGGCCAGAAAGGTCCTTTGGCTAGCGATTTTGTGAGAGAAACTTAAGTTTAAGTGAAATATGACGAATAAAGTCAGGGAAATGCTAATGCCAGATAATCCAAGTTAGAACTAATCTTTCTGATCAGCAAGTGAGCCAATCACATAGTTCCTATAGCTGATTAGTTAGAAAAAAATATATTCTATTAAATCTTTATACTGAAGTTTCAGTAAAACTTAAGCATAAAACTAAAAAATCAAGAAAACCCAAGAAAAACACCAAGTTTCTCATCAACAAGTCAACTCTTTATATATTTAATCTAACCAAGTCGAGAGACTCGCATGAAATCTAATAAAACCAAGGTGAAGGAAAATTGCATTAGCACTGCAACCGGAAATGAGGGCAACCGGAAGTGCCTGGGATTTAATTCCCCCGCCACCCGAGATGGGACTCAACTCAAATCAATCACCTGTTTGCTGCTCCTCGACTTCGTTTATGCCACAACAAATTAAATGGAAGCAAAGCTCGGAAAAACTTTGCTGAATTATGGCCGTTCTTATGCTTTTTCAAATAAAAGAAAAAAAAATACCAAAAGGCGCTTATTTCCGCTTTTCCCAGAGAGAGAGCAAGAGAGATATGAAAACCGCGCAGTCAATTCCAACTTTCGATTTAAAGAACTTAAGTCCCTGGCAGCCAAAGGGGCGTGGCAGGAGCGCCAAGCGAAAGCAAGCCGGGCAATAAGTACTTCAGGGGCTACTTATAATGGGCATCCCCCAAAGAGACGGGGGAGCAAATGGGTGGGAATAGAGGGGATGGTGGATGCAGAGGGGCCAGAGCGCGGGCGTAAAGACGACAGAAACACAATTATGTTAATGTTTACTCGACCGTAATTAACTCAAATTTATGATATTTTAATTTCGCCCAAGCGGGACACTCGACAGAGAGAGAGAGAGCCCAAAAAGAGCGAGACCCAAACCGAAACAAACAAAAGAAAATTGCGTTATAATAACACACGTAAAAAAAACGTTACCTCCCACGTCGCCACCCCACTTTTCTTCCTTCGGCCTGGCCTGTTATGCCTAATGCGAGTTGGAGACAAATAGAATTTTAATGCAAAATAAAACGCAAAAATTCTTCTTCTCTGCTCTCCTTGTTTAAGTTGTGTCCTTTTTTTGCTGCGGCGACAGGCGAAGGAATAACAAATGCGTTTTGGCCTGATCGACGAGGATAATTACAGTGAAGGCCCAAGACAGGCAGGATGCTTGAAAAACAAAAAAGAAAACAAAAATCTATATACCCAAGATATTTGGAAAAAAAATGATATATACTTTTTTTTAGGAGAGTGAGAAACAAATAAAAGACTAATATGGGGGATTTAACATATGGAAGGCTTTCAGTTTGATGATTGTTTAATGAATTATATATTTCCTGTTACAACAAATGTTACAAATTAGTTGAGAGATTAATTCAGAAACCAAGCTATATGTATTTTCGATTCTTAGGTGATTTTTCCATAAATAATTTATAGGAATAGTCATTCTTAAATAACATTTTAAATGTTATATCAAATATAATATATATTTTATAATATTTACTTTGAAACTAAATCAGAAACCAAACTATAAAATATCTAAGAAAATCATTAAGAGGATTAGGAAAGTTTCCCATGTTTTTTTTAGAGGGCATTATTTAGTTTTAGTCAATTTTTTGCACTGGAAAAAAAGAACAGCCCAGACAATTACAAAATCCAACCTTTTCGATTGCTTTGGACCTGACAGCTATGAACCGCCCTGTTCCCGAGGGCAAGTGGTGAGCGTGAGCTGGGTTCAGGACATTCAAATTATGCTTTTTGCATGTTAAATTTGCGGACCAAACAACAAAGCAAAGGAAATGAGCACGAAGGCCCAGTCAGGGGTGGTGTCAAAAGGGGGGTCAACACACACACACAGAGCAACAAAAAAAACCCATAGCCGTAGCAGGGGAAGAGGGAGGGGAAGGAGCCCAGAGAAAACAAAAACAAATTGTGAAAAATAGCCACAAGCCAGGGGCGCAGCGGGAGGGGGTGATAGGGGGGAAGGGCGGTTGCCTAAGTAGCGTGTCGCTTGAAGTAAGTCAAAGTTGGAAAATGGAATGAAACGTTTTTCGCTATATACTCGCCAACATCTTCTTTTTTTTGCCTTTTTTTCGCCATTTTTGTTGGGTTTTTTTTCTATATATTTTTTTTTTGTTTGTGTAGTCATACACACACACACACACACAACACCCAAAGACAGGGCAATTATTTATGAGTTTTCTACGTTCGCCGCCTGTCTTTTGTGCATTTTCGCTTTTTGCCATTTAACTTTTTTCCTTCCTTTTTTGCCATCATGATTTTCCTGGTTTTTTTGCTCGCTTTTCGCTTGTTTGTGGCTCAATTTCGAGTGTCAAAAACCTTGTTGTTCTTGTTGTTTTGCTGATGATGACTCAGCACACTAAGCTGGCCTGGAATTTTCTCCCCCACACTCGCACGAACACCACCAACCACCACCCACCACCCACTCCCCTACTCCTACTCCTGCTCCTCTCCGAGTTTCACTAGTTTTTCATTTATTTTTTCGCCCACTTTCTCTTCCGGACTTTTCCGGATTGAAGTCGAAACGTGCCTAAGAGTGCGGCATATGTGTGCGTTAACACACACACACACACACACAATGATACACATTCTGGAAAATGCAGATCGAAGGCTTTGAGAGGCGAGGAACTGCTCGAAACTCGAAACTTTTTCGACCGAAAAAACTTTCCAGCAAAAGTAAAGCCGAAAATAACGACAACAAAATAACAGCAACAAAAAATACAAACATTTCTTTGCATGTGTGTGTCTCCCTCGCACACAGGTGAGTCGCTGGACTTTGACAGGACTCACTCACTCACTCACCCACACGTATGCAAATTGAAATTAATTTTGTGAAAAGTGCCTGCAAGTATGCAACACAATTTTTCCAAGACAACTTTTCTGAACGGGCTCCCCCACTTTTCCTATCTTTTTCCCCCTCTCTGTGTGTGTGCGAGCGTGTACTTTCTAATTGATGCTGCTGAAAGCACTTTTAATTACATTTGCGGGCGGCTCTCTGGCACCAGGACCCCCTCGCTCTTCTCCCTTTCCCAACTTGAAACTCAACTCAACTGAAAACTGGAGTGCCAGAGAATGCTCATCGTCCTCGTAATCATCATCATCATCAAAGGGGAGTTAATAGATTTTTTTCAGACTTTTCTGTATATCTAAGTTTCCCATATGATATATCGTGATCAATATCGTATCAAGAAAATTGTATCAAAAAATTACAGAAAAGATATTATTATTATATATAAATTTGAAGTAGAATATCATATAATATATATCGCACTGTTAACGTATTGATTTATACTTAAAAAGTCAAAATATCGACAAAATATTTTGTTATACAATCTTTGGGTTTGGGAAAATATTGCATTTCTAGTTGAAATATTGATATTATAATACAAGAAGCAAATAGGTTCAAAATTATAAATTAGTTCGCTATGAAACAGATTATCTATTTATTGCTAGTATTTATATATCTGTATTCTCAGTCATCTCTGTTTAAATGAATTAAAAATTAAAGTCAGAATAATTCAGAGAGTTTCGGAAATTTTCTTTCCCTGCAGAAATTTTAGTACGCTCCTCCTTCTGGCCAGCAGTAGTAGTTCATCATCCTTGCAATGGCATTTTCAATTTCAATTTTTGCACTTTTATCGGCAACTCTGGGGGGTTATTTCCTCCCTTTCCCCCGCCCCTACCCGTTGGCACCTAATTGATTTGTGCGCAGCATCCTTGGCATCCATATCGTATCTATCTCCTGCAGGAGCTCTTCAATTATACAACTTTTGGTCCCGAAATGAAATTACTCAAGTTTGGCTGGCTCTCTGGCAATGCTGCTGCTGCTGCGTTTCTTTGCATAATGTTTGATTCCCTCTGTCGCCTTTGCCTCTGATAATTTGGGTCACTCCAGAGGACACCCCTGCCAGTCGCCAGTCTCCAGTGTCCAGTGTCGAGTGTCGAGGGTCTCTTGTGCGGTTCATTATTCCTCGATTTGCTGCAGGTCACCTCAGTCTACAGGCTCCTCCTCCTCTTCAGCTCATTTCATTTCATTTCATTCCATTTCACTTCATCTGAGTTCATTCGATTTCCATTTTTTATTCAGCTAATTGAGTGCGAGCTGGAAACTGGGTAGGGAAATTGGGCAGGAGTGCGTTTAATGGCCCTAGATGACAATTGAAAGCTCATTTGTTATGGCCCCGAATGTGCCTAATCGATGCCTATTCGCCATGATTCATATTAGAGAGAGCAAAAATCAGGAGTTGATAAGGAAATTACTGATTTATAATATTAAATTTAAGGACTAATGGACGGGATACTAATGGTCCCACTAAGTACTGCCCAGCTGAGAGGCAATTATATCGAAAGTAAATGTAATTTCTTTTCAAAGTACATCTCTTTTGAAGGCAAAACCATCCAAAATCAGCACAAATCATGGAAAATTTGTGTTCTGCAATGAAAGTTCATTATAAACTATGCAATGCCTAATTGGTAGAAATTAAAATGAATTTTAAGAGAAGGGAAAATCCACTCGGATTCGGATAGCTCTGCCATTGAACCGCATTTCGGGGCCAATCGACTAAATTATCAACTAGTTGTAGCCGCGAACTGTATAAAAACCATGTAGGGAAAAGGGCTAAGGGAGGTGGGAGGAATGTGGTAAGGGAAATGGTAATGGAAAAACCCAAACGAAGTTAACTGAAAAATTAACGCTGAATCAGCAAAGCAATCAACAAAAATTACGCAACATTAATGCGCTTACAAGCGGCGAGGGATCAGCTGCTGCTGCTGCTGGAAAGTGGGAAATGGGAAATGGAAAATATATACGAAATGTATGCCGAGCATGTGCGCCACTGCAGCCATAATGAAAATGCTGGGCTAACAACATTTTAATCCCGGCCACAAATTGCTGGGGCTTAAAGCCTCCGTTCGATAATAAATATGATTAATTTTACACAAAAAGCCAGGCCCAGCAGGCCGGAAAGCCGTAGGCCAGCCGTGAGAGCGACAGGGATGGCTGTCAGTGCAGATGACTAGAGCAAGATAGGGATGGCTTTATGTACTCTAAGTACAGTTGGCCGCAAAATACATGCGATGGGGGTAAAAGGGTAAAACTGTCGGGCTAAAATGCAATAAAGCTGCCAAAAACAAAAAACCTAATCAACAAATTATGGCAGGCAAGTGGTTTCGAATGGGGAAACCTAAAGATGGGAGGGAGGGCGAAAATATGGAAAATTTTGGGGAAAAGTCAAGCCGAGACACACAAAAAAAAGAGGGAGTGACAGTGTCTGCCTTGAGTTTTGGGAAAATAAATATAAATTATATATTATATGATTATAAATTGTATTTATCCAAAATTTAAGGACAGAAATTTAATTTCTGAATTAAAAATAAATACTGGGTATTTGTTTTAATACTAATCTTCCCACAAATACTAATTCCTAAATATATTAGGCTTGATTCTTGTTACAAACAATTTAAAGGTTTTAAATTGCAAAGACTTTTCTCCAAGTGAAGGAGTTGCAAGTGGACGTTATAGGACGATAGGACTCTGCATTCTTTTGCAATTCAATTAACTGTGAAAACTAATTAAGTGAGTCCTGCCGAGAGGATCCGATCCTTTGGCAGGCGGCGATGCAGGCGATTGCATGTGTGCGAGTTTATTGCATAGCAGACTATTTGGCATAACTTTTGGCCTGGCCAACAAACAACAAATTGAAATTGGAAGCTCAGGAGCAGAAGTAGGAGCAGAAGGAGGAGACTCCTTTTACGCTTCCTTCTCCTCCAGGACCCAAGCTCGTGCGTGTGCCAAGATGGCGACTTCGACAACACTTGGAGCTAATGGCTTCGCCGGCAGGAGCAGGGAGAACTTTTTCCACCGACACGCTACAAGACTGACAGCGACTAATTCCAGTCCCTCACTCTTCGCACTCCCTAACCCAGGGCTTCCTGCTCCGTCCTTGGTCCTTAACTCCTTTGCCTCGCATTCATTTTAATCGCACGAGCGTAAGCCAAACGGAAAGCTTTTTCAATTTGTTGCGAAACACACACACACACACACAAGATACTCGGATATTACGTATCTTACCTAGCCAAAAAAGATACTTAATCATCGGAGCAAGTTTCTGTAGCTCGTCCTGCGTCCTTCGTCCTGCACTGCGCTGCGCTGCGTGTGTTATCCGGTATTTAATAACCGAGCTTGGAGCTGGAAGCTGGAAGCTTGAAGCCAAAGCCGAAGCAATAAGAGCAACAATGGCGAAGCCAGAAACAAATTTGTGAGCATAATTTATGCCCTGTTGGAATAGAATTTCCTTCTTTGCCGGCTGGAAGCCCAAGCAGATTGAGAAGGATTCAGGATTTTAAGGAGTAGCGGGAGATGTGCCTTTCAGCTACCAAAAATAAGCTGAAATAATGATGTGGGATAACTAAAATTCTAGTAATTAAATTCCTAAGATCTTTATAGAAAAAGAGTTTCTATTTAGTATGATCCTTTTGAGCTTAATTTCCTCTTTAAGTGATGGCCTGCATCCTGCCCATTAACCCACATCCTCGGCACTGATTGATTGCCCATTGAGAACTGCATCGTGCCGGTTTTTTGGCCCCTGCAGCCGATGGAATGTTGACCCATTTGCGATTAGGTCTGACATCGCTTGCAGGATAAGTGCCGTCACACGGGGGACAAGGGGAAAAGGAGTAAAAAGAGGGAACTATCAGCAGAGAGGAGGACCAGGAGCTGACTCCTCAAATCTGAGACTACTCAAAAGACTGAGTAGGAAAATGAATCGCAGTGGTTTTGATAAGCGTCGATTTAAGGCGTCAAAGCACTTGGCACACTCATTACCACTCACACACACACACACACCGGGGCACTTGCCGGATAAATACCATGATTGAAGGGTGGCGGGGGAGCTGGAAAAGCTACCTAGTTCATTAAATCAGCCCTCTGTGGCTCTTTGTTTGAGAAACTCGTATTTCGTATTTCGAGTTTCGAGTTTCCCGTTCCCCTTTTCCCTTTTCCCGGCTTTCTTGTTACGTTTTTCTCATTATCTCGCTCCCAGCGTGGAGTCAATGAATGTGTTTATTCGAAACTGCAGTGGGAAGAAATGAAACCCAGGGGGGAGAGGGGAGTAATGGCTGGGAGAAAGGGCAGTCATGGCTGCTATAAAGCAGAGAAGCGCAGGGCAAGCTGAGGGCGTGACTTACGTGCATAAATTACAAACAGAAGCGGGCGCATTTCCCTTGCCCCTTGCACAGTGAATCCTTTTTTCCCAGCCGCCACATGGGGCGTATGCGCAATTTGGCCAACAGTAAAGTAGCAAGAATGAAAAAGGAGGCAGGGAAAGAGGGAGGCAGGGTGAAACGTTGACAGCGACAAGGTGTCGGCACACACACACACACACACACACACCCAGAACACTGCTCACAACACACCACACACCAACCTCCTCTCTGCCACACACACCCCCCCGTGACAGACATGCAATTTAAACTTTTTTTGCAAGCAGCAAGAACTCCTTCTTGTGCCTTCTTTTTTTTGTTGCTTCTGTTGTTCCTTTTGCTCGAGAAGATTAGCGGCAAGGGGCCAGAACTTATGCCCTCGACTCCGGCTTCCTTCCCTCCCAGGATATGCGTATCGAAATAAGTTGAAGTGAAGGGGCATCAGAGCATGAGCACAGGAGCCGAAGCAGGAGAGTCCCGGCTAGTGAGACATTTTAATTAAGTGCATCACAGGATGAAAGACAAAAAAGATCGTTAACAGCTGCCGAGAATTAAAAGGCATTAATCAGCTTTAATTGCTCATAAGTGGGTCTAGATACTGATTTATAGATTTTTTTTACTAGGAAATCGAATTTGAAGTTCCTTTTAATCCTTATCTTTATTTTAAATGAAAAATAATCATCACTAAGGCATGGTAAGCACCCCCGGGTATAGCCAAGCATGATTATTGAAAATCGATAGGAATATATCTTCACAAAAACGCTTTCATGCTGCGTGTTAATGGGTCACCCAAATGGGGAGAAGGGGGCGTGGCGCTACTGTCTGATGACTGCAATTACTTGAGGCGGAAATGGCACCTCGTCCTCGTCCTCGCTCTCTCTCTCCTCTCTCCTCATCTTCAGCAAAGAATCTTCCTGAAGGCAAAGCCAGGCCAAGCAAATGAACTTTAATTAAATTCTTCATATGCTCCGGCGTAATTCTTTCTTCCTTTTGTGGAGGTCCTACCCCCTGGCACTTCCTCTTCTGCCTCTGCTTTTGCCTCTGCTTCTGCTTCTGCTTCCTTGAGCAATGCCATTATAAAATGTGGTGGAGAGAAGCTCCTTCTAAATGGATTTTTGGGCGAGGCAAAAGTTTTACTTCAAGGCTTTGTCCTTGACTAAGGCAGGGAGAGCTGGCCAAAGAGTGGGTGTGTGTGGGCCCAGTTTTAAGGCCGATTTTAAGCTGAGAAATCCCCTGATTTTATTTCGGACACCTTCCCCGACTTATCTGCATTCGCATTCGTTTTAGTTTTGAGTTTAGAGCCTTTGCCTTTGACTGATAGGCGGCTCATCCTGGGTACTGCCCTTTCCTCTTTTTATCTCTTTACCTTTTTGGACCGTTTAGTTTTGAGTTTGCCGTGTAAATAAAATAAATTAAAATTGTTCCTTTTTATGAACTTTGCTGTCAACTTTCACACCTCTGCCCACGAACTTTGAATGGCCCTCCACTGTCAGCCCCTTTGCTTTCGCAAAAATTTAAAACAAAAAAAAAGGAGAAGAAAATATATATATGTATATATATTTGTATGTATTATCCTGGCAAAGGTCACAAAACTTTTTAAACATTTTCCGCTGCCTGTGCAGCTTGCTGTCCACTGCAGGTCCTGGCCATGATCCTTCCTGCCAGCTAGCCAGCTTCCCTGGTTGCCCCCGCTTGCCCCACCTTCCCCGCCTTTCCAGCTTTTCCTGCTTTCCCAGCTCATTATGCGCACAATCAGCAAACGGCGAGAGAGTAGGAAAAACAAACTTCATTTTGATAAAAGTAAACGAGCTCCATTTTCGAGGCGGCAAGCGGCAGCATCAGCAGCAGAGGAAAAAACTAAACAGAAACTTTTCCAGCTGCGCTTTGCCCCCTCCCGTTCCCTACTCCCTGCACCTCCCACCCGGAAAAATCCGCCTCCTTTGTTGTTGCTTTTGTCAGCTTGACGCCATTTTGTTTTCTTACTTAAGCCCCCGCCCCCCGGCTCCACCTCCCCATCCGCCCCCCAAATATTTGTGCATATTCTGCACAAAAAAAAAAAAATAAATAAAATAAAAAGATGAAAAACAAAAAATTGAAATGGAAAAGTAAACCAGAGCCCTGGCCAGCAGGGAGGCGGGAAAGGAATGTTTAAAATTAGCACAATTAACTTTAATTGACGTAATTTTTAGTGACGCCTGCCAAGGGCCGGGTGCAGGGTTAGTTAGTTAGTTAGTTAGTTAGCTAGTTAGTTGGTTGGGTGGAGCGTTAACAAGTTCATAATGGGGGAATATGCAATTTCAGCTTTCGGATTTTGGATTTCGGACACTTTGAATGGCATCCGAATTACACAGCCAGCGAGTTTTGTGGGGAATCCCCTTAAGCTCAATGGAAGGGGAAGGGGAAAAGGGAAAAGTGGAGACGATAGTGCACAATAATCCGGAATTGTTATGATCCTGCTATAGCAAAATTGAAGAGCAACCCTTTGACAATCCTTAATAAGCTTGCAAATATTTTTTAAAAAAGATATACATATGTATTTATGTACATATCTCTTAGAGTATAATCCTTAATATATGAAACTTTATTGATTTCTGCACATTGCAATCGGTATCAATCGACTTGAGCTCGGGGTCTCAAGGCCTCAATCGCGGTTGATCCCTGCCAGTCGTTGAATTGGAAAATCGGAGCCATGCAAATCCCAATTGGACGAAGGGGAAGGAGAATTCAGAAACCCAACTCGAACCCTCGCTCCTTTTCAAATTGCATTTTCGCCTGGCCAGATGACAGGGTTGCCTATGCAGCTTAATGCTGTCGCCTTGTGTCATTCCCTTTCGTCCTTTTGTTTGCATCGCGGCTTGTCTTCTGGCTTCCATTGTTGTTGCTTGTGCTTCTTCTAAAGGAAGATTCTTCAGGGTTTTTCTTGGGTTTTTTTCCAGCTTGTTCTTGGTTTTTCTTTTATTTGTTTTTTTTTTTTTTTGTTTTTTTTTGTGTTCGTTTTTGTCTCTGCTCATTCATTAAGCATTTCGAATGGCTTTCCTTTGGATTTGTTGCCCGCTTTTGTTGTCCGCCTTCAGCATGTCCTCATGCCCCATTGTTCTTGTTGTAATCTGTAAAGTCTGCATTACTTCAAATCCACCAAATAACAAAAACAACAACGAGCTAAACAACCCTCAAGTACAAAAAAAAAACCTAAATAACAGAAGGAAATGCCAAGAAACAACAAAAGCAACAACAAGCCAGCGAATCCAACACGTAATTTCCTTTCTTTCCTTCTCGCTTTCTCCTTTGTCGATTCTACATTTTTTGTTGCTCACTTTTGGCTTGGTTTTTTTGGGGGGGGAAATGGGGTGCACAGAGAGGGAGGTTTTTTAGGAAGTTTACTTTGTCGCAGTGTCATTTATTTTGGCATTCGTTTGCGTTTTCCCCCTCGGGAGGTATGTATACCCTTTAAAAAAAATCGGAAAATAATTCTTCTCTCTAGAAAATTAAGAACTAATATATATTATTGTGATCTAATTTAATAAATATAGGGTTTGAGAAGATAAAAAATATTCCACACAGATACTATGCTTTATTTAAAAACCCTTTCACATCTTTGGGCTTTCTTTAATTTTTGTAGGGAAATTTCACTTGTATAAAATGTAATTTATTTGATTCCTGCTTGATCTTTTCTTGCCATAATGCAGTTACCAGAATACATTTACTATTTAAATATTCATCTGTAGACTTGACATTTGGCACATATCCTTCTACGCAATCCCGTTTGCTTTGAGAGCCTTATTGAATCAGCCAACGCAGAGAGAGCGAATTTATTGTTTTGGTAACGAAATTTAGCATGTTGTGCTGCTGATGTGATTTCACGTAATCCTATCAGGCGAAGGCAGGGTATATACATATATATATATATTTTCGAGGAAGCACTGGTCCTGCTGTCATCATCATAATCGTTAGTTCATGCCGTCTTGCTCCTGCTCAGGCTGTCGCAGGACCCCATCCCCCATCACGTCCCCCTTGTTGAGTTAAGGAAGAGCCCAACCCCAAACCTCCAAGGGCTGAGTGTGCGTTTTTATGACTCTTATCTGCTGTTGTTGTGCCACTTCCCCACATGTCCTGGCCCTCGCTTGAATTTTCCACTTTTGCATTGCATATTTCAAGGCGCAATTTTTCGTGTCAATAAAAGAAAATCGATATTCCACTTTCCCCCTTTGTTGCCAGCTTTATTTTCTTTATTTTTATTTTTTTTTTTTTGCTTTGCTTTTTGCTTTTGGCAATTTGCTGCTGGGTTCAACAACTTTGTGCCACATACGCCAAGGAGTCGGCGGTCTCTGAGGCTGAATTGCCAAAAGGGGGATGGTGTTTTATGGCCGTCCCCTTAACTATCACTGGAGAGACAGAGAGTTGTAAATGCAGTTTGGGGAATTCCGCCCAAAGTGTCCTTGCAATTAAAGTTATGATCGCGAAGCCCAAGGGGGATGTCTCTGAACTTGTGAACTGCCCAGCCAGCCCTGCTTGATGGCTTCTCCAACTGCTCTGACTTCGTCTTTTTCTCCTTCCTCCCCGCCCCACAGAAGAAGTTGTGAGAATTTCCAGCAAACAATGTTCTAATTAAGACATTGAAGCCCTGCTAACCCACAAAGTCGGCTGCGGCGGGGGTCCTGGCTAAGAATAACAAAAGTTTACTGTTCTCTCTCCGTTCATCAGAAAGGAAAGAGAGAAGGATTCGCCCGGTGGTTAGGGGAGGGACAACAAATTAAAAGGATATCAAAGTAAATTTGAAGCGTATTTCAAAGTCGTGCAATGGAATGCGGGGGATGGTAGGATGGTTGGATGGCAGCTCCTGCCGCTGCTGTCGTCACTATGCTAAAGAGCCTGGGGCTCGCACACCCCCGCACACACACACCCTCGCCCTCGCCCTCGCCCTCGGCTTGTACAACCACAAAAAACACCCTTTCGCCATCTCTCTCGCTCAGTTGCGTCTTGAATGAATGCTTGAAATTGGTTTCTGCTGCTTCTTCAACCTCCTTTCCTTTCCTTTTTTATTTTGTGGCGCAGAAAAGTATACTACAGAAATACACACACAAACCAGGAGGCAGCTACCTGGGTCCTGGGGACAGGTAAACCGAAATAAATTCAAAATAATTTGTGTAAAATAGACGAGCAGCAAACGACGATGTTGTGTCGACGCCGCTTAACCCAACCAGCAGCCACCCATGAAAGTTGCCCCTTTTTATTTATTTTTTTTGTTTTTTTGTTGGTTTTTTTGGGGCACATGCGAAAAGCGTGGTGAAATCTGCCGCCGGCAACGAGAACCTACCACAAAAATGGTGGCAACACACGGTGGCAATGGTGGCAGAGATGGTGCTATGGCAGCCAGGCTAAAAGGCTGCCAAAAATGTATTTTCTCACCCCCCAAACAAGGCCAAAAGTTTAACAAACATTGCGGAGAAAGAGAGAGATGCAGGAATAGTAAGAGCGAGAGAGAGAGAGAGCACGAGCAGGCCCTGGAGGCCCATAAGGCGAGCACAGATAAAGCTCAAGCATTAGCAGCTCTTGAGAAAGTTGCGCTGTGCCCCAGGCAGGTCCTTCTGCAGGTCCCAGCTCCAGGAGGCTCCCCCAACTCGTGGCAGACAATAGTTTTTTGTTGCACAATGTCCAACACCCCCGCACAGCCCCACACACAAGGTCGAGCATTCATTTGCATTCGCATTCGCATTCAAAAACAGATTCCGATTCAGTTTCAGCCTCACATTTAACTCAAAACGAAATTGAGTTTACATTCGGAGCTCGGCAAACTCATTTCAATTATGAATACAAAGACGAGGCCCCAAATCAGGGATCAGCGGGGCTAAAGCTAAGCCAAATCCAGCTTCTCTTTATTGTATATATGCATATTACCCTGTTTTTCATTTCATTTCCTTCTCGTCGCCCTTTTTATTTTCACTTTCCACTTCATTCACTTTTTTTTCTTTTTTATTTTTTTGGACATGAGAAATGGTGGCCGAAAGTTATTTCAGCCGAAAAGGGAGAGAGAGGAGAAGGTGGTTGGCCCACACAAAAGGGGAAGATAAATGCAAATAGGCGAAATAACTAAACGGCAAAAGTGGCAAAGTGGAAAACTGGGGGAAAGTGGAAAAGCGGCTAAAGCGGGCAAACAACTAAATGCCGAATCGTGTGAAACGAGGCAGCGCGGGCGGGCAGCGGGGTGAAAGGGCGAAAAATTTAAATTAAAAACACGTCGACATCAACATTTGGCCAACACCACAAAATACAAACACACACAAAACACACACACACACACACTCGTAAGCAGGCATGCACACAAGGGTCTCGGGTTTTCTGGCTTTAGTCCGGAATTTGGATTTGGATTTGGGTCTCTGCCTTTGCCTTTTCCCTTTGATAAGAGGTCAACAAGAGGGACTTTTCTCTGGGCCATCGATTGCAGGGCAAAGGTTATCGATAAGCAAGGCTAAACATAGTCCAAACAACTGAGGATTTTCTACTTTTCCAGTCAAAGAGAGACATCAATACCCAATGAAAAGCTCTCATTAGTCACATTTAATTGTTATTTCGAAATTAATTCAGAAAACCAACTGCCAGGAAATTGATATCTTTGAGAATGAATCCTTTCTTTATAGCAATAATGCATTTAATTGTGTAAACCTTGATTTAAATATTAATTAAACACAGCTTTCGAAGCTGTATTACCTGTTAAAACCCTAAAAGCAAGTAACTTGCACGAAAAGTGAGTGAAAAGCTTTCCTTTCTAAAGGAGTATGAGAAAAAAAAAAGGACCCATTTCATATATAAGCTCGACTAAAACCCACATTAGGTTGATTACCAGTCATGACCGACCGAAACTTGAAACAATCGATTGGCCAACAGAGCTTGACAGGAGGCCCATTCGAGCAAAGGGCTTAATTCCGAAATATCATCATAATATGTCCCTCATCAGGAGGTACAGTTGGCAACAAACGTGGGGGATCTTTCAGTGTTAACCACTTAATTTTCCGTATCATTGAGAAGGGATATTAAAAAGCGATTGACGCTGCTTAACCAAAACCCTTGGAAAAGTGGTAAAAAACCCAGGGAAATGGAGAAATTGAGAAGTGAGGGAACTGAAGGGGGAAAATGGGTAAATTAACTCGACTGTCAACCGCAAAATCACAACAGATGCAGTCGCCACTCAATCACCGTATTTGTGCCCGTTTCGAGGGTCCTTTTTCATTTGCAGCTTCCTTCTCCCCTTTGTATTTTTGTGTGCATGTGTTAGTGTGTGTGTGTGTGTCGGTGTGTCGGTGTGTGTGTGAAAAACTAAACTCACTCATATGCCCGAGTGAAGGGTTTTTGGTTTTGCGTTGAAATATTTTTTACTTTTGCCGCCTATAATGTGACACCAGCAGAGCAGGGAGCAGGGGGCAGGGTTCGAGGGAAGCCAGGCTCGATATCAGTACAGTTTTATTTACGTTAGGCATCATCCCCCCAGCCCTCAGTTCTCCCCCTCTCCTCTAACACACTCTATGGCACCCACACTCGCTTAAACAATTTTGTAGCACAGTTTTGTGCGCAGGGCTTTCCTCCTGCACCGAATTCCCCCGCAGCCTTTGCATTTATTCCCATTCTTTGTCCGATTTATTTACGACACACAACATTTTTTCCGGCTCCTGCTCTTCAGCTCCTGCTCCTGCTCCTGCTCCTGCTCTATGGGCGTGGCAGCTGTTCAGGCTGGTGGCTTGTCCTTTGAGTGTGTGTTGTGTGTGGTGTATTTGATTTGCTCGACTTTCGAGTGGCTTAAAAACAAAATCGAAATTGAATGGGAACTTTTTTTTAGCTGGCACACACAACCGCAGGGAATGCTTTCCAAGTGCTGCTTGCTCCTATTTTTTATTTTTTTTCTACTTTTCTATATATAAATTTATAATTCCCAGCCCCCTGCTGCTGCTGCTGCTGTAGTTGTGTCTTTTCCACTCAGTTTACTCCTTTGCTGCTTGGCTGCTTGCCTCACACGTTCACTCTCACGGAGAAATGTAATAACAAAAGGGAGCCAGCGGCGGGATTTGTGGGTCAAATGTTGTACATCATCAAATTTACCGCTTGGACAGTTCATAAAGTGCGTTGAGGCATCGATGAAGACATTGGATTATGTACGCAGCGACCCTCCAACTATCGATAAAAGCGATAAAAACGTGTATCGCTTGGGGGGCTTGGGTGGTGTTGAAGTACAGTCCAGTCCCTGCAGCCTGGACATTAATCAATAAAGCGCACAAATCAGCGCTTAAATGGCAATTGACTTTTATGGTTACCTACTACACACATACATATACATATACACATACACATGCATATACGTATACGTATAGCCACTAGAAGGCAGAAGGCAGAAGGACCTCTTGCTGTCAGCAGCTCTGCCCACCCGGGGCGCCATGAAACTAGACGGGAATTCGCGCATGCGAGACGTTAAAAAGTCATTACATTGACTGCAGCACTAAAAATTTGTCTTGTTTTTGGTGTCTGGCTACGAGGAGCGGGAAGAGGAGCGGTAGGGGTGTCATTGCTGATGGGATCTGGCGGCTATTGTCGCATCCAGGCACATTATGCCCGTGGTATGTGCCCTGCATAGCAGACACTCGAAATATTTAAGCGATAAAGTACAGCATGTGTGAGTGTGTGTGTGTATATCCGTGTGCGTGTGTGCCTAATAGAACCCCAGTGACAAAGGCATACATATACGCAGGAGTGGGGACTTGGGGCTGGCCATTAACTTGCTACCACTGCTGCCGCTGCTGCTCTGGCAATTTGGTGGCACAGATGAATTTAATAGAGACGCCACCAGCTGCATGTGTGTCTCCAGCTTCATCTCCGTCTCCATCTACATATCCCTCTCCTTTTGCCTCTCTGCTCTGTCTGCTCTCTGTGGCAGCCATTATGCGCCGCAACGCATACAACATTATTTTATTAAGTGAGACGAGACCAACAAGAGGGGGTCCTAAAACAATATGCGTCCTTCCCAGCTCCCTTCTGCATATCCCTCCCGATATAGCGCATTCCCCGACAGCGACTCCATTTTCCGTTCCATTTCGGTACGTGTCAGGCAAAGTTCGTTTCGCCTTTTCGCATGCGAGAGGGGGGCAGATCGCATTCTGTGGTTGCATGCCAAAGCTCTGGGCATGTGCACTGGTCTCCCATTCAGCCAGATGATTCATGACGGCGCCTCCTGACTTCAAGACACCCCTAGCCCCCCTAGACGAAGCAGCCGGCCAAGTTGATAGCCATAAACTTCGATTTATTTTAAAAGCACGCCTTTAAAAGTTGCCTTTAAAGCTAAAAAACTTGCCTAAAATAATTATTTTTAAAAACTATTTCTTCTCTAAAGCTAATTTTGTGTGCAGCTTTGAGAATTACAAACCGGAAATGTACAGTCATGCGCTATTTGGTGGCCATCGATTGACAGTAAAACTTCCCAAAGAGTTGCCGAGAATCCGGCCATAGTCCGGGGATAACTTTCAACCCCGAAAGACATACTATATATGCCGAGCAAAGTTCGTAAGGTGCTATGAACTTGCTGTGAACCATTAACAATTCATGGTTGAACGTAAACAACATCGATTCCTCGATGACGAGTTCGAATACGAATACGAATACCTTTGAATATGCATTCCCCTGCTGCTGAATATTCATTTCGTTCACATTCATCAGTGACCGAGCGGCGAAGCTCATTCGAATGCAATGCCGATGTAAACGCAAATATTTTGTCTTACTTTCCTGCAGCCATTTGTTTCGCTTAATAATTTCCCCAACAGGATACAGTATCCTGGCTGCTCCTAGCTCCTCCTTCTCCTTCTCCTTCTGCTACTCCCTCTCCATCCAGCTGGCTGTCTGCACGTACAATTGACTGAATGACTGAACGAGCGAATGAGTGAATGAATGACTGGAGCCGTCTAACCATTTGTTCCCGTTCCCTTGCCCCTTGCCGGGGCTGTCGGTGCGGATAAATTTCATTATCTGCAAACGCGGTCATAAAATCTGACATCGAATCAATTCCTGCAACAAACTGAAAGGCGGCGACTCCATTTTTTCTGCCTCTACCTCCCCTCCTCTTGGCACAATTTTTCTTTTTACACTTCGTGCCGGGGCATATTTTGTTGTGTGTGTGTTTTGAATGAATGTGCTAATAAAATTTAATTTAATAGCGAATTTTATGTGGCAAATATTGCGCCTCACGCCCTTCCCCTTCGTCTTCGGGCTTGCAGCCCACTTTTATGGCCCTCAAAGGGCGTCACCCCCTCGACTGACTACTGCCGGCATGCTGATAGCCAAATGGGATTTGGGGAATATGCCGGGACATGAACTGGGCAATCACTAGGCCACCGCCATAGCAGCCGGGATATGCGGATGCATTAAAGTGTCAAACGAAGTTGCCGGCGGGGGACTTTCTTGGATTCCCTTCTTTCTTTTAATTTTTTTGGGTTTTGGGTTTTGCCTTGGCCTTTGATTTGCTTTCATTGTTTGCCCTAACGCCTGGAACTTTCCCCCCCGGAAACGGAAATCGATTGACAATGGGGCGAGCGGCAAAAGTGGAGGCGGACTTTGTCCAGCCAGATGCTGATGTCCGCGGGGAATGCTAGGCCAGCACTCAGCAGATGAACGAAATGAGCACGGAATGAATAAGTGAGTGAGAGGAATGCAGGAATTTTAAGACTGAAACAGGGGGAAGAAGTGACATTCCTGCATCCTGTAGAATATCCTTTATAAATTATAATTATTTACAACAAAACTGTGTATATTGTTGACTGATAATTCCCCGAGGCCACCACCACTGAAGGAACTTTCCCGCAAACAACTCTCTGAATATTCCTTTCGTTGCTACCAATTCTCCATTTAAAGTCCCTGGCAATGCAAGTTTACCCGAGGCGAGGCTGAATGATTCAAACTCGTTATGGCCCCAAGGGAAATTCAAGGAAGCGAAAACTCTGCTGCCAATTGAAAAATAATCCAATCGAGGAATCGGCCAGAAATGTGGAAAATGGAAAGTGCAGCAAGAGGCGAGCTCAGGTGGCAGGAGGCAGGAGCAGGTGTTGGAGGGGCACAGGAAGAGCGAAAGGAGGGAACAGGAAAAGGGCAGGGCAGCCAGGCCAGGCCAGGCTTGAAAGGACGAAGAAGAAACACAGCCAAAAATGCAATATTGCGATTTTATAACACAAATTGCTTATAATCACCCAGCAACAACGACAACAACAACCAGAAGCAGCACTTGGGGAGGGCAGGGAAGCAGGGAGAAGGAGCAGGCAGAGGGAGGGCAGGGCAGGGCACAGAGAGAGGAGTAAGCTCATTCAGCAGAAGGCCAAAAAAAGCGGAAATGCACGCTGTAATGGCCTGGAAGTGGGCGGCGGGCAATGGGCGGTGTAGTGGTCATGGCAACAGGGAGTGAGCCAGGAGACGAGCCACCCACCGAGAGGGATAGAGGGACTGAGGGGGAGCACACAGCAGCTGCTATGGGAATGGCATAAAAATCATATTTCCGTTTTATTATTTGCTGTTAATGAAAATGCAAATAAAATTGGATTTTCCGAGCGGCACAAAAAGGAGCAGCAGCAAAATTAAATGTTGTTGTTGCTGCTGCTGCTGCTGCTAGGATCCGCAGGAGCTGTAGGAGCAAGGAGCGTTTTCCAAATGTATTTCCTGGCGCACATTTTCAAATAAACATTTCGGTTTTTGCAGTATTTCGCATTTTTGTGTGTAGAAGAGCGGTCGACAAATGAAAATCATCAAAAATTGAAAAATACGAGAAGGAAAACCAGTGGAAAATCATTTGAAAAGCCAACAAAAATTTGTGTGTGTGCGTGGCGATGTGTGGTTAGAATTAATTGGGTCACGTAATTAGCAGCTTGTTTGGCTATATATACTATATAGTATTTGGGAGCGAATTCTGGCCTGAGCTGAGCTCGTCAAAAATTTGATAATAACCAAAAGAAAGGAATTTGCGGCAAGGAATTTTTGATACGGAATTTAATAAATATAAAGCTGGCCAAGCAAAGCCACTACAAAGGCTAAGCTGAAATAATGGGATAAATATTATATATCCTTTATATCCCTTAACCAGAGGGAGATATATCCCCTTAAATCCCCTCCTAGCCAGGAAATGGTGTCACTTTCTGAGAGTTAATTGTGTTCTTAGTTGGCTTAAACTCGAAAAAGAAAGCCTGAATATTGAATATTTTTTATTTAGCTGTTTATCTGGGTCGTAAATAACTTGAAATCCTTTTCCCATTCTGGCCACACACACAAAGGATGTGAATGTGAATGATTTATGCGAAGGACACTTTGCCGGCAAGCCGAAGGAAAGCTGCTCGACTGACTCCACTCGATGCTCATTGCTAATGACACCATCGATAATGATGATGCTCCCAGGGCTCCATCTGTTTGCCATTTGCGATTTGCGATTCTGAATTGCGAATTTCGAATTGCTTATTCCCTATTCCTTGGTCCTGGGTCGTGAGTAGCGAGTCCTCATTCCGGATTCCGGCGAAGCCATTCCCCTCTTCTTCTTCTTCTTGGCTCCGTTCGAGTGGAAAAGTCAAGTCAACTCGAGTTCGTCCTTATGCCCAGCGTATGCGGCGAATCAGGGCTCCAAGCTAACCCAAATCCGTTCGAGAAACGAGAAGCTGTAAGCCAGGAGCAGCTAGAAGGAGCTGCGGGAAGAGCTTCTATGTGCGATTGCGATTGGGAAAGTGCCATTCGTGCTACTCAAATGATATCAGCGGCAAACTATTGATGGAGAAGGGTGAGGACGAGGCGAGGCGAGGCGAGGCCTGAAGTGGGGTGAAGTGATGGGAGTGACACCTGACCCCTCCCCTCCCCTCCCTCTGACCCCCTTTTTCGGAACAAATAATGCATGCGGCTCCGCTGCTGCCTTCCACGAAAATAACACTAGAACAAGAAGCTGTTGTTGTTGGTGGAACTCGACAAAAAGGGAACGTGCCTGCCAGAAGAAGGAAGGCTACAAGAAAAGTCGTTCAGGCTCAGTCAACAAAATGCCAAATTCAAGCACCTGCCACAATTTTAGCCCGGCACGTTGTCGCCTCGCCTGAAGTCCCCTCCTCCTCCATCCCAGCAGAAGCGAACGAGAAGTTTTTCCCTCTCGTAAATGTTTGCCATACAAATGTATAAAACATTACCGCACGGCTGTGCCAAAGACGTGCAACACAAAAAACATGGGGACCAAGTAGGACCAAATAAGGAGCTGGAACTTTTTATATTCCAGCTCGGAAAACCCGCTCCAAGTTTTCCTTCGCCTCCTTCGTTGTGTGTGTGCTTTGCTTGCTCTCTTCGGGATGATGTTTTCGTGATTGGAAGGTGGCACGGTGTGCAGGGTAAGCGATAGTTTTCGGATACTTTGGGGATAGTTTAGGGTTAGTATTAACAGACAAGAGACGGGGGGGTGCAAAGGAGAAGGAAGAGCACAAACAGAACTCATTTGTCTTGGTTACACCGTGTCTTCTCTGTTACTTTACATATCCCAAAATATATATATATATTTTAAGGGATTTATTATCATGGCCAGAAAGCTATTTGGCTGGGAAATCAGGTCTTTGGGGGAACCTGATCTTTGAGTAAATAAAATAAACAGCATATAACCTTTATAAAGCCGAGGAAAAGGCATGAATAGTAGTTTATAGTAATTTTTGTTATCTTGAATCGTGAGCTTCATTAGAAATACATTTTTCAGTTCCTTTTTATGTTTGATTTATAATTTCTATACAAAAATATATCTCACAAACTGGAATAGTTTAAATTATATATATTTAAAAAACAGATCTCCAGCAAAATATTTACCAAACATTCCCTAAAATATATATTTTTCCCTACTTAAAATAATATTTTTTGGGGCATCTTCTCCTGACCTTAGTACCCTTTAACTATTGCTATACAGCTCCAGGGATCAGCTTAAAGTGAACCCAATCATTTACCCTTAATTCAACCATATATATTCTGTGTAAATTCTGTATAAATTCTGTGTATATTCCCAACCTATGACTCTCATTTCCGCCTTGGGGGTGAGCCACCCCTTTTGGCCATGTTTTATATGTGTCCCTTGCTGGTCTACCTCGCACTATACAATATCCCCTTGCCACGTAGCCACCTTGCCACCTTGCCACCTTTTCTTGTTGTTGTTTTTTTGTTTTTTCCCCCTCTTTTTGGCCTCTGCCAGCGACATTTTATGCGGCTTTTTCCCCGGCTTTTCCACCCATTTCTTTTCATTTGGCTTTCATTTCATTTCGTTTACGTTTGTCATTCATTCTGGTTCATTTGCTCAATTGTGAGTCATCGTCATCATCATTATGGCAGTCGGTGCAGAATGATAATGATAACGATGATAATGATTATCGTTTGCCGAAGGAGAGGAGGCAGTATAGTCGTCACCTTGCCGCCGGATACAAGTTGTTGACCCACGTTGGCCCCATAGCATTGAATCTCCCAATCCCCAATCCATGAATCCGTGTATCCTCAAAGCTCGACCCACCTGACACAAGCCCGGCCTGGCCACTCGAACACTCTCAAGCAAGGCGCCCGGCTATTGAAGAGGCTCCTCTCAAAAGACAGCGACAGAGCATAGCTCATGGCAAAGGCACAGGCACAGGCAAAGGCAGCAGCACTTAACCCTAATTCCTGCAACTCTGACACATCAACTGAGCCACAGACAATGGCCACATTAGCCTAAGCCAGTCCGGATCCATGTCCATGTCCCCCCGTTTCTCGTCCGTTTGTCCTCCTTTGTCAACGGTGAAATGAGCAAAATGCATAATCGAAAAAATTCATTGAAGCGTAAATGCTTTGTAACAGGATACGGGGGAGAAGGAGCAGGCATGGGAGGAGGCAAAGGACAAAAACGAATACGAATACGTAAACCTAAACCCATCCGATTCCAACCGATCCGATCTGAGCCCAACGAAACGAAACGAAACAAAACCAAGCGAGTTGCAAAGGACAGATACAGAGACAGGACATGGACTTGACTTGGCTTGGCTTGGTTGGGGGGACAAAACAACAAGCAAGGGGGGTTGGCAGAAACGTTGGGGTCAGCGCACAGCCAGCACTGCTTACAGTTTGCAACTCCCAACTTTCAACTCTGAACTCCATACTCCCCACTCTCAACTCTCAACTCTCAAATCCCCACTCTCTGCTCTTTTTACTCGCTGCTCTCTGGCTGTGTGGCGACATCGACACCACAGCTAATGAACGAGAGACAGGACATGCATGTGGTGGACAAAGGACACTGGAACTGGGACTGAGACTAACGGTCCACTAACGATGCCAGCAGGGGGGCAGGAATCTGCGACTGCGTAAGTGACTTACTACGGCTGACCAGCGGCAAACCCAATTGAAGCCAAAACTTAACCCAATCACGAACTGTGGTCGAAACCGAAGCCCAGAAACCATGTGGTGAGACCGCCAAAGGCGAGCAGAATCGGTTAGTACACTGATAAAATAAATGCTCAACTATAATTCGAGGATAACTGCAGATAAAACACAAGCTATCAGCCATAGTCAAGCTCCTCTGGCACATTCCCTGCCTAAAGTGGACCTGGAGATGCTCCACTTGACTCTTATGCAAGTCCTTTTTCCTTTTTTTTTTTGCCTGTGCATTCCGCATGTGCAAATGTGGGGAAATGCGCGGATGAGCTGTGGGAGTAATGAAGTTCGCAACGGAGGGAAGGAGATGGTTCAGTTCAGTGCGGAATGTGCATACTGTAGTGGGGCATTTTTGGATCGAATCGCGAAATTCCAGAAAAGTTTTTGCGGCTGCGGCAAATTCCGTTACGGCGGCACTGCATCAAATTCCCGGATTCCCGGATGATTCATTCATCCCATGCCCAGCGGGTGACTCACAAGGCAAATGGTTGGCTAAGGGGGCGGTGTGTGTGCAGTGTCCTTGTCTCAGTGCCAGTCCTCCCAGCTAGTTGTTGCCTCCCCTCTAGCAGCCCAGCCAAAGCAGCGAACCAACTAATTCAGTTGACTCCCAGTGCCATTGGACGGGGGTTTCTCAGTTGTCGAGTTTCCGAGCTGCCGAGCTGCATTCCCCTTCCCTTGCCACCCCACGGGGGTTCCCACCAAAGTTGGCCGACAGTTCGCAGTTCCCAGCCGACAATCAAATGGCCAACGACACCCGGCAAATCCCCGCCCTCGCTCCTTGAGAGTCCAGAGACCCGACCGACCCGAGCAGAAAGGGACTTTGTATGGGTTGTTTGGCAGCGGCAGCGATTGCGTGTTCCCTGGTGCCAGGAAGGTGCTTGGGGGGGCATATTGCATATTGCACATTGTGAGCCAGCCAGCTAGCCCAACGGATGATGAGTCAGACATGCGAACGTGAAGTCCTTCAAAAAAAATGAAAAATATATAAAAAACTGGAGGAAAAAAGTGTGGAAAAGGCGGAGAAGCGGAGAGACAGGGGGTGCCAGGTACATGCGACATAAGCAACCACTGACGACCACAAAAACGATGACGGGCGATGCGTGCCACTGATAACGGTTGACGGCTGGGCCAAGGATGATGATGGGAGAAGCTCAGGCCAGGGATACCACAGGGTGACAGGGTGGCAGGGTGACAGGGTGGTTGGTTCTCCGCTGGCCAAGTCTGGTCTCTGGACAGTCCAGTCATAAATTGCAGGCAACAACGAACTAGCATGAATAGCGGCATTAAAGTATCAGCAAAGCAGGAGGGGAGCAGGGTAGAAAAAACGAGGGGGAGAGCTCAGGAGCAAGGGAAAGAGATAGAGCTTGGTGGCGGCTATAGGTGGACCCTGAAAGGAAAGCAAAACAAATTGCAGCCTGCATACAAAACAAGAGACCTGAAAGGCAGGCGAAGAGCAGGAGCAGGGCAGTGCAGAGCGAGAAGAAGCTGAATAAAGCAGCTTAACTGCTCCCCCTGACCAGGATTTGGATCCTTGGAGCAGGAGCAGGCCTTGCCTACCCCCCGGCCCCATTTTCTTCTTCTATTGCCTGAGAGCTCACTCGCATGTATATGAATTTGATAAGGTTTTTGTTTCGCCACACAAAAAGTTCAGTCTTCAGTCTTCAGTCTGCAGTCCTTCAGTCCTCTCAGTCCGCTCAGTCCTTGGTCCTTCGCCCTCGGTCCACCTCGGTCCGTTGCCAAGGCAAATTGCTTTGCGTTATTTAAGGGACAATACGCAGAACCACCAGCGGATAGATGGAAAATTGTTAAGGCCAGGCACGTCGTCAAGAAAAAGCAGAAGCCACCAGCAGCAGCAGCGGCAGCAGATTGAAGGGGAAAAGTGAACAGATGCAGGAGCAGGAGCACCAAAAGCAGGATCCCAGCCCAAGTGGAGCAGAAATTGTTTTGAAATGATTTGAAAAAGCATTTCAGTTTAAGCCAACAATATCCTGGCCACACACATGTCCCAGAATATATATATGTATTTATGTCTAGCAATGAATTGATGAAAGCTGCCCCTCTGAATCTGAATCTGGATCGGAGTCCTTAACCGAATGCGAATGTGAATGCAGGATATTTAAGGCTTACGCTTGGAGGGCCGGGCAATAATTGAGGGATTTGCCGCCAAGGCAATCGATGAGGAGCCACCATAACCTGGCCACTCATTCAATTTCCATGATAATTGCCAGCTGCTGCTGGTGCTCCTGCTCCTGGCAGCCGAATCGAAAATGCCCAGCCATAGTCTTCATTAGTTTTGGCCGCTGCCACTGGCTACTTTCGTATGCAAATTGCTGAGAGCCAGCTGCTTGGCTCTCTCTCTGAGTGTGTGTGTGTGTGTGTTTGTGCCCCCCTCGCGGTTGTGTAAGCCGAAAAGCCCTGGGAAAACCAAGGGGAAAGCCCCCCTTTGACCAGGCCAGCGAAAAGAAAACGGTTCAATTAAGCCAATATTTGCGCACACTCGCGTCGCTGTGCCGTTTCGTTTTGGTAGTTTGGCAAGAGCCAAGACAAACCCCCTGACAACCCCCCTTCCAGAGACCCCTTTGGGTGGCAGGGTGCTGCTAAGCGATGGCACATTTTTCGTAGCATGCTTTGCGGCTGCTTAGCCCACGGCCACAACAGAAACCCGCTCAAGTGTTTGTGTATCTGTCTCTCGCCGTGTGCGTGAGCTATCCTTCTCTGCGAGAGTGTGTGCGAGAGGGTGTGTGTGTGTGTGTGTGAGTGTCTGTCTGTGGTTGGGATTTGTGTCGCTGCTTTTCACAGAGAAAGAAAAAGCAGCAACAAGACACACACACATCCCAGATGTGCTTAGAGCTGCCAAATAATATTTCCTAAATGGTGATATATATGAACGATTTGAATCTATATTGCCACATAAAATACCAAACCAAAGTCATGGCCCATGTAATATAATTGGTTATAGTGCCAAAGATATGTACTATTCCCTTGCGAAATTGTTTGCAGTTTTTTAAGAGCCTTAAAGTTGGTTTAATTTGCTGTAAAGTTGTTGATATTTAGTATGATTAATATTTTTGTATAATATTAGTTAATTATATAATTAATCATCTATTAAATGTTTGTTATTAAATCGGAGGAACTTTAGGATTGCCAGAAAAATATGCTCGGGATATCTGAGAACCCCTCTCAGGCATATTTTTCCATCACTGCTTAAAGTCCCCTTAAGGAAGTTATAAAAGATATATATTGTTTATCAGGGGAGGTACAGAAATCCATTGAGTTCCTGTTAGAAACCCAATAAAAGTGTCAAGGAATTGGATTATACAATTTACTGCATAAAAAAATATAGAATTCACTTTGGAATTCAGTAGTTAAAAAACTGCACCTTTGAAAATGTTTTTTAAACTCTTTTAATGTCTGGGGAACCCTATATCAAATGGGTTTTATTTAGAAACACCATTAATATCACTTCAAACCGGTTATACGAGCCTTAAGAATGCATAAGAAATTATAGATACCTAGCCAGATATTTAGGATTATTTTTATTTATTAATAGTTACTTCAAGCGTTTTTATTTATTTTTCAGTTAATAGTTATCACATCAAATTTGGTTTTATGTGTGTTTTCGATGGTGTGTCGAGTCAGTAAATTAAGGGGTGCGTTTAAGTTTAGTCAAAGAAAGTAAATGTCTGGTAAAAAGGCTATTTAAATGTGTCCTTTAAACAGGTTTTCGTTATCATTGAAATAGGAACTTTCTCTGGTTTTGTTATCCTAAGAAATAATATGCATTTTGGAATACAATTATTAAATCAATATTTAGTTTTAATGGTCTGTAAAGTCACTAAAGGATAGATTACTTTTAAACGTTATTTTGATAAGTAAATGTCTGGGGAAAATGCTATTTAAATGTGTCCTTTGAACAGGTTTTCAATGTCAGATGATTCCAAACTGGCGCGGATTTTTGAACTCAAGGAATAATTTCGAGTATAACTTTAACTTTTGGCACACAATTTCCATTGTTTTCCTTTAGATTTTTGCCATTAAAAACCCCTTTACTTGTGTGGCCAGTTTTAGGCCATTATTTCTGTCAGTGTTCACGTTGGCTGTGTGTCAGTGTCTGTTTCAGTTTCAGTTTTGGTCTCGACATCGGCATCGGTTTTGGTTTCTGTTTCTGTTTCTGTTTCGGGTCTTTCGGCTTACTCCTTCGTTGTTCTTCGACTTCGGAGGGGTGTGTGGTGTGTGCGTGTGTGTTGTTGTGTGTAGATTTTGGTGACTCACCTGAACCTGAGCGGTGCCAATGGCCAGGACGACCCAGAGGCTCCGCAGCAACAAATTACGACGCAGCGCGGCGCACATTGTTCGCACTCCTTGGCTTTCAGCTGCTTTTATTTTATTTTATTTTTCTTTTCTCTTGTCTCTTATCCCGTGGCTCCCGTCTCCAGGCGAGGTCTCAGAATCTCTGAATCCGACGGATGGCGTTGCTCTGTTCCCGTTTCTGGTTAATTGTATTTGATTTGTTGGCTTGTTCGTTTAACACTTTTGCTGCTGCGACTGCGGTGACCGCAACAAGAAATCAAAAAAAAAAACACAAAAAAATGTTTCATTAGCAAAGCGAACGAATTTTTGGTGGGGGGGTTTTTCTTCGGAATCGGATTCGGATTTCAGATTTCAGACTTCAGATTCGTAAGGCTAATTCTGAAGGCTACTGATTTCTGGCGCTCGCTAGCTTTTCCCCTTCCCTTCTCTGCGCTCCGCCAAGGGTTTTTCCTCCAGCGCTGCCCCAAAAACTATGCAACCGAAAATGTCAATTCGGAAAATGGACTGCGGACCACAGTTTGTCTCTCTCAGTGTGTGTGTGTGTGTGTGGGTCGTCGTAGTATTTGATTGTAGAACGTAGTAGCTGCGAGAGTGAAAATCCATTGGATGGGGGGCGGGGGGGGGAGGAAGATTGCGTGGAAAACTCGCTGCTTGCTGGACGCACTCGCGGGCATTGAGCCAGGAAAGAAAAAAGCGGAAAACAGCAAGAAAACTTGAGCACTCTTCCGACTGACGTAGATTCTGTGAAAAATCCAATGCACTTTGGCGCTGGGAAAACCTGTCAGCTGCATTTCCCAATTTCCCTGCTGCTAACGACAGCTCCTACGCAGGTCCACCCCCCACCTCCCTCCCTCTCTCTTGGGGTTTTCCTTGGGCTTCTGCGCACTTCCGTCCGCTCTCTGGGCCTGCGCGTAGCGGAAAAACCAAGTCGAAGACGAAGAAGAGGAAGCAGTGGCAGGCAGGGAAGGAAGGAGGGAAAACCCTAGGCTTTTCCCCAGCTAACGATTGGCACCACAAATTCACTGGCATTTGCTTTAGTTTATGTTTCTTTTTTTATATAGTTTCACTTTGTTTCTCTCTTTCTTTTTCCATTTCTCTGTTTTTCTCTTGTAGTTTTTCACTTGCACTTTGTTACAACAACAACAAAAAAATATGCCATCAGTATCAGCTTTTTGTTTCAGTGTTTCTCTTCTTCTCTGTTCTCTCTGTGTGTGTGTGTGTCTCAGTCGCCTTTTATTGAGGCCCGCAGCTCCTGCTGGCCAAGTCTCGTCTCTCCGAGCCAGGTTTAGGTGCGCTCCGAGAGCTGGAGGAGAACCGAGGCAGTCCTAGGCTCCCCCTCCGCCTCCGCCTCCCCTCTCTCTCTGTCTCTTCTAGCTCGAAGAGGCCGCTGGCCGCCTGCTGCGGAGCTGTGGAGCTTTAGATGTACCTGGCGCTGCGAACGCTCACAAACGACTGCGAGCGCGTCTGCTGCGTATCCTTCGAGGCGAGGCGAGTCCTGCCAGCGAGTCCGAAACCGAAAGCGAGCTCGAATTCGAGTCCGAAGCTCGTGCTCAGAGCGCGTGCCCGCGGTCGATAACAAAAGCGAAACTGGCACGGGGGTGTCTTTCAGACAGAACTCGGTCTTGCTGCCTGCCTGCCTGCCTGCCTGCTGCTTGGCCTGTGGAATGTGCTGAGACAGCAGCAGCAGCAGCAGGTGTTGTGTTGGGGTAGGGACATGCGTAAGTCCGCTGAACGAACTATAAGCGACATTTGGTATATTTTATTTTAAATATTATATACTTTTGCCTTAAACATGAAATTATTCTTTATGAATACAAAAAAAGCTAAGCAATCATTATTTCTATTATTAATGATTTCCTAATATAGAAATACTTTGTATTTTTATTTAGAAATATTATATTTTTTCTTGACATTTCTGAAATTTCCGCAAAAAAAAAAGTTTTTTAGAAATATGTTGTATATTTTATTTTAAATATATATTTTTTAAATCAAATTATTCCTTATGAGTATATTTGTTTAATATATTTCTCAACATATTATTAAGAAATCTTATTTAGTTGTCACATATTTAAAAATTAATTCTGTTTTTGATCTAAATTACTAAAAAAAAAAACTCTCCTTAAGCTGTAAAGTTTCTTGTAAGAATTTTTTTTAAATCTTCACATTTGCTTCATTATTTGACCTCAATCGTGCTGTGGGTTGCAAACTTGGAAACATGTTACTTGTTTACATGTTGCAGTTCAGTCTTTTACCACAGCAGTGGTTTCCGATTTGTAATTAAGGCTTTTTTGGCTGAGTTATGGAACCGCAAATATAAAGTTAATAAGTTTGTTTATTTGGCGCCAACTGGTGGAATATTTAGGAAACCAATGCCATGTATGTAAAATATACGTTTATATATTGTAAAATATACGTGTAATGTATGTAAATTATACGTGTCCTGTATGTACAATCTACGTTCATATATTGTAGAAAATTCGTTTTGTAATATTGCTATCTCTTTTCCTCTCATTGCTCGAGTACTGCTCTCTCAGCTGTATCTTAACATCGCTCAACTGCAGTGTAACAGTGAGTGTCACAAATTTTAATTGCAATTAATTTGTATTTAACTAATAAAGTGAAATGTTTATGGTTTATTCTTTAAACAAACAAAAACAATACCACCATTTTTATGCATTACATTATAAAAAGAAGCCACAAGCAAATAAAATAAATTACAAAAGAAACCACGACTAGTTCTTAATTTTTTAATTTGGAATAGATGTGCAATTCGTTGAATTTGTATTTTCTCAATGTTTATTTTATCTTTTAACAGCAACCCGCCACCTATGATGACGAAAAAGAGTTTGAGTGGAGCACCAGAACGCCGCCGCCGGCAAGTGACGCAAGCTCAAACTTTGCACTCAATATTGAATTCCAATCAGATCGCTCTATCTTCGTTTGCGGCGCCCCCTGACGACTTTTTGCTGAAACCTATCCAAAGAATTCGTGCAAATTGTGCAGCAGTCTGGCAGCTCTGAGCTATCTGGAAAATTATCGATGTATCGATACATAGCCAATGTTTTTGTCCAGCTCTAGCATCAGCTGTAGGGAAAATGATTTATTTTAAAACACGCAATTGGACAACAAAGAATTCATCGGCAACGCGGCAGTAAGTCTCTTTGTGGTAAGACCAAATACACCTTTCCACATTGGATATAACTAATGGCTTTGCCGCCGCCTCCACAGACATTCGCCACGTCGCTGTCCGCATGCATGGCAAGCTACTGGAGCTACACACGCCCGCCTGCGGCCCACTGGACCAAATGGCTGCTCCTGTAGTCCTCTTGCTCCCGCAGATCCATCAGAACAACGACAAGCAGCGGAAGGAGCGCGCCGACCCCCAATCGCCCGTCCCTTTTCAAGTTCCTCTTTATGGTAAGACCAAGGATACCTTTGCACATTTGATATAACATAACTAATGGCTCTGCCGCCGCCTCCACAGACGTTCGCTGTTCGCATGCATGGCAAGCTATTGGAGCTGGACCAAATGGCTGCTCCAGGGTACGGTTGGCTGCACAATCGACTCCGAGCGCTACAAGTGGGCAGAGGCCTGCCCGCGACTCCAGTAGGCGCAGCTCCGAGCGTGAGTATTATATGATTTTAATTGCCAGTCGCAATATATATGTATTTCCTTATTCAGTTGCTACAGGAGTTGCTACACACGCCCTCCTGCGGCCCACTAGGCCAAATGACCGCTGCACGCGCATCTTCTGGTCGGAGCTGTGGCAGCTGGGAAAGACGTTGATCGTGAAGCCGTGCTGCATATGGGCCGTGGTCATGCTGGCCATGTTCTTCAGGCGACGACGAACGAGCGGCGCCGCCGTCAACTAGGAGCAGCGCGTACGTGCACGCAACTATGTGCTTGGGGACCTTCTCTAGGAGCACCGCGTGTGCATGGGCGACATGTCCAACCGACAGGCAGAGCTGCAATCGTGCTTCCGCCTGCTCAAGAGCTGCGAAATCGAATCCCTGCGCTACAAGCGCGCAGAGGACTGCCCGCGCAAGGATCAGCTACCTGCCCTATCCGGTGGCTGCGGGCGCAGATCCATCACAACAAAGACAAGCAGCGGAAGGAGCGTGCCGACCGTAAGACCAATAATACCTTTCCACATTTGATAAAACATAACTAATGGCACTGCCGCCGCCTCCACAGACATTCGCCTTGTCGCTGTTCGCATGCATGGCAAGCTACTGGAGCTACACACGCCCGACTGCGGCCCGCTGAAGGAAATGGCTGCTCCAGGGAACGGTTGGCTGCGAAATCGACTCCGAGCGCTACAAGCTGGTAGAGGACTGCCCGCACAAGGATCAGCCACCTGCCCGCACCCGCGGCTGCGACTCCAGTAGGCGCAGCTCCAAGCGGCCAATTGCCAACCATGCGCACCTTTAGATGCATTAGTTGGCGTGAGTATTATATGATTTTAATTGCGAATCGGAATATATATGTATTTCAGTTGCTTGTTAATCGAAATTTGACCTAGAAAAGAGCTAAAATATGCTAATATATACATTTAGATTTGCATATTTTAGCTCTTTTCTATGCCTATTTAAATGTTTATATATTTATATACAATTTATGTGAAAAAAACCATAAC
The DNA here is from genome assembly GCA_035045905.1 of Drosophila anomelani. NCBI lineage: Eukaryota > Metazoa > Arthropoda > Insecta > Diptera > Drosophilidae > Drosophila > Drosophila anomelani. The sequence goes on from JAWNOO010000076.1 coordinate 2,204,966, forward strand.
GTAGCTGAAAAAAAATATTAATTTAAACTAGAAAACCTTGCTGATCTTCCTAGTTTCTCATAAATAAGTAAACAATTAAATTATATTATAGAATATATATGCCTTTCTTCTTTATTTTGATTTTTGACAAAGATATGCCCTAAAGATGAGCTAAAATAAGCAAATTTAAATGTATATATTTAGATTCAATTTAGGTGGAGAAAAAACCATAACGTATATTCATTTTTATTTTTTTTTCTCTATTAATTTTATTTTTATTTACTTTTCCTTATTTATTTTTAAATGTAGAATGCAGTATCTCCTTGAGCGACCTGGTGATCCTTGCTGCTATGATGCAGGAATGAGATGAGCTCCCTGGGCAGATCCATATCCGTGGTGAACAGGACATTGGATTGCTCCTGTGGCGTCTCCTCCGCCGGACCCTGCTGCTGCAGTGCTGCCAGGCGGCCTACACGAAGATTTCGCGGAGCAGTGCGGCCAGGACTAAGACTGGAACTACTTCTGTCTTAACTGTCCCCATTAATTAAAACCAATTGTATATTATTATTATTACCAAATCTATATTTATATACACTATTTCATATATTGTATTATTATTCTGTTGATAAATGTCCAAATCACTAAATCAATTCTTAAATGTATTTATACTTAACAAAGTTTAATAAAATGTTTATAAAAATATAGATATTCTGCAATTTACGATAAGATTTACGATATTGGAATACCATTTACGATGTTGGGAAAAGATTTACGATATTGGGATATTATTTACGGTATACGATTTACGATATTCGAATACGAAATACGATATTCGAATACGATTTACGATATTGGGATATTATTTACGATATTCAAACACGATTTACGATATTCGAATACGAATAAGATTTACGATATTGGTACTTTTTATAACAGTTTATAACAGTTTTCGGTTGCTTGCTGCTGCCTTCTGTTCGCCTGGTACCAAAATTCAAAAAGTAACGAATTTGCTTGATTTTGACGATTTACGATTTTTTTAATGGAGTGAAAAAGTAAAGAATCGTCTATAACTTTGCAAGGAGTCATTTCCGACCCTATAAACCATATATATTCGTGATCAGCATCACCAGCAGAATCGATTGAGCCTATTTTTGGAAAAACAAAAATCGTTCGATTTTTCGAAAATTTGGAAAGAGGTACCTCTTTCCATTTTTTGCAAAAATGGCCAAATTTTGAACTTCTTCAAAACTTTCTTCATAAATAAAGTATGCAGATTTGTTAAGCTGTTAAAAACTAAAATAGAAATGGTTTCCGATTTGAATTTGGACCTTTTTTGGCTGAGTTATGGACGATTAAAGATTTTTTTTAAGATAGTCAAAAAAAGCTTAAATCGTCCATAACTCAGCCAAAAATGGCTTAATTTGAAATCGGAAAGTACCGCTGTGTTAGTTTTTAACAGCTTAACAAATCTGCAAACTTCAATTTCAAAAAACTCAAAGGGGGAAAATTTTACAAAACTGGAAATTTTTGTTTTTAGTTAAAATGAGAAAGTAAGTATGCAGATTTGTTAGGCTGTTAAAAACTAGAATAGAAATGGTTTCCGATTTGAATTTGGACCTTTTTTGGCTGAGTTATGGACGATTAAAGATTTTTTTTAAGATAGTCAAAAAAAGCTTAAATCGTCCATAACTCAGCCAAAAATGGCTTAATTTGAAATCGGAAAGTACCGCTGTGTTAGTTTTTAACAGCTTAACAAATCTGCAAACTTCAATTTCAAAAAACTCAAAGGGGGGAAATTTTACAAAACTGGAAATTTTTGTTTTTAGTTAAAATGAGAAAGTAAGTATGCAGATTTGTTAGGCTGTTAAAAACTAGAATAGAAATGGTTTCCGATTTGAATTTGGACCTTTTTTGGCTGAGTTATGGACGATTAAAGATTTTTTTTAAGATAGTCAAAAAAAGCTTAAATCGTCCATAACTCAGCCAAAAATTGCTTAATTTGAAATCGGAAAGTACCGCTGTGTTAGTTTTTAACAGCTTAACAAATCTGCAAGCTTCAATTTCAAAAAACACAAAGGGGGAAAATTTTACAAAACTGGAAATTTTTGTTTTTAGTTAAAATGAGAAAGTAAGTATGCAGATTTGTTAGGCTGTTAAAAACTAGAATAGAAATGGTTTCCGATTTGAATTTGGACCTTTTTTGGCTGACTTATGGACGATTTTCGATTTTTTGTACTCCATTAAAAAAAATAGCTAGATGCGCATCACTGACAGTTAGTAAGATGCAATTTTGTCCCAACGGAGCTTCCTAGCCAGATGCGCATCACTGGTGTACATCGTCAAAATCAAGCAAATTCGTTACTTTTTGAATTTTGGTACCAGGCGAACAGAAAGCAGCAGCAAGCAACCGAAACTGTTATAAACTGTTATAAAAAACCCAAGTTTCGAACCTTTCACTCCCCAATAATAAGGTTTTGAACTTGGCTACGTGGCGCGTGACTTTACTGATTGGCTGGTATTTTTCCAGTTTTTGACTACGGTCACACTAATAAATTTGAATTTGAATTCAGATTTGGCGGTTGAATTCAAATTTGAATTCAAATTTGGCGGTTGAATTCAAGGCACCACTGTGAATAAAACCCAGAAATTTATAAAAAACAATAAAAATTGCAAAAAATCATTATTTTTATGAACATTTTATTAAACTTTGTTGTTAAGTATAAATACATTTAAAAATTGATTTGGTGATTTGGTCATTTATCAACAGAATAATAATACAATATATGAAATAGTGTATATAAATATAGATTTGGTAATAATAATAATATTCAATTGGTTTTAATTAATGGGGACAGTTAAGACAGAAGTAGTTCCAGTCTTAGTCCTGGCCGCACTGCTCCGCGAAATCTTCGTGTAGGCCGCCTGGCTGCACGCCACAGGAGCAATCCACTGTCCTGTTCACCACGGATATGGATCTGCCCAGGGAGCTCATCTCATTCCTGCATCATAGCAGCAAGGATCACCAGGTCGCTCAAGGAGATACTGCATTCTACATTTAACAATAAATAAGGAAAAGTAAATAAAAATAAAATTAATAAAGAAAAATAAATAAAAATGAATATACGTTATGGTTTTTTCTCCACCTAAATTGAATCTAAATATATACATTTAAATTTGCATATTTTAGCTCATCTTTAGGGCATATCTTTGTCAAAAATCAAAATAAAGAAGAAAGGCATATATATTCTATAATATAATTTAATTGTTTACTTATTTATGAGAAACTAGGAAGATCAGCAAGGTTTTCTAGTTTAAAATAAAATAAATTAAATTGTATATAAATATATATACATTTAAATTGGCATAGAAAATGGCTAAAATATGCAAATCTAAATGTATATATTAGCATATTTTAGCTCTTTTCTAGGGAAAATTTCGATTAACAAGCAACTGAAATACATATATATTCCGATTCGCAATTAAAATCATATAATACTCACGCCAACTAATGCATCTAAAGGTGCGCATGGTTGACAATGGGCCGCTTGGAGCTGCGCCTACTGGAGTCGCAGCCGCGGGTGCGGGCAGGTGGCTGATCTTTGTGCGGGCAGTCCTCTACCAGGTTGTAGCGCTCGGAGTCTATTTCGCAGCCAACCGTTCCCTGGAGCAGCCATTTCCTTCAGCGGGTCGCAGTCGGGCGTGTGTAGCTCCAGTAGCTTGCCATGCATGCGAACAGCGACAAGGCGAATGTCTGTGGAGGCGGCGGCAGAGCCATTAGTTATGTTTTATCAAATGTGGAAAGGTATCATTGGTCTTACGGTCGGCGCGCTCCTTCCGCTGCTTGTCGTTGTTCTGATAGATCTGCGCCCGCAGCCGCCGGATTGGGCAGGTGGCTGATCTTCGCGCGGCCAGGCCTCTGCGCGCTTGTAGAGAAGGGATTCGATTTCGCAGCTCTTGAGCAGGCGGAAGCACTGTTGCAGCTCTGCCTGTCGGTTGGACATGTCGCCCATGCACACGCGGTGCTCCTAGAGAAGGTCCCCAAGCACATAGTTGCGTGCACGTACGCGCTGCTCCTAGTTGACGGCGGCGCCGCTCGTTCGTCGTCGCCTGAAGAACATGGCCAGCATGACTACGGCCCATATGCAGCACGGCTTCACGATCAACGTCTTTCCCAGCTGCCACAGCTCCGACCAGAAGATGCGCGTGCAGCGGTCATTTGGCCTAGTGGGCCGCAGGCGGGCGTTTGTAGCTCCTGTAGCAACTGAATAAGGAAATACATATATATTGCGACAATTAAAATCATATAATACTCACGCTCGGAGCTGCGCCTACTGGAGTCGCGGGCAGGCCTCTGCCCACTTGTAGCGCTCGGAGTCGATTATGCAGCCAACCGTACCCTGGAGCAGCCATTTGGTCCAGCTCCAATAGCTTGCCATGCATGCGAACAGCGAACGTCTGTGGAGGCTGCGGCAGAGCCATTAGTTATGTTATATCAAATGTGCAAAGGTATCCTTGGCCTTACCATAAAGAGGAACTTGAAAACGGACGGTCGATTGCGGGTCGGCGCCCTCCTTCCGCTGCTTGTCGTTGTTCTGATGGATCTGCGGGAGCAGGAGGACTGCAGGAGCTGCTATTTGGTCCAGTGGGCCGCAGGCGGGCGTGTGTAGCTCCAGTAGCTTGCCATGCATGCGGACAGTGACGTGGCGAATGTCTGTGGAGGAGGCGGCAAAGCCATTAGTTATATCCAATGTGGAAGGATGTATTGGTCTTACCACAAAGAGACGCACTGCCACGATGCCGATGAATTCCTTGTTGTCCAATTCCGTGTTTTAAAAAAAGCAAAACATTTTCACTACAGCTGATGCTAGAGATGGAAAAAAAACATTTGGGATGTATCGATACATCGAGTACTTACTCGAGCAATGAGAGGAAAAGAGATAGCAATATTACAAAACGAATTTTCTACAATATATGAACGTAGATTTTACATACATGACACGTATAATTTACATATATTACACGTATATTTTACAATATATAAACGTATATTTTACATACATAACATTGGTTTCCTAAATATTCCACCAGTTGGCGCCAAATAAACTTATAAATTATAAATTATAGAGACTCCAAAAAAATCCAAAAGTTGAGTCTGATGACATTTTGAACTGCCTTACAAGCTACTGACCAAAATAATAATACATTGCACGGAAATCGATTTAATAATTTGAAAATACAGTAAAACATCAATGGCATCAATAGCTCGACGTTGTTTTTGCAGCATAAATTAATTTATTTTGTTCGTTTTGTTAAACTTACCTTTTCTGGCTCGAGTATCTGCTGATTTCTGGTGATCTGCAAAAAGTTTCGTGAGCAATCTTTAATTGGTTCTTTATTTTTTTAAGGGTAAAGGAACTTACTGTGGCTGCTTTTAATAAAGGATTCCCTTTCGATGAGCAATGATGGGGCAATAGGTTCCTCAGGCACCCCAAAATGGTGATTATAAGACATACTTGGTCCATTCCCATCATTATGAACTAATCTTTAACGGGTTGGAGTGCCAATTTCCAATCAAAAGTTATACCATAGCTCCACCAGTCCGGGTTTAAAATATATAAAATATTTGGCTAAATTTTGGTATAAGCAATAGGTAGAAAATTAATAATAATATAATATTATTTACTTAATTATACTAATAATATATAGACTTTATATTCAACTACAAACTGTAAGGGTATTCGAGCTCTAGCTTCCAAAAGTTAACTTGTTTCATTCGAAATATATAAATAGAATGCAATTAAATGACAATATTAATTAATAATCATAAATTTACAGGGAAATCCTACATGAAATGCATCTAACTGGTGTTCAGTGTTGTGTTTATTAATTTCCGCTTGTTCTCTAACCAAACAATTAACCATGAACGAAATTTACAAGTTAACGTGGAAGTGTAAGCATGTCACAGGCACAGGAACAGGGGAAGATCTGTTCTGAAATACAAAATAAATTGGGAGAGCGATGTAACCATCCATCACTTTGCCATGTAAAAAGTCTGCTGGAAGGTCGCCGGGTGGGAGGAAATCTCCAGCATTCTGCGCTCCCGCCCTGCCCGCTGCCTGGCCTCCTGGGCGGCGCAGGCAGCCTTCTCGGCGATGACTTTGGTGTTCTTGTAGTCCGCACGGGCCATCTCCGCCTGCTTGATGAGCAGATCCAGACGCCCCCTGGCCTCTGCCACCGCCTGCTTCTGCTCGGCCACCGCCCGGTGGGACCCAGCCACCACGCGCTCCGAGAGGGCGACACCCTCGCGAGCCTTCTTCATCACTTCCGTGAGAGCCTTGACCTCCTCCATGGCCTGATTGACTCCCTGGCGGGCGTCGGCAGCGGTGGCCTTGGTGGCCTGCAGGCGGGATCTCTCCTTCTGCACCACCAGCCGGCCCTCGCGCAGCTCGGACTGGATTTGCTCCACTAACTGCTGCTTGCCCACGTAGGCCGCCTCCGCTGCCTTGGCGGCGCTGGCAGCCTTCTCGGCCAGCAGCTTCTGCACCTGGCGGGCGGCTGCTGCCCCAGCTGGTACCTGGGCATCGGAGGCCTCCTGGGCAGCCTTGGCCGCCTTCTGGGCGAAGCTGTTGGGCTTGGGTCGCACCATCGAGGGGCAGGCTCCGTCCTGGCAGTTGCCCCCGCCCTGCTGGCCTTGAGGGTCCTGCACGAGGCCAGAGTAACCGTTGGGGATCTGCGGGGTTATATTTATATTTATTTTATATGATTTATATTCTAGTAGAACGAAATTTGGATTACCTGCGGCCGGTTGTAGCCAAGAGCGAGACTGGTGGAAATAAAAAAGAGAACTAGGCGTACGATCTCCATGACGAACGATGTTAGACTGAGTTGGACTGAGGGTCTCGGGGCCTAGTGGCTGACATGTGGGACTGGGCGCCTACTTGGGACCACTTTTGGTTCTCTATTACTGATTTTGATTATTTTTTAAGGCAATCGGTTTACATAGACAAGCACCTAAGGACACGCAAAGAAATTCCATTAGCTTTTTAAATAAAATATTGATTTATTTATTCATGCAGCAGCGATATATTCTCTGCCATCCCTAGGCTGAGCTTCCTGAATCGTCCACATCTTTGTTCCTGCCTGGAGAACCATCAATCAGTGTCGAATCAATCCGGAACTGAGTTGAAGTTAAGCCTGATTGCCCTCTATTGTCCCTGATATATATTCAGAGACTTTGGTCATTTCTCTCCCAATCTGGCAGAGACAATGACTTGACAATGAATACACTATTTCGTTAAAGGCACAAATTTGGCACTTTAAATAAGGATTTTAATTTTTATATAATTTTAAACTAAAACAAAGTAGTCATCAAATAGCAGATCATACCTAATGAACTGAATGCCTTTCCAAAAACCCCTTGCAATTGCTACACCTGCAAATATACCCATTAAAACTTTATTTAAAACAAATCACAGAGCCATAAATAAGCATATATCGAGCAGAATGATAAATAACAGTTAATTTCCAATAAAAAACAAGATCAAACCGAAATCTAGCCACTGTCTGTGGGTCGTCAAGCAAGTCCCAGTCCCATACGGATATAATGTCCAATGTATTATTATATATCCAAAGCAGAAAACACAGCTGAGTTTTGCACTTCTGTTGTGTTGTGAATGGATCATTATATACACTCCGATATATACACACAAGTGCAAAATCAAAATCGGGTTAATATCAAAAAAAAAAAACTTGTTATTCCCAAAACGGGAAAGGTAAAAATCGCCATCGAGCATCGAGCGTCGTTTGAGGGGAGAGAGCTCTCCCTCTCTGTCTCTCTCTCTGTCTGCCTGGGTTCTTCCTTAATGTCCAGCATCCAGATTTCACAGATTTCAGTATCCCAGCTCAGGATATAAAAGAATGACCCAGGGCGCATCCCATTGACATTGTGAACGCGCCAGCAGCAGGAATAAGGTTCGGTTTCAGGCTCAAGCATCCTCCCTCCCAGCATGTCCTCCCAGTGGATACCCATCCTCCTCGCTGCGGCCTTGATAGCCTCGTGTGTCGTCGCCCAACCCATGCTGCCGCCTAGCACCACACGGCCCAAGTTAATCATCGAGGAGCTGGAGCCGATGAGGTATCACTTCGTCACCGAGCACCGACCCATTTCGCTGGGCCAGAACTATTATTTGAAGCCCGGCCAGGTGGTTGGGAGCATCACCCTGGACTCGGATACCCTGCAGGTTCGGCATGATGAGGAGAACTCCACGGCCAAGCCGGTGGCCAGCAAGCACAATATTCTCTTTGTGGCCATTGCCAAGGATATGGCCGAGAAGTCACGCCTTGGAGGGAAGTAGGAAAGCTGAAGATTTTAATTGGAATGTTAGTGTTAATTTACTAAATAAATAAAATAAATCCCAACTTACTTCCACTTCTGTTGAATGCAGAACTCAAACTGATCATCATTGTCCCAAAGCCAAGCCCCGGCCAACTCCAAACTACGCACCTTGAAAAATAAATTGCTTTGCCTGCTCTCTGCTCTTGTCTCGGACTCTCTAAGTCACGGGTACGTTAGCTTTAAAAGGCAATCCATTAGGTTAATTAATAAGCAAGCCACCATTCAAGTATCCAAATAATAATGTCTTCGAATAATGGAAAGTGAAAGAATTATTACCTGAAGATGGATGGTCTTTTCTTATTAAAAAGTATTATTTTTCTCCTCTGAACAAGAAACAGGTAGTAAATCGATGGCTTATGATATCTGCCTTGGCTTCAATAACAGTTATGACCATAAATATTTCTGATCAGCAAATTCCCAGCAATGACTTTGATCATTTTTATGCAAATTTGTTGATTCTATAGCCTGGCAAGGGTATTTTTAGCTTCCACAATCATTGATTCCCCTGTTTTCAGTATTGTTTTATGCGATTTTTTTTTGTTTGTTTGCTGTTAATTCTTATTTCCCTCAGCATTTCGTTTTAATTATATAAACGCACGCAAAAGACATAAACACTCGAGGGGCCGCGACCATTAAGCCCGATGTCTGTGTGGATTATAATTAATGTGTGTGGTGAGTAATGGTTGCTCTTAGATGCGGGTTCGGGCGAGGGTGGTCCCTCGATCCGGACTGGATCCAATACAATCCAATAAGGCGAACCCGGGTCTCGAACTCTCGAACCGTTAGCAACGGCCTGAGCTTGGATTGGCACTGGCACATCATTAATTACTCTCGACGCTCGGCGACTTCCGAAATGGACAGGGCTAAAAATAAAGACGGCCAAATAAATAGAGTCTACGACATAGTCCCCAATATCGCACCATTCTTAGCCACAGCACCTGCCACTGGTCAACAAAGTTTAAAGTTTAAAGATAAAGATCTCAATATATCAATGCAGAGATATATGTGAATGTGAGATATAGATACAGAAAAATAGCAAAATTATTATAATAATATTCATATTTCAATTTCTCTTATCACAGGATCACATTAGAGTCGACCTATCTAGCCCTAGACCATCTGTAGATTCCAGAAAAGATAAGGCCCTGCAGGACTTTAGAAAACACATGTTAATATATCACTTTTAAGACCCGACAATCGGAAGAATAGGAACAAAGTGAAGAGTTATCAATAATATTTCCTTGTATAATATAATTATAATTATTTATACTATAGATTCTTTTTCTCCCATTACCCGCAATCGTGCAGATCAGTGTGAGCCGAAACTATGTGCGATGATGACGATCAGCGCCAAGCGAGACTCTTGCCGCCCCATTCCAGTGCGTTCTAATATTGTTGCTTTGGCTTTAGTTGCTTTCATTTGTATTTTTTTGCTCAAATTCTTCTTTTTTTCGTTGTGGAAGCTTGGAGAATTGGCAGATTGGAAGACTGAAAGACTTGTAGTCACCTGCCAAGCCATTGTCCGGAGTCTCCTATAAAAGCCTTGGCCAGCATCTGCTGGGGCATCAGTTCACCAGAACCCCCAACCGCCGGAACAGCAGCTTCAAACGCTTGAGAAACGAGGAATCTATTGAAATGGTGAGAGCTCCCGGCTTAGTTCCTGATTAAGATTTATTTTAATTAGCCGAAGTTGTATGTTTATCTATCAATTAATTATTCATTTTGCTTAAATGGCAAATGCTTTTTAGATTCCATTTTAATTAATTACCAAAATGTTTTAAATTCACTTACCTGCAGCGCTCCTTTGCTGTCCTGATGCTGGCCATGGCCTCTATGGCGGCGGCCACCCCGCTGAGCAACTCCTACTTGCCACCCAAGGTGGGTGCCACGAGCAGCTACCATGCGGCGGCCTCCAGCTCCTCCGGCTCGTATGCAGCAGTTCCGGCGACCGCTTCATATGCCAGGAAGAGTCACTCGGTGGCAGCTCCTGCTCCTTCCAGGCAGTACCTGGCCCCGGCTGCCTCCCAAAGTACCTATAGTACTTCGGGCGGCTCCTCGGGAGCTTCTCATGGTTCCTACTCGGCTCCAGCTGCCTCTCACAGATCGTACTCGGCTCCAGCTGCATCTCATGGCTCTTACTCCTCCGGAGGATCCTCTGGCAGGAGCTACGCCGCTCCTGCAGCTTCTCACACCAGCTACTCGGCTCCTGTGGCCGCTCCGTCCAGGCAGTATTTGGCTCCGGCTGCCACTTCTCACAGCAGTTACTCTGCTCCCGCCGTTTCCCACAAGAGCTATGCTGCCCCGGCTGCATCCCATGGCTCGTACTCCTCGTCGGCAGGCGGAACTTCCCATGGATCGTATTCCGGTGCTTCCCACGGCTCCTACTCTGCTCCAGCTGCCTCCCATACCAGCTACTCGGCACCAGTCGCCGCTCCTTCCAGGCAGTATTTGGCTCCAGCTGCCTCCCATACCAGTTACAGTGCCGTTGGAGGTTCATCCTATTCCGCTCCAGCTGCTTCTCACAGCTCGTACTCGGCTCCAGCTGCCTCTCATGGATCGTACTCCGGATCAGCTGCCTCTCATGGCTCGTACTCGGCTCCAGCTGCCTCTCACAGCTATGCTGCTCCAGCCGTCTCTCATGTGAGCTACACTGGCTCCAACCATGGCTCCGGTTACGCTGCTAGCCAGGGCTCTAGCCATGGCTATGGATCTGCATCCGGGCATGGTGCTCTTCAGGGATCTGGCCTGCGAGCTGGTCACGGATCTGGCTATGGATCGGGACACAAGTCCGGTGGTTATGCTTCGAACGGCGGCTATGAGTACCGCCTGAAGCACTAAGACAAGGATCTCTAAAGAAAAGAAGAAATAAGCAGAAAAACAACGAATTAACGACACTTTGTACAATATATTTTTTTTTTAATCAAGCGAAATAAATAAATCGAAATAAAATATGAAGGAAATATTATTTTGTAGCTCAGTTTCTGGCACATGTAATTATATATTACTTATTTCCTCATATTATTTCTCCTTTTCCAATTAAAAACCACAATAAACTTGGTTAATCATTAATAAAGCATTCAAAGAATATTTTAGTATCGATAAATTGCACAAAAAAATGTCTTAGACGAAACAAAAAAAATATATATGTATATGAAATATATAGAGAAGAGATGTCTGCTTGCTCCATTGTTGCTGGACTGTGTGTCGTCCCCTCCTAATAGACATAGCCTCCATTGCTGCCATACTTGGTGTCCAGGCCCGAGTAGCCCGAGTAGCCGGAGTAGCCCGAGTAACCCGTATTTGCCGGCAAGTAGGTGCTCGAGGGTGTGGCATAGGATGTGTACTGGGGCACTGCATAGCTCCGGTAGCTGGACGAGATCACAGGTGAGGCATAGCTGCCGCCCAGACCGCCCGAATAGTAACCGGCTCCGCTTGAGTAAGAGGGATACGAGGAGTATCCGGAGGAGTAGCCGCCGTAACCGCCGCTCACGGGGGGCAAGTAGGTGCGCGACAGGTGGGACACATCGGCGGCGCAGAAGGCCAGAGAGGCGGCGAAGATGGCGAGCACGGTGATTGAGTTCTATAATTATTAATTATTAAATGTATTATTTTAAATAAACATTAAAAACATTTCAAATTCGATTTCAAAATTTGTGCACACTGCTTTGGCGTTGCCACACTATGATAAAAGGACCTCCCTTTACGTTAAAAGCTTATAGGACGCCGCGTTCGGTAATCAAAACGAAACCAATAAGACCCGAAATCCTTATATACAGTTTAAAATAAGAATTCAGTTAGATCTTTGCACTCACCATTTTTAGAATATTTCTTTCGGGTTCTTTTTGATCCTAGCTAGGAATAAGGACTCTTGTTTTGCACCGAGTGGACGCTGACGAGCAACTGTTGCGGATTAAGTCGCCGGCTCTAGTTTTTATACGTTTCTTAAAGCGCACTCGAGCTACTTTACAACTACAACCGAGTTAACGCCTTGGCGCGGACATGTCGCCGGACAGGGCCCATTACTCAACGGCAGCAGCTGGACAGCGCGGAAAAGAAGACTCCCAAGCCGAGCTTGTTTCTCTGTCTAAGCGGTTGAGTCGCTCAATATCCCACGACTCATCCGGCAGAGGAACCCCGAAATTGTATGGCCGTGGAATAGCCACGTTCGCCGATACTGTCCCAGGCGGAGACGAGATTTTTTATGACATTTTGCGGTTGACGGCTACAGCGCTTTGGTCTTGTTTATATGTCGTCGCTCATAAATCTCGCGGCACAACCGTTATTAATTGTTGCAGTGCCTCACTCAAGCTAGCGGCTTAGATGTTTGCGCTTCAGCTTTCGGCTTTCAGTTTCTATTTCACACTGCAGTGTTCGGTTCGAAATTGGAATTTCTAGCGTTCTGACATCATGAGATGGTCCGCCAATTAATCACTCTGTATTTGGTTCAGTCCTTTTGCGATATTCAGGCGGAGACTTAATTTTCGATGTTTCGATGGTCAATTACTTTTTATTTTTAGCTGCTATCAGCATACACTTGGAGAAAAGAATGAGTATTTAAAGTCCTTTAAAGGTAAGAAAATCTGTATATTTTATAAGAATAATTTTCTAAGTTTGTATACGAAAATAACATTACTTTAATAAATAAATACCATAAAGCTTTGTTTGAATGTAAATTTCAAATTCCTAACGTAACCTCCTGCACAGTGCTGCCCTCCGGCGGTAGAACTTGAAATAGAATGATGTAAGGGAGACAAATAATTGTCTTTCCCGCTCTTACATCGATCTAGTTGAAGTTTTCCCGCAGGGTGGCAACGCTGTGGAGGAGGCTACGTTAGGAATTTGATAACAAAGATCTTATTTCCAATGAATTGATCTATCGACAGCTCCACTGCACCGTTTAATACCAGCGCAATATCACGGAGCCATGTCGCTTTGCCCGAAGATCAAGATTAAGCCGCGAGAGCCGTACCCCCGGTCGGAGCCAAGGCCGTGGCCCAAACAACGCAACTTGTCACAGGTGCCGACATGGATCTACGAGTCGCGCGAATTTTCCTCGTCCGTGATAGAGGACGTGTTGCAGAATCTGTACTCGAACACCGAAAACCTAACCCGAACCGAGCGCAAGTCGCTCATCAACATTGATTGCCTGTGGTCGACGAAGTTCAAACCGGAGACGCATTTGCCGGAGTCAAATCCCCGGCCGCTGACGCCGCCGCCACCCAGGAAGCCGCGCAAGCGGGCTCCGCCGAAGCCGAAACAACAGAAGCTGGACAAGTTGACTTACGTAGACATCCACACTCTCCCAGACGACAAGGTGGTGCCGCACCGCTTGGCGATACCGCGGCTGCGTCCGCACTGGCAACTGTCGCACTTCATGGTCAACATGCCGGCGTACGTGATGAAGCGAGACATCCTGGACAAGTACATCACCTGGGACATGCTGGACGAACTCATGGCGATGGACAATGACAGCGGCACGGCCTTCTTCCAACAGTTCGTGGACGATGTGGTCAATAAGAATCCCTTGGAGATTCCGATCGAAAACTAGCCTCTTTTCGGGCTTCCCTAGTAGCAATTAAGTGTTACCAGAAATCACATGAAATAATATTGTTTTCTCTTTCAATACACAAAGTCAAAGTATATAAAATGTATGAAAAATCGGCTGTTAAAATTACTCCAAACTTAACATATCCGCAGGCATCCTTAGGCATAGCCATGGCACCGCCTTCGGTCACTCTGAAAGAGGGATATTGGCGCCTTTTCCGGGTCCGCCATATTTTTCTCGATCTGTTCGTTTTCAGCTTTCCAAGCTGCAACTTGCAATTTTTGTTCTGTCCACCGTAAACCGTATCGTGTATGTTGATTATCGTCCACCCGATTCGAGTTGAATGTCCGTGATGGAGCGCCCGCTTCAGCCCACCAGTGAGCGCCCGGGCCAAATTGGGCGACACAAAGCGATGATGATGATGATCGGCGGCCGCCACGAATACAACCTAACCTCCCAGACACGCGCTTCCCCGGGGAAGCTTGGGCTGCGGCATGTGGCAGTGCTGCCGCTGCTGCTGCTCCTCCTGGACCTTGGCGGTCCAATTGGGATCCGAGCCACGCTGGGATCAGAGGACACGAGGTGCGATGCAGGACAAATGCGGTGCGGCGACGGCGGTTGCATCTTACAGACGAAGATGTGCGACGGACGCAGCGACTGCAAGGACAGCTCCGATGAACTAAACTGCGGTAAGAGACTCAGAAATTTTGCAGAAATCCTAATCCTTGTTCCATCTACCATAGACTACCGACTATGCCGGCCGCCACATTGGTTCCCGTGTGCCCAGCCACACGGTGCCTGCCTGGCAGCTGAACTAATGTGCAACGGCATCGATAACTGTCCCGGCGGCGAGGATGAGCGCGATTGCCCGAGCCTCTCTGGCTTCCGATTTGGCGATTTCATCCCGAAGCAACGGAACTGCACCGACCAGGAGTACATGTGCCAGGTGGACCGCTCCTGCATTCCCATTGATTTCATGTGCAACGGACGGGCCGACTGCCCGGATCGATCGGACGAGTTGGCCGGATGCAAGCAGGCGGCGGCCAGCTGCTCGTCCAACGAGGGTCATCTGTGCGCGAATGGACGCTGTTTGCGGCGCAAGCAATGGGTATGCGACGGCGTCGACGATTGCGGCGATGGCAGCGATGAGAAAGGATGCGGTGAGTCAGAACTCCTCTCCGAGAACTCCTAAGGATCCTAAGAACCCTCCTGATTGCCCTCTATAATGACCAATAAGAATTCTAGGACCTGTGATTCAATATTCATTGCCTACTTCTGGACAGTTTTCCACCGATTTAACCACTCTTTCTCTTCCCTCCACTCAGTGAATCTGTGCCAGCCCGAAATGGGGAAGTTTCTGTGCCAAAACCGGGAGAGCTGCATCCTGCTGAGCGAAGTCTGCGACGGCCACAGTGACTGTACCGATGGCAGCGATGAATCGGACGCCTGCCACTCAAAGGCGGACTGCGGAACCAAGAAATGTGCACCCGGCGCCACCTGCCACATGATGCCCATTGGCGGGGCCGAGTGCCACTGTCCGGTTGGCTTCCGGCTGGCCAAATTTGCGGACAAGTGCGAGGACATTGACGAGTGCCAGGAGCGGAAGGATCTGTGCAGTCAGGGCTGCGAGAACACCTCGGGCGGCTACCGCTGCGTCTGCGATGCCGGCTACCACCTGATGGCCAATGACAATCGCACCTGCCGCGCCTCCAAGACGAGCCACGGCTCCAGCGACAACCAGCCGCTGCTCCTGTACACCACACAGGTGGCGGTGATGGGGATGCACCTGCAGGAGGATAACATACGGAATCACGTCTACCAGGTGGCCGGGAATCTGAGCAAGGTCATTGGCGTGGCCTACGACGGCAGCCACATCTACTGGACGAACATCCAGAACGAGGCGGAGAGCATTGTCAAGGCCAAGAACGATGGCTCCCACTCGGAGATCCTGCTGACCTCCGGGCTGGATGCACCCGAAGACCTGGCCGTCGACTGGCTGACGCAGAACATCTACTTCTCGGACAATATAATGCGCCACATAGCCGTGTGCTCCAACGATGGCATGAACTGTGCGGTGCTGGTCACCCAGGATGTGCACCAGCCCCGGTCCCTGGCCCTGTGGCCGCAGCGGGGCCTCATGTTCTGGACGGATTGGGGGGCCAAGCCCATGATCGGACGCGCCTCCATGGACGGCAGTCGGTCGCGGGCGATTGTGAGCGACAATATCCACTGGCCGAACGGCATTGCCCTGGACATGCATCAGCAGAGGATCTACTGGGTGGACGCCAAGCTGGGGAGTGTGCAGACCGCCAAGCCCGACGGCAGCGACCGGCGCACAGTGCTGGACGGGATGCTGAAGCATCCGTACGGCCTGGCCATATTCGAGGATCAGCTGTACTGGTCGGACTGGGCCACGAAGAGCGTCCATGCGTGCCACAAGTTCTCGGGCAAGGATCATCGCGTTCTGGCCCGCGATCGCACCATCTACGCCGTCCACATCTACCATCCGGCCAAGCAGCCGGACGACTCTGCCCACGGCTGCCGCACGGCCAGGTGCTCACACCTCTGCCTGCTCGCCGAACCCGAGGCCGGCGGCCATAGCTGCGCCTGTCCGGACGGAATGCGACTGGCGGCCGATCAGCAGCGCTGCATGCTGACGGAGAAGCGGCAGCGCCTGTTCGTTGGCCTGCGGCAGGTTCTCCTGGAGATCGAGCACACGACCTTCGGACGGCACGTGGTGAGCAAGCCGCACACGCTGCCCTGTTCGATCGACGAGATTGTCTACAACCGGGTCAACGGCAGCCTCATCATAGCGGACAACGACCAGCGGCTGATCCTGGAGTACCAGCCGGAGATGCGGGAGACGACCATCCTGGTCCGCGCCAATCTGGGCAACGTGAGCGCCCTGGCCTTCGATCATCTCAGCCGGAATCTCTACTGGGCCGATGCCGAGCGGGGCGTAGTGGAGCTGATCTCGCTGCAGACCCAGCACCGGGCCCTGATCCGCTTCTTTCCGGGCCAGGAGGTGCCCATTGGCCTCAGTGTGATGCCCGCCGAGGGCTACCTCTACGTGGTGCTCAAGGCCAGGCGGCACACGCACATCGATCGGATCCCGCTGAGCGGCAAGGGCGATCAGGTGCACGTCTTTGAGGACGATCTGGGGGACGACGACATCCGACTGGCCGCCGATCAAGACACACACCACATCTTCTGGTCGGACAGCGACCTGGGCAGGATCAGCTACTCGGACTACCGGCTGCCGCAGGCTCAGACCTTCCGCGGCAAGCTGCGGCGACCCTATAGCCTGGCTCTGGTGCAGAAGGATCTGTTCTGGAGCGAGTTGGGCTCCTCGGCGATTTACTGGACGCACAAAAGCAACATGGGCCCCCGCAAGAGGATCGACATCGAGGCCAAGGGTGATGTCGACGCCATTATGCCCTTCGTGCCCATTGCCCCGCCCCGAAAAATTCCGCTGGCCGGCAGCTCGCCCGCCAGTCGCGACTCGCATCCCTGCCAGCAGCAAAACGGCGGCTGTTCGCACATCTGCGTGGGCGAGGGCCCCGTCCACGTCATCTGCCTGTGCCCGGCCGGCTTCGTGTACCGGGATGCCGGCAATCGCACCTGCATGGAGGCCCTGGACTGCGAGTTCCGCTGCGGCAGCGGCGAGTGCCTGACGATGGCTCACCGCTGCAACGGGCACCGCGACTGCGTCGATAACTCGGACGAGTCGGACTGCGACGAAGAGCACCGCCGGAAGCCGAAGGTCATGTGCTCGCACACGCAATTCGCCTGCCACAGCCGGGACCAGTGCGTGGACATGGAGCGGCGGTGCGACGGCACCAAGGACTGCCAGGATCACACCGATGAGCAGCATTGTGAAAAGTTTGGTAAGAGCATTAACCATTTGGTAACCATTAATCCAACTCCTCCTGCCCCGCAGACAAGTCCAAGATGTGCCATGCCCACCAGCATTCGTGCGACAACGGCAAGTGCGTGGACTCCAGCCTGCTGTGCGACGGAACCAACGACTGCGGCGACAACTCGGACGAGGTGGAGTGCAAGAAGCTCGCCGGGTGCGACAAGGGCATGTTCCAGTGCAGCAGCGGCTCGTGCATTGCCGGCAGCTGGGAGTGCGACGGCCGGATAGACTGCAGCGACGCCTCCGACGAGCACGACAAGTGCGGCCAGCGCACCTGTCCCCCGGACATGCACCGCTGCCTCCTGGGCCAGTGCCTGGACCGCAGTCTGGTCTGCGACGGACACAACGACTGTGGCGATAGGTCGGACGAGCTGAACTGCGATCAGGGATTGGACAAGGCGAACGCGTCCTGCGGCCAGGACGAGTTCAAGTGCACGAGCCCCGGACGGAAGTGCATTCCAGCGGCAGCCAGGTGCAACGGCACCGCAGAATGTGCCCGCGGCGAAGATGAGGCCGACTGTGGCGACATGTGCAGTATTTCCGAGTTCCAGTGTCGGTCAGCGCGCCAGTGCATCCGCCAGGAGTTCCGATGCGACGGCGAGCGGGACTGCCTCGACGGGAGCGACGAGCTAAGCTGCGAGGAGGAGAAGAACCGCAACCAAACCCAGCCCCAGCTGTGGACCAGCGTGAGGCGGGCCTGTCGCCCGCATCTCTTCGACTGTCACGATGGCGAGTGCGTGGACATGTCGCGCGTCTGCAACAACTTTCCAGACTGCGCCAACGGACAGGACGAGGGTCCGCAATGCGCGACTGCCTGCCGGCCGGCGGATGGTCGCAAGCTGTGCCAGCACAAGTGCCGAGCCACGCCCGCCGGCGCCGTGTGCTCCTGCCGCGACGGCTACCGCCTGGATGGCGACAAGTCGAGCTGCGTGGACGTGGACGAGTGCCAGCAGGAGCATCAGCCGTGCGCCCAGCTCTGCGAGAATACGCTGGGCGGCTACCAGTGCCAGTGCCATGCGGACTTTATGCTGCGCCAGGATCGCGTCAGCTGCAAAAGCCTCCAGTCGGGCGCCGCCATTATGTTCAGCAGCTTCAACCAGGTGAGGAATATGAGCGAGCATCCCGTGATGCTCACGGTGGCCTGGTCGGCGAACGACTCACGGATATCGGGCTTCGATGTGGACGTCCACCGGCAAATGGGCTACTTTTCCGCCGAGGAGGAGGACGTTCTCTACCAGATCGATCTGCAGACGCGGCAGGTAACCCGGGCCCTGACCCTGCCCAGGCCCACGAAGCTCTCGCTGGACTGGGCCACCGGCAATGTGTACGTGGTGTCCGCCCAGCAGGAGATCCAGGCGTGCAGCTTCGAGGCGCGCATGTGCGGCCGGATTGTGCTGGCCAAGAACCACAAGCGGATCAAGCACCTGGCCGTGGATGGCTATCACGCGAGGATCTTCTACATAGCCATGCGCACGGAGGGCTTTGGCCACGCCACATCGGAGCTGCACATGGCCCGGCTGGACGGCAGTCGCCGGGAAATGATCCTGCAGCGAGGCGACAGTTACCTGACGGCCCTCACCACCGATCCCCATCAGCAGCAGCTGTACTATGTGGACCTGCACCGGCACACGCTCGAGCGGATGGGCTATAGGCCCAAGTCGTCCCCAGGATCGGAACGGCGTCCAGAGATAATGCTGCAAAAGTCCAACGCCCTCATCCAACCCTCCGGGGTAAGTGTGTTCGAGAACAATGCGTACATCGTGAACCTGGGCGCCAAGGAGGCGCAGCAGTGCGCCCTGTACGGATCCCGCATCTGCCGGAACATCAATCTGAACGTGATGAATGCCGAGGACATTGTGGTGGCAGCCGCCTCGCGACAGCCCCAGCCGGCGGCCCATTCCTGCGTGCATGCCGCCTGCCAGGGACTGTGCCTGCAGGCCGACTTTGGGTACGAGTGCATGTGCGGCCATCGGGTGGTGCCCGAGGGCGAGCCCTGTCCCCATGGATCCGGCAACGAGGTGGCCCTGGGATCGGCCAACAGCCTGGAGCTTGAGCAGCAACGGACGGGCAGCCACTGGCTGATGGCGCTCTTCGTTTTGGTTGCCGGATCGCTGGTCGCCGGAACGGGCTACATGTACTACAAGCACCGCCAGCGGGGTCATACGGATCTCAACATAAACCTGCATTTCCAGAATCCACTGGCGACTCTCGGCGGCGGTGGCGGCGCCTCGTCGACCAAAGCCTTTCTTGAGAACGAACGGGACAATTCCGGAGTGGCGTTCACCGCGGAATCGATATCGTCCAGCCAAGAAACCGCCAGCGCCTCATCGACGCAGTTTGGCGTGCCGACTGTTCTCCAGAGACTGCTCCGTACACGTCAGTCGACCAACGACCCGATGGCTACCCAGATGCTGCTCGAAAGCCCCAGGGTATGATTGAATCTAAGCATTTTCCGGTCGGAAACACTTTTTAAAGGCTTATTTTAACAGGCAAGCAACCAGCTATACTCAATGGACGGCAGAAGCGGAGGCGGGGACGGGCGACAGGTGCCGCGCATCCTGGTGGCAGACATTGACGATGATGCCGAAGGCGGGCACTTCGGGGGAAGTCACGGAGGCGATGATGCGCATGCACGACTTGTGTCGTAAATAGGGCGCAAGTATTATTGTTTATTGATTAATTAATCTGTGTGTTTATATAGCAAATTGTATTTATTGTTCATTGTGAAATGGAGTTTCTTCGAGTGTGCTTCGGTGCTTGTCTATGTAAACCGATTGCCTTAAAAAATAATAAAAAATTGTATAAGAGAACCAAAACTTGTCCCAAAAGGGGTCCCAAGTAGGCGCCCAGTCTCACATGTCAGCCACTAGGCCCCGAGACCCTCGGTCCAACTCAGTCTAACATCGTTCGTCATGGAGATCGTACGCCTAGTTCTCTTTTTTTTTTCCACCAGTCTCGCTCTTGGCTACAACCGGCCGCAGGTAATCCAAATTTCGTTCTACTAGAATATAAATCATATAAAATAAATATAAATATAACTCGGCAGATCCCCAACGGTTACTCTGGCCTCGTGCAGGACCCTCAAGGCCAGCAGGGCGGGGGCAACTGCCAGGACGGAGCCTGTCCCTCGATGGTGCGACCCAAGCCCAATAGCTTCGCCCAGAAGGCGGCCAAGGCTGCCCAGGAGGCCTCAGATGCCCAGGTACCAGCCGGCGCAGCGGCCGCCCGCCAGGTGCAGAAGCTGCTGGCCGAGAAGGCTGCCAGCGCCGCCAAGGCAGCGGAGGCGGCCTACGTGGGCAAGCAGCAGTTGGTGGAGCAAATCCAGTCCGAGCTGCGCGAGGGCCGGCTGGTGGTGCAGAAGGAGAGATCCCGCCTGCAGGCCACCAAGGCCACCGCTGCCGACGCTCGCCAGGGAGTCAATCAGGCCATGGAGGAGGTCAAGGCTCTCACGGAAGTGATGAAGAAGGCTCGCGAGGGTGTCGCCCTCTCGGAGCGCGTGGTTGCTGGGTCCCACCGGGCGGTGGCCGAGCAGAAGCAGGCGGTGGCAGAGGCCAGGGGGCGTCTGGAGCTGCTCATCAAGCAGGCGGAGATGGCCCGTGCGGACTACAAGAACACCAAAGTCATCGCCGAGAAGGCTGCCTGCGCCGCCCAGGAGGCCAGGCAGCGGGCAGGGCGGGAGCGCAGAATGCTGGAGATTTCCTCCCACCCGGCGACCTTCCAGCAGACTTTCTACATGGCAAAGTGATGGATGGCTACATCGCTCCCCCAATTTATTTTGTATTTTGTAACAGATCTTCCCCTGTTCCTGTGGCTGTGACATGCTTACACTTCCAAGTTAACTTGTAAATTTCGTTCATGGTTAATTGTTTGGTTAAAGAACAAGCGGAAATTAATAAACCCCAACACTGAACACCAGTTAGATGCATTTGATGTGGGATTTCCCTGTAAATGTATGATTATTATATTTATATATTTCGAATGAAACAAGTTAACTTTTGGAAGCTAGAGCTCGAATACCCTTACAGTTTGTAGTTGAATATAAAGTCTATCTATTATTAGTATAATTAAGTAAATAATATTATATTATTATTAATTTTCTACCTATTTCTTATACCAAAATGTAGCCAAATATTTTATATATTTTAAACCCGGACTGGTGGAGCTATGGTATAACTTTTGATTGGAAATTGGCACTCCGTTAAAGATTAGTTCATAATGATGGGAATGGACCAAGTATGCCTTATTATCACCATTTTGCGGTGCCTAAGGAACCTATTGCCCCATCATTGCTCATCGAAAAGGAATCCTTTATTAAAAGCAGCCACAGTAAGTTATTTTACCCTTAAAAAATTTAAGAACCAATTAAAGATTGCTCACGAAACCTTTTGCAGATGACCAGATAGCTGCAGATACTCGAGCCAGAGAAATTGGGAGACGAGGAGAACCATACGGTAAACGGTCAGGTGGAAACACCGTCCACTAAATGAAGCTGGAGACTCTTCAAGATGGACGCCGACATCATGACTGCCCTAGGCCTTGAGCGGCCAATGATCGGGGATCTGGGCAAGCCCTGGGTTCTGCCCTGCCTGCTGGGCGGCTTTTGTAGCGATTTGAAGACCATTTCCAGGGACTTTTGAATGGAAATTGGTACTCCAACGCGTTGAAAATTAGTTCATAAAGATAAGAATAGCTATTAAAAGCTTTTAGGTTTTAAACTATAGAAATAGTATTTGTTATGCATTTTTTTTTTGAATGCCTTATACAATTATTTATCATAAATGATTGATTTTGTTCTTATACCTCTTCCCCTAAGATGAGTCGGAATATAGCAAATTTATAGTTGTTTTTAGCACATTATATACGATTTATTAAAAAAAAAAAAAGGTTTCGTTTTATGATTAGCTTCGATTTGGAATCCCAGTCTCTCTAGTAGACGTATCCACCGTTGGAGCCGTACACAGTGCCGGAGGAGGATCCGGAGTAGGTGGACACAGCCGGAGCCGAGTAGGTCTTGGCCACCACGGGGGCGCTGTAGCTGGACACAGCAGGAGCGGTGTAGTGGGACACGGCGGGAGCGGTGTAGGTGGACACAGCCGGGGCGGAGTAGGTCTTCACAACAGCGGGAGCAGAGTAGCTGGACACAGCCGGGGCGGTGTAGTGGGACACAGCTGGGGCGGCGTAGGTCTTGGCCACCACAGGGGCAGTGTAGGTAGACACAGCTGGGGCGGAGTAGGTCTTGACCACAGCAGGAGCGGTGTAGTGGGACACAGCAGGAGCGGTGTAGGTGGACACAGCAGGAGCGGAGTATGTCTTAACGACAGCGGGAGCAGAGTAGCTGGAAACAGCTGGGGCGGAGTAGGTCTTGACCACAGCGGGAGCGGTGTAGGCCTTGGTCACCACAGGAGCAGTGTAGCTGGACACGGCAGGAGCGGTGTAGTGGGACACAGCTGGGGCAGAGTAGCTCTTGACCACCGCGGGAGCGGAGTAGCTGGACACAGCCGGGGCAGAGTAGCTCTTGACCACTGCGGGAGCAGAGTAGTTGGTCTTCACCACGGGAGCCACGTAGGAAGCAGCAGGCTGGGCGTAGGTCTCCTCGGCAGCGGTCTCGGCATAGGAGGCGGTCTCCACAGCAGCAGCTGGAGCAGCATAAGACTCGCTGTTGTAGGAGGCAGCTGGGGCGGAGTAGGACTCAGTCTCGTAGGTGGAGGCAGCGGGTGCGGCCTCGTAGGTCTCGGCGACAGTGGCGGCGGCAGCGGGGGCAGCCTGGTAGGACTCGTAGCTGCTAGAGGCGGCCACGGTGCGAGGAGGCAGATAGGTGTTGGCCAGGTGGCTGACATCGGCCGAGGCCACAGCCAGAAGGGCGAGCGAGAGGACAGCGAAGAATTTCTGCATAGAAAATGTGGGAGATGAAGGGGATTAAATGGGGAATCTCTTGGGGGAAGGGATTTGGAGATCTTTTTCTTGGAGTTTGAGGAGAGGAGGAATTGTACTCTCCTGCTCTGGCGAGGGAAGAACTTCACAGAGCAACTTCCCTCGGCAGATAGAGAATCCCCTGGAGAGATATGTATCTACTCTCTGTCCAAGAATAAACCAACTCCTAACGGCTTGAAGCTTACCATGTTGCTGGGTACGAGGTTGGGAGAACACTAGTACCTTCTGAACGCCGCTCCAACCTATTTATAGCTGCCGAAAAATGTCTGGCCAACTTGATACACGAATGTCAAAAGGCGCTACAGAATAATACAAAATAAAACCAAAAAAAAAAAAAGAAGAAAGAAAAAACCAGAACAAGCTCACACTGAAAGCCACACGAACTATATTGCCATCGAGAATAAAAGCCAAACAATAATAATGAAGCATTTCGTCCGCAGAGCTCATTAGTCGCCCATAATATTCCGACTTTTCTCCATGCCCCCCGCTCTCCTTGTTCCACTCCCCTGATTCCCGATTCTAGATGCCTCATTCCCTCATTCTACATATATCCAAATCCGATACCGTCCGATCTCGTCGATAGGTTAAAAATGTTATCTGCATGAAACTCGTTATGGCAAGATCCATTCATAAGTCGGTTCCGTCAGCCGCCCGGCTCATCCATCACAGTTCTCGGACGAGACAAAGGCCTCGACGAAGAGGAGCTGCGGCTCTGGTCGAGTTCTGAGCGGTTACCTCATTAATCATTAAAACGGGGACTTACCCGGGAAAAACAAAGGCTTACAATGCGGGAAAATTGACTGACCGCGCGGATATCCGTTTATTGGGAATTGCCGTTCGTTATAATCAGACTAAAATTCGCCCAGGAATTCCATTTATAAATTGGAACAATTAAATTTAATTGAAATTTGGAGAGTTGGGAGTCGAGAATCACTTTGAATTGAATCCCCAATTATTTATTAATAAGTTTAAGTTAAATAAATAAATGAATCAAAAGAAAGAAAGCTATCGCTGGCTTTTTGGCAATTTTTGCCTTTAAGAAATCCAATATTTTTAAATATTTTTATATGCTAATTTGTTGGACAAATTAAAGTTTAAAAAACCATAATTAAGTCAAAAAATACCAAAATTTTAAATCGGAACCAGATTTTTGTAGGTTAATAAATCTGCCTACTGAATTTGGCATTTTCAAAGCTTAATATTTAATTTGACTTTAAAAATTGAGTACATTTTTCGTATATCGCCTGCTTATGCTTAATAATATAATATTTATAAGCTACTGACTGAAATTATAATACCCTCGGGCAGGGTATATATGTAGATAAGAAAAACACTTTCTCAATCTTAAATCTAAAAATATATAATTGATTTTTAAATGCCAAGAAGGAGCATAGCCTCTCCACAGATCAATGACTCTTGATTTGTGTTCCAGCAAGAGATCTATAAATTTTGCAGAGTTAAGAAATGCAATTGTATGTTATTTATAATTTATTATTATAACTTTGTAGTAAAACCGCTTTCAAATGATTTCAGAATTAATTTATTATCATTAAGTGGAGAAGGGAGATGGATGGATGGAGTTCAGGAATTTAAAGGATGGTTTTAATTTCAATTTACTGTTTTTATTTTAGAAAGATATTAGAATTATTATTTCAAAATGTAACTTTGTAATACTTAGTTCAAGTTCCTAATAAAACCCATTAATTCAATTAATTCCGTAAAATTAAATTAAATTTGATAGATTTATTGATCTGTCAGTGGCGCGTGAGGAGATGCGCTTCTAAAAAATCAACTTTCCTTCCTTGTTGATTAAATATTCAAATGAAGACACGCTTGCTTTATATTTTTTTATATATACACGAATGTATATATATATTTAATGGGTTAACAAGAGCGTAACACAAATTGTATAACAAAAATAAAAAAAATAGTGCTAAAAATTGGCTACGTAACATTAAGTTCAGATGAACCCGGAATCGGGTCCCCAACTCGATGCGAGTTCGGACCTCCGGCAGGGTCCGTTCACGGGCATCCTCCCGGTCCTAGTACAAGTATCCACCGTTGGCGGCATAGCTGGTTCCCACCTCAACGGGAGCGGGGGCTGGAGCAGCCACCACCTCAGCCTGGTGGACAACGGGAGCAGGCTGGGCATAGCTCACCTGCTGCTGCTGCTGCTGCTGCTGGGTGTACTGGACAATGGGTTGGGGCTGCACCTGCTGGGCCTGCTGCTGCACCTGGTGAACCTCCTGAACCTGCACAGGAGCAGAGGGGGCGGGCACAAAGGACTGCTGCAGCTGAATGGGAGCGGGAGCGGGAGCGGGAATGGAAACGGGCACAGGGGCCGGAGCAGAGACGATAATCGGGGCTGGTGCCTGAACTGGAGCTGGCTGAGGAGCCGGGACCGGAGCTGGAGCCGGAGCTGGAGCTTGATAGGCGTAGCCACTGTTCTGCGGCTGCTGGACGGGCTCTGGGATCGAGATGGGCTGAGCCACCGGAGTGGGAGCGGCGTAGGTCTGTTGGACAACTGGGGCTGGAGCAGAGTAAGTTTGCTGAACCGTTGGAGCTTGGTGAACCACTTCCTGGACTACAGGAGCTTGGTGAACCACAGGAGCCTGCTGGACCACGGGAGCGGGTGCTGAGTAAGTCTGTTGGACCACAGGGGCTTGGTGAATCACTTCCTGGACGACGGGTGCCTGCTGGACAACCTCCTGCACCACCGGAGCGGGTGCAGAATAGGTCTGCTGAACCACTGGAGCTTGCTGAACGATAGGCTCGGGAGCGGGCACGAACTGTTGGACAGGAGTGGGTGCCTGATAGGCGTAGCCACTGTACTGTGGCTGCTGGACGGGCGCTGGGATCGAGATGGGCTGAGCCACTGGAGCTGGAGCGGCGTAGGTCTGCTGGACAACTGGAGCTGGAGCAGAGTAAGTTTGCTGAACTGTTGGAGCTTGGTGGACGACTTCCTGAACCACTGGAGCCTGGTGGACCACTTCCTGGACAACAGGAGCTTGGTGAACGACTTCCTGGACTACGGGAGCCTGATGCACCACTTCCTGAACCACTGGAGCCTGAACTGGAGCTGGCTGAGGAGCCGGAACCGGAGCCGAAGCCTGGTAGGCGTAGCCACTGTACTGCGGCTGCTGGACGGGCTCTGGGATCGAGATGGGCTGAGCCACCGGAGTGGGAGCGGCGTAGGTCTGTTGGACAACTGGGGCTGGAGCAGAGTAAGTTTGCTGAACCGTTGAAGCTTGGTGGACGACTTCCTGCACCACTGGAGCCTGCTGAACAACAGGAGCGGGTGCTGAGTAGGTCTGCTGGACCACAGGAGCTTGCTGAATCACTTCGTGGACAACGGGAGCCTGCTGGACGACGGGAGCCTGCTGGACGACTTCCTGCACCACCGGAGCGGGTGCGGAGTAGGTCTGCTGAACCACTGGAGCTTGCTGAACGACAGGCACGGGAGCGGGCACGAACTGCTGGAGGGGAGTGGGTGGCAGATAGGCATTCCTTACCGCCGTCTGGGTGGCAACAATGGGCTTGGGCGGCTCATAGATCACCTGGGGAGCCGACTGGGAGATCTCCACGGGTGCGGGAACGGGAGCTGGAGCTGGGGCGGGAATGGAAGCCTGAACGGGAGCAGGAGCAGGAGCTGGGATCACCACGGGAGCAGGAGCAGGAGCTGGGATCACCACGGGAGCAGGAGCAGGAGCTGGGATCACCACCGGATCAGGGGCTGGAGCAGGAATCACCACGGGTGCCGGGGCCGCTTGGTACTGCTGCTGCTGCTGTTGCTGCTGTCCACCAGAATGAATGGTGAAGCTGGCCAGCGGAATGGAGGCCTGAATGGACTCCACATGGGCCTGAATCTGCGGCTGCAGCTGATGGAGCACCTGCTGCAGTTGGGGCTGCAGCACCTGCTTGAAAGTGGGTGCCTGCGACACCTCCTTCACCGGCAACGGCGGCAGATATTGGCCACCGGGACGAGCCTGGGCCACGGCCAGGCACACGGCCAGAGCAATAAGGGCAAAGGGTTTCTGGAATGGCACATGCACTGGCTCTTAGTCAAAGTCACTCGAAAAAAATAAAGCAAATAAAAGAAGACAAGGGTTACATTCGCGATGGCCACTTACCATCTTCACGGGTATCACAAGCGAACTGGAGGCAGTGGTGCACCGGGCGAACGTAGGCGATTAACTGATGACCAGCCACGCAGACGTCTCTGCATTTATAGTTTGGCCGAAGCTGGCCCCTTAATTGGTGCGATCCGCCAGGTGTCCACGCCGGCCACCGAATGCTAATGCAGAGGGCCAACAATGAAATCATGCAAAACACATCTCATTTTGCCGCGGATTCGGAATCGGACTATGTCTGCGATTCGGATTTGGATTTGGTGTATTACACATGGAAGTCGAAGTCGATTATGTGCATTTTTAATTTGCCAAGAGGACCCCATAAATATGCATTTCCGATGGAAATCCTATTGAATTTGTCACATAACTCAATTTCGGATTTTAACAGCAAGTAACTCTACTTATTTGTTGGAGAAAACTGTGTTGCTGAGCTCCTTTTAGGAGGCATTTGTTAATTAATACACATTTTAGCCTTCTTTCTTTCAGTGTCTTTGCTGCTTTGCTGCTAAACCCAAACAAAGATCAAGACAAATCACTGGGCGTTCGAAAAGTGAATAAATATTTATCAATCGCCAGTTGCATGGACTTGTGTCCACCTGGCCAATTGACACCTCGGCCACTGGCCAGCGGAAATCCAAAATGGTAAAGAGTGCATTGATCCCATGGTGATCCCCATAAAACTAAGTTAACTACAGCATAAAAAGCCACTATTTAATTGTAAATCAAATATTTGTAATTATTTAAAATATTTTTAAAATTCCTGAGACGTATACCTAATATTTTTTATCAATACCTTGGCGTATACTTAATATTTAATATCTTTATTTTAGCCCTTTAAAGAAACCTTATATAGGCAGTACTTACTTGGTCTAGGAATTAAAGTATACTTAATATTTTATGTATTAAACGTATACGTTCAGTTATACTTAAAATGTTTCTTATAAATAATATTTAAAATAATTCAAAAATAAATCTTTTATGCCATAAAAAGCTGCTCTCCCATCTCATCAAACGATGTGTAAATATGTATCAATAAATTATAAATTTAATCTAAATAAATATAAAATAAATCATAATAAATATATTATTTAACACATTAGCTAAATCCAGTGTTTAGCCAAGAGCTTAATCTTAATATTTCGCTGGATTTTCGCCCATTGTTTTGTCTTAAAAGAAATGAAAAGAGTTTGGAATTTACAGGCTGATGCTTATCAGTGCGACCAGGGCGATTTCCCAACGAGGAGAAGCTCTCGAAAATCACAGACGGTGGCAGGCATGTGTCCAACCTTCGTCCAACCTCAATGGGCCATAAGTTATGGTCAATCAAGGGCCAACGATTGTTCGGTGGGAGATCGTGATCTCGGATATTCATATTTTTGTACAGAGAAAATAAAATGTGTATATGAACTATTGAAAATAAAAATTTCTTAGTGTTTACTTTATAGAAATTTACAAGCATTTAAATAGTATAAATTTGCACATTTAAAAATATATTTAAAATAATATAAACATATATTTAGTGCTTTTTCTTGCAGTGTATGACACATTTCGTAGGCGTGTGTCGCGGAGCTTATGATAAGCGTGTTATAGGCTCAACATTGGAGATAATACCTGCCCATTATGCTGGATAATACGGATCTTCGGAGGTCGAATGCAAACTTCACTCTGCACCTGACACACGCGCCCCAAAACAAAGCAAAAAAAATAAAAAAAAATAATAAAAACATATATAAATACAAGTGAAATAGTGTAAAAAGAGTGACAAATCGAGAAACGAGGCTCACAAAAGAAAATGTCAAGTTGAGGGCCTCCGACGACCGGCGGGCACAGTGTGGCTTAATTATGACTAATTGCTGTGCGAACACGACGCTCGTCTGAATATTCAGCTATATGGCTATATAGCTTCTCTCGGCGTAAAAAATCACTTAGGAAAAAAAACTGCAACAAGCTTGTGAATCGAACAAACGGGAGGCAGTCAGCCAGCTTTGGGCGATTTGCATAAATGGCCAAAAAGGTTAAAAGCGGCCAAAACGAAACATGGAACGGCTGGCCAAAAAATGTGGAAAGGTGTCAGTGGTAGGAGATTTACAGCTTAAATTTCAGTTAGATCATTTTAATTAAACCAAAGCTTAGGGAAATATTTAACATGTATTTTATGTAACTAAAGAAGTCAGTCTCCTTGTGAAATAATATAGTATATATCCCTAAGTAATCCCTAAGAGATATACCTTATAGGCAACACAAAAGTGAGCGAGTGGGTGTGCCCCTGGCTGTTGCAAGATAATGGTGGATCTCTCCCACCTTCGCCCTTCTCAGACAACAAAAGCGTTTAAGTTTGCTTTATTTTTTTGCAGACATAAAAGATATGTCATAAAAGTTTGTAAACGCGTTAACTGATTTTTAGGCAACAAAACCAAAAGCAGACAATAAATAATTCAGTGAGGAGACATAAAAAAAGATGAATAGAAATCAATTCCAAATCTCGAAGTCCAAGACCGAAACATATTTATTTTTGTTTTTTTGTTACAATTCCCCACTAACTTACACATTTGCGTATATTTTTTTCAAATGAAACAAACGCCCAAAGATGGAACTTGAATAGGTCTGGAATTAATCGATGGAAAAATCCCCTCGTTAATACCTATTCCCATGCATGAGAAAAAATATATATAAATTAGCATAATGGTTCTTTAAAGGAAACTCTCTTTGACGTCAGCAGCTCGATTTGCATAAAAAAAATTAAAGAAGAGAAAAGAAACTAAGAACTAAAAATAACCCAGACTATTCTTCGGTTTAAGCATTAATTATAAATTTATATTTTTATTACAAAACGTAAGTCAAGGGTCTCAAATATATATTTAAAGCGTTGAAGGGAATGAAATGAAATATTTACAAAGGTAAAAAATATTGAATATAGAGTTTATATATATTTAATTATATTTAGAAGCCGATTGATCTTGTAATATAAAGACTGTAAAAAGTACGCCCAAGGTATTAATAGAAGCCATTTGATTTTGTAATAAGAAGACTTTAATATGCCTGCCTAAGCTTCTGGCAATTGAATTTAAATTGAAGATATTTGAAGCTAGATATTTATTTAAAACGTAGGCAGCACTTGAAGGAAATTATTAGAATACTTAAAAGCTTAAAAATAATAAACAACTATGTATATAAAAAGCTAGTAATAATTCATTTTGTTGGGAATTTTGCGAATGGGAATTTGTATTTACTTTAGAAATAATTTGGCTAAATACTAAACACTTAACTAATAGCTATATGTATTTGTTTAATTTCTTTACTAACTAAATGGCATATTCCTATTCTTAAAATTACATAAAAAAAAACAAACAAGTAACTTAAAAAGTTGAATAAACTTTTAAGGATGCCACCTGCTATGATCTCATAAACAATGTCTACTTTTGGTGGCCTTTTATTGCCTTGTCTCAGACAGGCAGACATCATAATTTATGAAAACGATTGACTATATACATATATATGTTTATATATGCATAAAACATATAGCCACCAAGATGTGTATCAATCTCGGCGATCGATTCTCTCGTTTATGGTTATCAGTCAGCTTTATGCGATTAACATAAAGACAATCGCCATGTCTGTCCACGGTTTTATCACCGCAAACGAAACAACATAAATTAAATACAAATAACATAAACAAAAACAAAAACACAAAAACAAAAAAAAACAAGAAAGGAAGCTAACTTCGGTTCACCGAAGTTTGTATACCCTTGCAGAGTTTAAACAAAAAATTAAAAACGAAATTCTGAAATAATAATTTTTTGCCAATACTTTGGTGAAAATTGGTTGAAAACTGACAAAGTTATAATTTTTTTTCGTTTTTGTAAATCCTTATTATTTATTAAAGAATGATTATTTAAGAAGGTCTTATGATTTTTTTGGGCTTAAAAAAACCTTTATTTATGGGTTTATCGAAGTAAATGCACCGAGCATAGTCGTCTTTCTAATTAGTTGACAACGGCTGTATGTGTTAGTTGGTTTCATGCTCTATGTGTGTGTGCGCCATGGCGGCACACCTATGTATGTGTGGTTTGTTTTGATTATGGTTTGTTTTAGAGCTGATAAAACCGCCATATTAATCGAAGCTTAGAACAATTGACAGGCTAGTAATAATGCCCGCCAAACCATAACTTATTTAAATTACGACTTTTAAATCCGTTTTAACACAAGAAGGTGTCTTTTTCTACCAAATAAACCCCATATATTCTTGATCAGAATTAATAGGAGAATCGATCTAGCCATGTTTTGAAGTTATAATTGGAAAATTGTAGATGTGAAAAATCATAATTTGGCCAAAAATACACCAATTTCAAATCGGGAAGCATTTTTCTGTTTCTTTCTGTATTCTTAGCCATGTTCTAAACAAAAATATTTTTTTGGATTTTTTTTAAATATTTATTTAATTGTTAAAAATCAAAAAAAAATCTTAGCCTTAAATTTGGTTTGCACGTTTTTTAAAGTGGAAAAAACCAACACATTAATGCTTTCAAAATTTAATTTCGTTTATTTTTGGCCAAGATATGATTTTTCAAATCTACAATTTTACATTTATATTTTCAAAACCTGGCTAGATCGATTCTCCCATTAATTCTGATCAAGAATATATAAGGTTTATGTAGGTAAATATGACTCCATCCTGTGTTAAAACGTATTTTAAAAGATGGTTTGAAAGGGTCGTCGGACCGAAAAAGCCACCAGCGGACAAATTTGGAACTACGGCTTGTGGGCGAGGGGGGGGAAGGAGAGAGAGCGCAATACATCGCCCTCTCTGTTTTGTTTTGATTATTGCTTACACACGCATACATATGTGTTAGTTGGTTTCATGTTCTATGTATGTGTGCGCGATGGCGGCACAGCGATGTGTGGTTTGTTTTGATTATGTTTTGTTTTGATTATTGCTTACACACGCATACATATGTGTTAGTTGGTTTCATGTTCTATGTATGTGTGCGCGATGGCGGCACAGCGATGTGTGGTTTGTTTTGATTATGTTTTGTTTTGATTATTGCTTACACACGCATACATATGTGTTAGTTGGTTTTGTGTTGTATGTATGTGTGGCGGCCATCATTAGAGCTGATAAAACCGCGATATTAATCGAAGCTTAGAACAATTGACAGGCTAGTAATAATGCCCGCCAAACCATAACTATTTTAAATTATGACTTTTAAATTCGTTTTAACACAAGAAAGTGTCTTTTACTACCAAATAAACCCCATATATTCTTGATCAGAATTAATAGGAGAATCGATCTAGCCATGTTTTGAAGTTATAATTGGAAAATTGTAGATGTGAAGAATCATAATTTGGCCAAAAATACACCAATTTCAAATCGGAAAGCATTTTTCTGTTTCTTTCTGTATTCTTAGCCATGTTCTAAACAAAAATATTTTTTTGGATTTTTTTTAAATATTTATTTAATTGTTAAAAATAAAAAAAAAAATCTTAGCCTTAAATTTGGTTTGCACGTTTTTTAAGGTGGAAAAAACCAACACATTAATGCTTTCAAAATTTAATTTCGTTTATTTTTGGCCAAGATATGATTTTTCAAATCTACAATTTTACATTTATATTTTCAAAACCTGGCTAGATCGATTCTCCCATTAATTCTGATCAAGAATATATAAGGTTTATGTAGGTAAATATGACTCCATCCTGTGTTAAAACGTATTTTAAAAGATGGTT
The DNA here is from genome assembly GCA_035045905.1 of Drosophila anomelani. Taxonomy (NCBI): domain Eukaryota; kingdom Metazoa; phylum Arthropoda; class Insecta; order Diptera; family Drosophilidae; genus Drosophila; species Drosophila anomelani. Next base: position 2,238,586 of record JAWNOO010000076.1, read on the forward strand.
TGAAAGGGTCGTCGGACCGAAAAAGCCACCAGCGGACAAATTTGGAACTACGGCTTGTGGGCGAGGGGGGGGGGAAGGAGAGAGAGCGCAATACATCGTTTGTTTTGATTATGTTTTGTTTTGATTATTGCTTACACACGCATACATATGTGTTAGTTGGTTTTGTGTTGTATGTATGTGTGGCGGCCATCATTAGAGCTGATAAAACCGCGATATTAATCGAAGCTTAGAACAATTGACAGGCTAGTAATAATGCCCGCCAAACCATAACTATTTTAAATTATGACTTTTAAATCCGTTTTAACACAAGAAGGTGTCTTTTACTACCAAATAAACCCCATATATTCTTGATCAGAATTAATAGGAGAATCGATCTAGCCATGTTTTGAAAATTGGTTGAAAACTGACAAAGTTATAATTTTTTTTCGTAGATTTTTCCGATTGTTCCTATGGCAGCTATATGATATAGTCGTCCGATCCGGCCCGTTCCGACATATGTACGAGTGAGAGTATATAGAAGCCTAACTGCAAAGTTTCATTCAGATAGCTTTAAAACTGAGGGACTAGTTTGCGTAGAAACGGACAGACGGACAGACGGACATGGCTAGATCGACTCGGCTGTTGATCCTGATCAAGAATATATATACTTTATAGGGTCGGAGATGCCTCCTTCACTGCGTTGCAAACTTTTGACTAAAACTAATATACCCTACAAGGGTATAACAACACACACACTTGGGAATATTTATAAAAAAATGAATGATAATTTATAATGAACTTGTTGATGCTAAATTGGGGCTTTAAAACCATGGGCTCACTTGGCCCTCTGGTAGACATAGCCACCATTCGATGCGTAAACGGTATCTGCTCCGCTCTTGCCATCTTCTGCCACTGATGCCTCGGCTGCCGGAGGTGGCTCCACCTTCTCCTGCTCCCGCTCCTGTTCAGGCTGCGGCTCTGGTTCATCGGAGTAACCTGGCGGCGCTGGTCCTCCGAATCCAGGTCCGAATTGCTGGTACGGATTCTGGCCAGGCAGGGGTCCGCCAAAGCCGACGGGCACATTGAAGCCCGCTGGATTGGGTCCCTGGAACGGACCCTGGGAGTTGGCCAGGGGAAGTCCTTGGTTGGTCAGGAAGTCTGGGAATGGGCTGCCTGGGAAGGGAGCTCCTGGGAATGCATCGCCGGGTCCTCCTTGTGGAGAAAAGGGTACGCCCTGAGGTGGAAAAGGGCCACTTTGAGGCGGGAAGCCACCTTGTGGGGGGAAACCTGCACCCTGAGGCGGGAATCCGGCTCCTTGAGGGGGGAATCCGGCTCCCTGAGGTGGAAAACCAGCTCCCTGAGGTGTAAATCCGGCTCCCTGAGGTGTAAATCCGGCTCCCTGAGGTGGAAAACCAGCTCCTTCAGGGGGGAATCCAGCTCCCTGGGGTGGAAATCCAGCTCCTTGAGGTGGGAAACCAGCTCCTTGAGGGGGAAATCCGGCTCCCTGGGGTGGAAAACCAGCTCCTTGAGGTGGAAAGCCTGCTCCCTGCTGCGGGAAACCCACTCCAGCTCCTTGACCAGCAAAAGAACCTCCTGCTCCACCACTAGGAAAAGCACCAGGAGGACCAGGAGGTTGCTGAATAGCTGCACTCGGGGCACCCGCACCCGGAAAGACCCCACCACCGTTGGGATAGGCAGAGGGCACGGGACCTATGCCTGGTCCCTGCTCGCCAGGGCCTCCGCCAAAGCCAAAGAATGGCGGGTAAATGGGCAGCGGGAAGTTGGGCGGCTGGGCAGGTGGCGGCGGTACATTGCCTCCAGTGGGAATGGCATAACCCGGCGGCAGGGCCAAGCCAGGACCCACAGACGGATAGAAGCCCGATGATGAAGGATCCTTCTGGGTCTCCTTGGAGTCAGCCTCGTTCTCGGTGTGAAGGTGACTGACATCGCTGCTGGCCAGCGGCAGAAGCAGGATTAGAACGACCCATGGCTGCATCTTAATCCCGATTTTGGCTGATGGATCTGAATCTCTGGGAGCTGGGAGGGTAACTATGCGGCCACCGGCCCCGGAGCCGGCACTTATAAGTCACCTCAGTCCGCAGATTACATAAAACCCGGCCGGCCGGCTCTCATTTCACTTTCCCGCTTTCGGCGAACGGAAATTGCTTTGCATCACACATCACAAAAGGTTCCATAAATAGTCGCCAATCGGAGTTCGAAACTGAATCTGAATCCGCTACGAGCTGCCAGCTGGAAGCTGGGGGAGTGAAGAGTGTGGTGTGGGGAGTTGGGAGCTGCGAGGGGAAGTGCCAAAACTGAACTATAAAAATTAATTAGTCGGTCAGATTTTACATAAATAAACTGACGCCGAAATCGAATGCCCAATTTGGCAGAGAGATGTATGGTCGTAAGGGGAAAAATATGGAAGTAAAGGTATAATAATATATAATATTATTCCACAGATCTGTAAATTTCAATATATAAATTCATCATAAAAATTTTACAATACATTCAAGATGTAAAACATAGTTGTCCTTCAAGCAAAAGCATTGTTGGGAGGGTCAAAGAATAATACAAAAAATGTTGATAAACAAGTAGTACAATTTTATAAAAAAAATTCAGAAGGCTTATAATATTTGCAAAAGGAATATATTTTTTAACCAAGATTCCGCCCAGCCAGTGTTGGTTAATTGATACTCCAACAAAAGCTCCAAAGAGGCCACGAAGTGAAACATAAAATTTATTTAACATAAAAGCCGCTTGATAAAAACCCTAAACTTTCACTTAATAAAAGCTTGGCTAACGATGCAGTTTCCAAACCGCCAAATTAAGTCAATAAAAAGCTTTCATGCTCAACACAAGTCTTATGCCAGCCGCGCCAAGCTCAAATACCAATATTTGTAGTGTTTGCTGAATTAAAAAAAATAAATAACATAGCTTCGGAGAGCCGAAGTAGATTTTATAAGCTGTGATTTAAAGTCCCTTATTGAAAACATAAGTTAAATCCTACATTTATATATGAAAACCAGAAAGGAAGCTAGCTTCGGTTCGCCGGTTAACAATTTACTATAAAATAATAAATGGCAAATGGCAAATTTTAAAATTCATATTTTAGCCAAAAATACATAAATTTGAAATATGAAAGCATGCTGTCTTTGTTTCCGTTGCCTTAACCATGTTCTAAATTTCTTAAAAATTGTTAAAAATTGAAAGAAAAATGTTAACCTTAAATTTGGTTTGCACGTTTGTTAAGAGAAAATAAACGCATACAGCAATGCTTTCAGAATTTAATTTCGTGTATTTTTGGCCAAAATATGATGTTTTAAATTTACAATTTGCCATTTAAAAACTCAAAAAAAGACTAGATCGATTCTCTTATTAATTCTGATGAAGATTATATGGGGTTTATCCGGTCGAATATGACTCCTTCCGGTGTTAAAAAATAATTTAAAATATAGCTTCAAAGGGTCGTCAGAACGAAAAAAACACCAAGCGGTCATAGTTTGAACCACGGCTTGTGGGCGAGGGGAAAGAGAGGGGAAGATCTCGATGCGACGCAGCGCTATTGACATAAGTGCTTGTGGGGGAGGGGAGAGAGAGAGGGAGGAAGTGCACTGGATTTGCTCGCTCTGTTAGATTTCTATTATTGCTTATAAGCAATGCATACATATGTATGTGTAAGTGGGTTTTGCTCTATTTATGAGTGGGGGCGAATGCTAAACTGCGTTGTTAACATAACGCTCCGATTCTAATGATTATGGAATGCGACACAGCGCTGTTAACATAAAGGCTGCGATCGAGAGGTCGGGGGTTCGAATGCCACGCAAAGACTTTTTCCAAATATCAACTTTCTATTATTTTTTTTATGAATTAAATTTTTTTTAAGTTTTTTTTTTTATATATTTTACTTAATTTTTACATTGAGTTCTTTTAAATAATATGCAAAGGGCTGGTTTCAACCCGAGTTTTAAACTTAAAGCCATCTTTTTTTTTTGCAATACTAAATATAATTGGAATATTAAAAGCATTTTCCCCAAGACATATTAAATTATTTTATTTATGATATTTATCTGCAAGCCATAAATGCAGATATATAAGATAAGTAGAACAGATCACTTATTTATAAATACAATTATTCAACTCGAGAGAAAGATATTAATTTAATTAACAAATTAACACCAGGCGAAAATATTCCTTTTTGTTATTTATGAATTTTATGAAAAATTAAGTGCTAATAGAGAAACAACCAGTTTAAACTTTAAAGTCAAACGAATAAACCAATTTACAGCCATTAACAATAACAATAACCATTGATTAGCATTTTTGTTTTTGTTTCGTTATAAGTATGGGGATTCGCTTAAAAGGTTTTGCCCTTTATTGCAAACATAAGTTACCGGTTTTCCATTAAAGCCAATAGGTTTGTGCTTAATGATGTTATAAATATGTATAATTTTATTCATGGTAAATCAATCGAGTTCCCGTTTTGCTGTAGTAGTTGAATAGGAAATATTGGAAGCCAGAAGTAATATTAATATAAATATAAAAAATATATATAAATTAAAGGACGTAAAAATATAATTAAACTTAATATTTTGTTTTTATTTATAATAAAATAAAATACTATTTCTAAAGGGAATTTGAAGTGGAATAATAAATCTATCTTAAACAAGATAAGAATCTAACTTCGGCTCGTCGAAGTTTATATTAACTTGCAGATTTCAATTGAACTGTAAAATTTAAAGCAAAATTCTGAAATAGTGAAATATTTAATGAAAATATGTTGAGATCGAGAGAAAGATAGAAATCGAGAGAAAGATAGAGATCGAGAGAGAATATAGAAGTAAATCGGTTTGGTCAAGTTCGTTGCCTAAGTCTTTTGTTTTTTGTTTTTTATTTTTTTTTTTGTAATAAAATTAAATCTTATTTTCGAAGCTGGACTGAAAATAGTAAAAAAGCAAACATAAAACTTGCAAACCCAGCTTTATAAAGCTTCCAAAACCCAATAAAAATGCACAATCCGTTGGGTTATTGTTTTCTTTTCATTTACTCTTTGCTGTATGCAAAGTTTACAATACAAAAAAAATATATATTACATATATATGGTAAATTAGGGCAATTTGCTTGTTATTTACACTGGATCAGTTGCTGAGACCCCTTACTTCCTGTAGACATAGCCGCCGTTGGAGGCGTACTGGGTGCCCACATCCACGGAGGGGGCGGAGTACGTCTGCTGGATGGGAGCGGAGTAGCTCACCGAGGGAGCGGCGTAAGTCTGCTGGATGGGAGCAGAGTAGCTCTGAACGGGAGCAGAGTAGCTAACGGAGGGAGCCGAGTACGTCTGCTGGACAGGAGCAGAGTAGCTCACCGAAGGAGCGGAGTAGCTGACCGAGGGGGCAGAGTAGCTGACCGAGGGAGCAGAGTAAGTCCTCTGGGCGAGAGGGGCAGAGTAGGTCTGCTGGACGGGCGGCAGGTACTCGTTGCTGGGGGCGACATAGCTCTGCTGGACAGCAGGGGCGGAGTACGTCTGCTGGACAGCTGGGGCGGAGTAGCTCACCGAGGGAGCTGAGTAGCTCTGGACAGCAGGGGCGGAGTAGCTCTGCACGGGGGCGGAGTAGCTCACCGAGGGAGCAGAGTAGGTATTCTGGACAGGAGGCAGATACTCATTGCTGGGGGGCAGGTACTTGGTCAGGTGGCTAACATCGGCGGCCACGCAGGCGATCAGGGCGAACACAATGAGGAATTTCTGCAAGAAGGATGCGGGACACGGCACATTAATACAAAACAAAAAAAAAAAACACTTGATAAAAAAATAATTGAAAATAAAAAAAGAGTAAAAACAAGTTCTTTGAACTTTACACTTTTTTTAGGCACATTTTTGTACTTTTAAATGTTATTTTTCTGTATTATTTAAAGTGTATTTGAAAACTAGAATCCTTCACTGACCATTTTGAATTGGTTGTGGTTGTGGGGCGGCTGTGACTGAGCTGGATGAGCTTGAGGCTGCGACTGATGCCGGTCCCTTGGAGCGGCTCTGAATTTATAGCCGGCCGGCCGGGTGGATCCGAAGATTCGAAGATTCCGAAGATCCAAAGAAAAGCTCAACTGCAGCGGCTTCAGAGCCGTCAAGAGGAAGAGCCACGAAAAGCCACCGGCGGCCGATGAGCATAAAAAATGCGAGGCAAACAGTAATGGCCAACGGAATAGGGCAAGGGACAGGGATAGTGGTGAGAAGATGGGGATTATAAAAATTAAGTTCAAGCATTTAAAATATATATTTTTGAAAGCATATAAAATGGCATCTAAAAATTGTACCAAAATACTAGAATTAATCTTGTAACATAATAAATTAATTTTTAACATTTTATGTATTCCCAAAAACCCCTGGTAAAATATTCTACTAAATATAGCTACCTAAAACCATAAAAATCGAAATCTAAACTTCACTTTAGGCCACTATTTATTAGCCTTACCATATTTACGATTTTATTTTGATTTTTTTCAGTATTTTAAACGCTAAAAAGGCAACACTAACCTGGGCGGGGGGTGATAAATAAATCTATAGCGAAACTACCAAATGGAAAATCACATAATAATTAAATTTAACATAAACCGAACTAAACGGGTTTGCCTCATTTACAATATTTCTTTTTTTTCCTGTATTTATTTCTCTTCTGTTTTTGGTTTTTTTCTGGTTTCGGATTTCGAACTACTTTGGGACACCTTTGGTGGGGTCGTCAATCAAACTGCGAGGGGGTTCCACTAATTAACATTCAATTTAAGACAATATACGCGGCCTTTTCTCGTTTTAGCCACATTTCGTTGGTTATCTTTGGGCCGGCTTAGGATCCATTGCCAGATCTGGCCTCGTTTCCCCCCCGGGCTAGATTTATGGCCCCCCATAGAATGTCGGATATATACAGCCGCACACTGGCACTTTCTAAAAAGCCATAAACCCATCAGAGGAGCCGGCCGACGGCCTTGAGAATACGGGGGCCCCGGCAGAGTTACGACTTCCACAGCGGTCTTTACATAATAAGTAACAGCATGTGTGCAGGTCCGGGCCAGATCAACTTTTACTGGCTGAAAGCCGCATCTTGTCCATGAACTTGAAATGCAGCAGACATTTCAAGGGATGCACTGAGGGAAAATATCTTAGATTTATCTGAGATTGTCTCTGCAGAAGAGCAAGTTAAGTTTGGTGTTTATTTCTATTATTTCTATTATCATAAAACCTATTTAAGGAATTTTAAGATAAGTTTTGCTTGACATAGATTTCTTTCTATCAATTTCCCCCAGTGTAGCTTGGGAGACAGGTAGTAAAAGGACAAGTAGGCTTCAGGGTTCAGGGACTACTGCAGTTGAAAAGGGAAAGATCTCAGCATTCTGGGAATCATAATTGGGCAACCGTGAATGGGAAATGCTCAAGCCAAAACAGGTTCTCATAAGCTCTAAAAATTATATATAAATTTAAATGAAATGACTCACAAATATTAATATATTATTTATATAAAATAAAGAATTTATATTTATTAGACTCTCGGGGCTCTTAAGGGCTAAGCTTAGTAAACATAGCCACCATTGGCGGCATACTGGGTTCCGACCCTCAGGTGGGCGGGCGTGATGGTGTCCGCTCCAATGCGCACTGGCACATGAGTCTCCGGATTGAACTCCTCGATGGCATTCGAGGCGGGCTCCTCGTACACACGGCTGGCCTCACCAGCGATGGGAGCCTGCAGCTGGTTGCTGATTGCAGCCTGTCCCTGGACATAGGCTGGAATCAGATTGGCTGCCGGAGCTATAGCCTTCGCCTGGCTCTGCACATATGTGGTTTGCACCACGGTGGAGGCCTTCAGGTTCTGGGGAGTGTATTTAGCGGGCTGATAGGAGCTGGCATCCCCGCCAGGAACCACTGTCGAGGCCACGGATACCACGGACGACTTGGTCAGCAAAGCAGGTGTATATTCTGCGGGCTGATAGGAGCTCGAATCGCCTCCAGGCACAACAGCTTGCTGTTCCTGAATATACCTGTAGTGTGCTTCGCGATCGGCTTGGAGAATGAACTGCTCCGGGGTGTAAGTGTCGGCACCAATTGCTGCGGGTACAGTTACCTTCAGGTGACCTGGGGTATATTCTGCGGGCTGGTAGGAGCTGGAATCCCCACCAGGAACCACGGCTTGCTGCTGTTGCTCTTGGACGTACTTGTAGTGGGCCTCTCGATCAGCCTCAGGAATGAACTTCTCAGGGGTGTAGGTATCAGCTCCGATAGCAGCAGGAACCGGGGCATACGTGTCGGCACCAATGGGCGCTGGAACAGAAGTCTTCAGGTGTGCGGGAGTGTATTCTGCGGGCTGATAAGAGCTTGAACCGCCACCAGGAACCACCTCAGCAGCCTTCAGGTGTGCGGAAGTATACTCAGCGGGCTGATAAGAGCTCGAATCGCCACCAGGAATCACCTCAGCAGCCTTGAGGTGCTCGGGAGTATATTCTGCGGGCTGATAAGAGCTTGAATCACCACCAGGAACCACCTCAGCAGCCTTGAGGTGGGCGGGAGTATACTCAGCGGGCTGATAGGAGCTCGAATCGCCACCAGGAACAACCTCAGCAGCCTTCAGGTGTGCGGGAGTATACTCAGCGGGCTGATAAGAGCTGGAATCGCCACCAGGAACAACGGCTTGCTGCTGCTGCTCTTGGACGTACTTGTAGTGGGCCTCTCGATCAGCCTCAGGAATGAACTTCTCAGGGGTGTAGGTATCAGCTCCGATAGCAGCAGGAACCGGGGCATACGTATCGGCACCAATGGGCGCTGGAACAGAAGTCTTCAGGTGCGCGGGTGTATATTCAGAGGGCTGATAAGAGCTGGAATCGCCACCAGGAACCACCTCAGCAGCCTTGAGGTGCTCGGGAGTGTATTCTGCGGGCTGATAGGAGCTCGAATCGCCACCAGGAACAACGGCTTGCTGCTGCTGCTCTTGGACGTACTTGTAGTGGGCCTCTCGATCAGCCTCAGGAATAAACTTCTCAGGGGTGTAGGTATCAGCTCCGATAGCAGCAGGAACCGGGGCATACGTATCGGCACCAATGGGCGCTGGAACGGAAGTCTTTAGATGCTCGGGAGTATATTCAGAGGGCTGATAAGAGCTTGAATCGCCACCAGGAACCACCTCAGCAGCCTTGAGGTGGTCGGGAGTATATTCTGCGGGCTGATAGGAGCTTGAATCGCCACCAGGAACCACCTCAGCAGCCTTCAGATGCGCGGGAGTATATTCTGCGGGCTGATAGGAGCTTGAATCGCCTCCAGGAACCACCTCAGCGGCCTTGAGGTGGGCGGGAGTATATTCAGCGGGCTGATAGGAGCTTGAATCGCCACCAGGAACCACCTCAGCAGCCTTCAGGTGTTCCGGAGTATACTCAGCGGGCTGATAAGAGCTTGAATCGCCACCTGGTACTACCTCCGAGGAAGAGACCGAGGAGGAGAAGCTGGAGGACGCTGAGAGTCCATAGCCTCCATCGGCGGATTGGCCCAACTTGAGGTGACTGACATCGGCGGCGACAAGGCCGACAAAGGCCAGAGCAATGACGTAGAACTTCTGCAACCGGAGCAAAGAGTTAGGGGGGAAGCAGATGGGAGTGGAATGGGCCGGAGAAAGGTCCGCGGTGGTTCCCCCTAGAACCGAAACTCACCATGTTTGGGCCGAATCTGTTGATGTGAGGAGGGGCCTTTCAGGTTTTTATACCCACAAAATATTATGGGCCTATGCTAATTGGAGTTTTGTTTTGATCTTCGATCGAGTCGGTTCCTACAACAAGTCTGTCTCGACTATTTTTTTTTATATTTATTATTGGTTTTTGCTGAATTTGCATAGACAACATAACAAAAGCGAAGATCTTATCGAGTTGATTAGAACCTCTACGGGTTCCGACCGCCTTAGACTTTTCGTCAATTAAACTGTCATTTAGGAATTTCACAGTGAGAAATGTTAATGCAAAAACTATTATATATATACACGAGAATAGGGGGTTTTTGGTTAAAAAGCATTTAACAATGTCTTAGTATTTGTAAATAATTCTAATAAAATATATTTTGAAATAATTTAAAGTTAGTTATACGATTTTCTCTCTGTGCCTGAGACCATCCTTCAAATGGCCTGCTAAATGGAGTCACCGATTAGCGCCTGGCAAGTTCAGCCGGGTGTCATAGTCGGCTTGCTCCGCCAACCAGTTCCCTGTCTTTGGCCAAGAGTCTGAGATCTGCCAATGCGGCCGCTAATTGGGCCCAAAGAAATCAATCGATGGATGGCCAAAGCCCGCATTATTTCAGCTTATTACCCAAATACATGATTATATTTCTATATAGGGTCAGAACGGTCTGGCTGCATACCCTGCTCAGGTAATATAATAATTAATATAAGCCATTTAAGCTTAATGGATTCAGTGTGCCAACTGATATGCTGTGCCAACATGGCCTGGCTGCATCTATTATAAATCCTAACTTTATATAAAGATCAAATTTATACGCTTAACAAATAGTTTAACCTCTTTTGTTTGAAATTAGCTTAAATTAATAAATTTGCTGAAAGTTCATAATGAACGTTGAAGGTTCATTATTAACCCCACAATACATAGATATAGGGTATATATATTTAATGACTGCTGATTTACAATCAATCTTATTGATAGAATAACGATCATTGAACTGCCAAAACTGGTTTATGTCAAATGGGGAAATTTTCTAAATTGATTTGTTAAAGCTAAATTGTTTGAAAAAGTAATAAATAATTGCAAGTATTATTAATGATGATTTTATGAAGATGCCATAGATGATAATAATTTCTTTTATTTAAACGTTTTTTCCTTTCTATATTTAGAAGTTTTTATTCATATAAACTTAATTGTTTATTTTCATTTTATTCCTATTAATTTATTCATGCAAAGTATTTAAAAAAAAAGAAATCTCTTGTATTGTTTAAATTAAATCAAATGTGTCTGTATATTTTTTTCTATATGCAAATTGATTCCCTTTGGTTTTAGTTTATTTTTGATTTTTTTTAGAACAATTCCCAGTGACGTCAAACCCATATATATTTTTAGCCAATTCTCGCATCTGAATCTGGCCAAGATTTGGCCCAAAACTCACTGTCTGGGTCTCCTCATCTGGCTGAATCACTCCCGGCCACAGCTTAAACTGGTTTCTGGCCCATAAACTCTAGGCCTGCCAATCTTGCTGTCTGGTTTTTGTTTTGCTCTCTTGCGCTGATTTAATTATGAAAATTTATGCTTTGCGTTCTGTAATTAAAAAAAAATGACTATAAAAAAGACAAGCAAAATATTGGCCATAAAAATATTTATGGACTGGATTTTGTGTAAACCAAATGTCCAAGACTGACTCAAAAAAACAAATCAGGTTGGGCGACAAAGCCTTCTATAATTTTTGTTAGAAGCATTTTTATTTTTATTGTATTTGTTTTAATTCTTTCTCTTTTGTGGCCAAACAATAGATCAAGACTGTACAAGTGTCTATATAGTGTTGGTAGATATATAGATTTGCTGATATTGATGCTGCGTTTTGTGAGGCAAACTTGTTGATGACTTAACACAGGTGTGGACTGGACCGCAGATGCCATTTAAGCCCTCGATTTATTTTAGTTTCACAGAGAGAAAAAAACTGGTGACAGTTCTATTATTAAATTATTATTTTTAAATATTTTCTAATAGATATTAAAGCTCGAAGTTGGTTTTAAAAAATAGCAGGGAGGCCTTGTTATATTTATTAATATTCGTAAATTAATTTCTTAAACTGTAGAAGCATTTTGTGTGTTATTTTATGTAGTACATCGATGGTCTGAGCCCTCATTATGAATCATTATTATTGTTTCCAAACTCCTTAACAATTTTCCCAATATTTTCCCACTTTGATATAGATGATACTTCTGGTAGCGGCGGTGGCTCTTTCAATATTTAAACTCCACCGAGCCGAGCTTGTGTTGGCGGCTTGCAAATGTTTGTCCGGGGTCTCGGCCCTCGGCAGCGTTTGGCCATAAAACAATTGCGGAACAACACAAGAAACGCGACAAATTTTTTTTGGCCCAACAGCCGCCTTTAAGACCGCCTTTAAGACCCCCTTTACCTCACGCCTTTGGCGGTGGACGACGCATGCATGTTAGACATACTTTTTGGCCCAATGTACGTGTATCTTGGCCACATTTTGAGGAATACAACGCTTAAATAAGACAAGCACGGCAATGGTGTCGGTGAGCTCTTAAATAACGTTTGCCAAATTGCATTTCTGTTTAACATTTTTTGCAAAAAGCCCACAAAACGCTGTTTGCCTGTTGCAGATGCTGCTCGTGCTCGGTGCTCGGTGCTTTGTGCTCTTGGGCAACTCTTTCCATCTGGTGATCTTGAGATCTTGGGTTTTTTTAGGGAGTGTAACTATATCGAAAAATATATATTGAAATTTTCCCTTAGCGCAAATCAAATTTATTATCATATGGCAGCTTAAAATATCGTTTTATGTAATAATACCATATCCATATTTTCTGCCATCGCTAGTCTGAGCCAAAAATTCTCAGCTGCGGTCAATGGATCATAAATTTAATGGCTGGAAAATCCCAATTTGATCTTATAACCCGTAGGGTTACTCGTCGACTCATTTTATTGTTGGCCACAAAATGTTGATAATTGATTTAGCTTTTTTAGGATTAATTTGGCTAATTTTAAGATTGCTTAAAACATATAACATAACAATCTGGTCTTCTGATAAAAACAAAAATAATATAGAGGTCTTGCGACCTCGTTTTGCAGTTCTTTTATTTGATTGTTACGACTTTGTTGATATGTTTTGTGGGGCCTAAATCAATTGCAGAGACTTATTGCTCTTAAAATCGATTTCTTAAAGGTTAATAAGCCATGAAAAAATTGAAAAAGAAACTAGAAATGAAACTACTGCCTATACAACTCGTATTTAAACAGATTCTGGCGGCAAATATATGCTCAGATCTCAATGCTAAATCGGCATGAATGCGAAATGCATTGACTCGGCCGCATATTTGTTCCGTAAATTCACCTGAGATGCCGAAAGGCAAACATTTTCACGGCCTAATCGGCAAGGTAAACTCGGAACTTGTGTAATACTTCAACTACGAAAATATAGCCCCGAGAAAAACTGGAAAAAGCATCAGACTCCGAAGAGAGGATACTTTTTCCCTGCTAATTTGTTAAAAACGAAACCAATCAATCGATGAAGGCTAAGCTATAACTGGCACTTCGTGTTGGATTACTCGTTTCTCGGCAGAAATAAGTGAGCTAAATTCGGAGCAACGGCCTTGACCTTCTCCGAAAACCAAGTGCGAAAGACGAAATGTTATTAAATTTAATCATTGTTTTACGGCCACAATCCGCAAAAAAGTGAAGGGCAATCGAAGCTGAAAGATGTGGTAGCTTAGTGGCTTCATTAAAAATGTTATTATTTAGCGAAATTAATTTGCTTTCGAGCCGAAGAATAGACCGTAAAGGCCTCACCTGCTGTGACATCTGCCATAAATTCCGAAAACTAGTTTCAAAGGTAACATCGCGTAATTCGCCTGATCTCCTTCTCTCTCTCTGGCTCTGGCTCTGTCTCTGCCTCTGTGTCTCGTTTATTACAAAATCAAGTTTGAAGTGCAATCGATATTGATATCGAGAGATCAAACGAGTCTCGAGATCCACACTCAATCCCCTCTGATTGGCATAATTAGCACCACTTCAGCTGTCATCGCCAATTGTGCCGCGAAATGTCATCCAATTTGTCAAATGATTTTACGATCTGCCACGCGGGGATCTGCGCAATTGGGCGAGGCAAATCGGGAAGTGACTGGCAGACTATATATGACTATATCAGGCAGCAGCCGAGACTTTGGCAGGTGTGGGAAACCGTGGCAAATTGCCCCTGGTGGCAGTTCTTCCCTAATGGTCTCAGATTCATTTTCAATAAACTATGTAAATGCCAACAATGGCTTGTTATGGCTTTTCCAGTTCGGGTATAGCGGGGGTTTTTGTCGGTTTTTGTTTACTTTTATTTTTTGTTTGTTTATGAAACCACAAAAGACTTATTACGGCTTAAGACTCGTGTCTGTAGTCAAGTTCGTAGCCTAAGTCTTTCGATTGTAATTCTTTATTTGTTGTGAACAGATATGTAAGATGTTTTGAGTTAAAATGTTAAGGTAAATTTGATCGAATACGCATTGAAATTAAAACACTTTTGGGTTTACAACTTCTGCCTCTTAAAGTTAGTTTTCTTTTTTATTAATTATTTCTTTTTTTGCTTACTTGTGTTCACACTCTCGCACTCTTTTTCGCGTTGTTATTATAATGATTTATGAATGTAGCTGGCTATAAGTTGGTCACTATTCGGTCTACGGTCGGGGAATCCCATTGACGTAACCCTCAAGCTCGTGTTCTTGTCTCATCAGAGATTAGCATAATTTAGCCAAAATTATATAGTTTTCGATTACGCCTTGATGTGGGTAAGTTTTTGGTCAAAGATTGGTTAAAGGAGTTCTTGGAAAAAGATTTAAAAAAATGACCTGAACTTTGAATGAGATTAATGGATGTGTAAGTAGAGTTTAAGCCACGAATATTAGTTACAATTTTGTATTATTTTTTTTGTGATGATAAATCGTTTTGGCATTTTAATTTATTGATTTTGTTATGCCAAAATGCCAATTTTTATGATTTGTTTTAAATTTTAACTGAATATATAAGTTTATTGATCGATATTGATTTTTTAAATAATATGATACAGGGTTATGCTTTGTACTTCGAGGACTTTTGTGTACTACATTTTTTAAATGGAAAATAGATTAAAAACTAATATATGCAAAGAAGATGTTATTAAGGGAAGTTACATAAAAATATTAAAAAAAATTCAATAATCGATTATTTGTGATAATTTTATATTTTCTTTTAATTAATATTCTTTTCTAATTATGAAAGAGAAATTAAAGAAGCCAAAAAAATTGTAGACCTACAATAAGGCATCATTTTGAGCCCTCTCATATTTTTTAGCCTGCCTAAAAGCAGGCAACAATTTCCGCAGTGGCTCTTAAGCCGCCCTTCTTGGCTTGGATTTTCCTCGTAAATTAGCAAACTACAAAAAGAAATTACTTACTGCCTGCCTGGCAGTGCCTTTGGAGACGCCTTTCAATTAAACCAAGTGCCTGGCCTGAGGTTGTGCAGGTTGTAAAAAGTATGGCTGCCCATTAAAAATGGAGTAGGAAGCAGATATCGGGGAAAGCCAGGATGCCTCAACTGATAGAGCATAAGTAAAAGGACACTAAAATATTACATGCACATGTGACAGCTCTGGAGACAAGGAAGGAGAAGGAAGGCCCTAAGATGACGACGATGACGATGACGATGACGACGGGCACAAATAAAAAATCAACTTGGCAAAAGCCTCGAGCCCAAAGCAATCAAGCAAAATGAGGTGCACTTGCTACGTCTCCACCGCCCACCCAACCGCTGGCTGTTTTTGGGCGGCCAAAAATAATCACAAGGCGACAGAATGTTGCATATAATGCGGCTGCTTAGGAAGGACCATAAATAAATGCCCCAAGGCGCAAGGACCAGGAGGCTGCCATAAGGCAGTGATGTTGCAAATTTAAAACAAAAACATACAAATAAAAATATTAAAATAAAATTCTGTAAATATTTAATTATCATACAAAAAAGTTTGTAATTAAAAGTCTAACTTGGCTAAATGTAGAATTTAGTTAAACTAAATTTAATTTTTAATATAAATAAATGTAGAATAACCTTTTAAAATAATATAAATCTTATGTATTTATTAAATAAATTAATTTATTTAGTCAGTTGTTTTTAGTAAATGTATTTATTGTGCCTAAAAATGATTTAAAACAAAAATTCAGCTGAGAAAACTGGCCAAATGAGGCAACACTGAGCCCCAAAGAGTCCTGACCGAAGCCAGGATCAGCAGGCAGACTGCCAGACTGACTGACTGATGGATGGATGGGCGGATGGATGCTTCGTGTTAATTATTTTGCTAAAATAATGCAACAACAACGGCACCAAATTTGACAAAATTTGATGCGCTGCCATCCCTCTCATCTCGGGCCTTTCCCTACTCTAATGCTGCCTTTTCCCGAAAATAAAAAGCAAGGAAAACACCGAAATGAAAAATCGCAATTTCCTGGGCCCCAGATAACCGCCGGCTACGAACATTTTCTATATAGAAATATATAAACAACAATAAAGAGCGGACGACAGCGACGGCTTAATGAGTGACGGGCGGTCATATTAGATGCGATGCGATGTGTGTGTTGGTGTTAGTGGGTGTGAGTTAGTGGGTGTGTGTGTGCTTCTGCATTAGAGTTATGGGGCATTAAGCCCAGCTGCGGCTACACTTAGAAAAATGGTTAATAAAGCTTTAATATTTACATTAAATAATGACGAAAAAATAATCCAAAACAATTTAAATCTTTATCAAAATAATGAAATAGTTTTATGTATTTATGAAAAGGAGAATAATAATTCTTTTGTTATTATTTTTTTCTAATATTATTTTAGATTTTTTTTATTTAAGGTATCTAAATTAATGAATTAATTTTTGTATTTTATAACATATTAAATGTTATTTGAATTATTATTTATTTACATTTATTTGTATTCAATTTATTTTTGTCGAAATAAGAGCAGTTACTATTAAGATGAGATCCAAAAAATTTTGTAATTAATTCATAAAAGAAATAAGAAATAATAAATAATTCAAGAACCCTAAGAGTATTTTTTAGAAAAATAAATAAATCGCAAATAGCTTATGACAAAGCTTCGAAACCCAAATTAAATAATTTCTTAACATAAAACAATTATTTAAAATGTAAATTAAATGCTTTGTTAATAATGGGCTGAAATTTTCCCAACAAATTTAAGTTATATTTATAAACATAAATAGGAACTAAGCTCTTGCTCTTAATTTTCAGTGCATGTGTGCGAAATATACTTATATAGCTCCCCATTTTTGGGCGGCTCTCTGCACTCTTTTCGCCTTCTCTGGGCATTTGCATTATTCATGTGCGAGCGAGAGGAATAAAATAGATGGGGGTGTATGGCGAGGGGTGGAGAGAAAGGGGGAGGCAAGAGGCTATAGAGGAGAAAGTCGCGATAGTTTTATTTTAAAGCCCAAACGTTCATAAAAACCAAGCCCCAGACAAGTGCAGTTCGCTGTCGCGGGAGGCTTTTGTGGGGGAGGCAAAGGCGGAATATATCTATATATTTATAGATATAGGGGAAGGTAGAGAAAAAGTCGCTAGCTAAATACACTTGACAATAATGTGAACATAAATTTTTTAAATAATATTCAAATAATTAAAGATGAGACACATTTTGGGGCAATATAAAAATAATTAACTCTCACCAGAATCTTACTACAATTTATTGTTTTTATTTATATATATTTTTCAAATTTTTGTAGAGCATTCTTTTAGACATCAATTTCCCGGAAGTGAAAGCCTCTTTCTCCTTAGAAAACATCATTCCCATGAACAATTCTTGTTGCATTTTACGTTCGCTGGCTGAACGCTTTTGATGGCTTTTTTCGGGGTCCATCCACGTCCTGCGTCCATGGGTCCTCCTCCTTATCCACATCCACATCCACATCCACGTCGACGTCCAATCGTGTGTTGATGCTGATGACAGCAGCTGAGGAGAGTCGAGAGCCGCTGGAGCTGAGCTAGAGAGACCACGTCGTCGTCGTCATCATGATGAAGTTGTCGTTCGTCGGGGGGCTGCTCGTTAACTTGCCTTCAAGTCAAGTTGTTTGACAATCTTCGCGGCCAGAGAGGAACCCATGCCAGGCGAGGCCATGCCAGGCCAGGACAGGGACAAAAAAAGTGTTATAAATTGCATTTAGTGTCGGGCCACGTCACTGCTGATTTGTTACGGCTGCCAAGGGCCAAACGGGATGGATGAGAATCGACGCAAATCGCAGGGTGTATGGGGCCAAAAGGTCAGGCCGTAGGCCACAACAATGGCTTCTGTGTGCCTTTGTGTGTGTGTGTGTGTGTGCTCTCCCCCCTAAAAACTAAAACCAATCCGATCCGATTCGATCCATACCGAATCGAGATCTCTCTGTGGCCCCCGTCCATATGCAAATGGCATCGCTCTGGCAATGATGCGTTCTGGAATTCCGAATTGTTTACAAATTTCCAACAAAATGCTAGCGGGAGGAGCCTAGATATGCTAAAATAAAACTTCAAGTCATAAACTAAAGACTTTGTTTACAAATTAAATGCAGCATGCAACAAGCGACATCTTCATCGGTCTCCAGCAGGAACCCCACAGCCGAGGAGTCGAAGCACAGAGGAGCCGAGAGGCTGAGAAATCAAAGCCACAAACCCATGGCTAAATCCCGGCCAGATATGCGACTCCAGATACAGGCCGAGGCCGAGGCCTGGGCTTTTGCTTATGATATTCACCCGGGAGAGGGAGGACTTGGTTGCCCCTTCTGCCTGCATCTGCCCCCTCCTCTGGAGCCCTCCTGGCGCTTGGGTGTGATGTGTCCATGGGCTTGTCCGCATGTCCCCATGTCCATGCAGAGAGAGGAATTACCAGGCAGTTCTCCGGGGGCTCTTTTTATGAATTTATTTTAAAGCTATAACTTTTTGTTATAACTTTATTTATTTTCTTATTATAAATTATTATTATTTTATTATGCAATTTTTATTATTTATAATGCAATATTGAATAATAATTCATTTGAAATTATTCAGGATATTTTATTTTGAATTTAGATTTTTTATTTTCTCAGTGCACGATGTCTGCTTGGCCTGTTTTGTCCGCTGGCTCTTACTTTATGCCCACCGTATGCAAAGCAGTCCGCAGACCAGCTACATGTGTTTTACATGAATTTTAAATGATATGTTAAATAAAAATGCGCAGCTAAACAGCCCTAGGCACCGCACTGCACTGCCACAGCACAAAAAAAAAAACAAAACACAACAAAAAAAATAAATAAAAACACAACAAAAAAAAAATAAGTTAGAGAACAAAAACAGGAACAACACACAGTGACGGAGTGCGTGGACCAAACAGCCAGCACACGCAGTCGCATAAACAGTGGACGCGAGCCAGAATTAAATGCTTAATTTGCTTTCTTTAAAAATAAATTGAGTACCATAAAATAGTGATGAGGCAGCCAATTAAATAATGCATAAAAAAATCACAAAGAGAAAGGCTATGAGAAAATATTTTAATTGGGGCTTGAATTATTATTATTACAATATTAAAACGAATTAGAAATAAAAAAGCTTCTCACGAAGACGTCTGTTTCGTAATCGGCTATAAAAATACATAACAGTGGTTTTTTATTTGTACTAATTTTTATTTAAACCATAAAACCATAAAATACAGGTTTACTTCATTTAATGTGGGAATTAATAACAAAAATAAATAAATATATACTTTTGTATTAATTATAAAGCTAATTTGTATGAGCTTTATTTAATATAAGCCAAGTTAGATGTAACTAAGCTTTTATGTTTGAAATATTTTCAAAACGTTTTGCTCTTTATAAATTTCATAAATTATTTTAAGAACATTTTTGAAAGACCCAAAAAATAATGTAAAATAAAAGACGAGTATGATAAATCCCCTTAAATTCCCTATACCCAACCCACCGTGCAGATGGAAAGCTGGGCAAAAACTATGCAAAGTTTATGCGAATCTAAAATATTTGCACTCGGCAAGCGCATGCGCAGCAAACTCAATTGTTCAAATACATTTATATATCTTAAATGCAGGCAAAAAGGCTAAGTCCACGCAGGCAGCAGGCAGCCAGGCCTGGATGCTGCTTGATGCTATCAATTCAAAGTCAAATGGGGGGACAACAAAACAAATCGGCGCTGCATCTATAATGAGCTCGGGCATCCACCAGACAAGGCTCTTCGACTCCGACTCTGGCTAAGAAAATACAGCAAAAAAAAAGAGTGGTGGGGAAGGAAAATAAAAACAGGCCCCGCAGTTGGAATTGATGAGAGAGAGGGCCAAGAGCTCGCGACCAGGCCCAGTCGCTGGCCTGATGTTTTGACTTGCATTTGCCTCATTGAGTTGTACTGAGCGGAGGATACCCTCCACATCCGAGACGATCTCCCCTCGGAGGGGCACGATCGGCCCAAGGGACACCCACCCAACGCACAGGCACACAGATAGGGTCAAGGAAATATGTATAGGAGGGGGGTTTTCTAATATACTGTAATCCTTATAAGAAATTAATAAAATTTAATATATAGAAAATTAAAATACAAATTATAATAAAGATCATTTTGATCTCATAAATATTTTCTGTTTTTTCCAACTGTAACTCTGACTCTTGGTCCCTATTTAAGCCACCTCTGGTGTACTGATGCCTTGGGGCCATCGCATTATTCCCGTTCGTAGTCGGAATCGCATTGATTGCAAAAATCGTTGAAGGCCGCACAATTGAATACGGTCGTCGCGGGTCCATAAATGTCTTTATTATGATCTTGAGTAGTTTGGCCAATTTGCTGAGGACGCAGTCAAGGGGATATTGAAGTTATTTTCGATAGATTTTTGTGATCAAGCCACCGGGCCAATTCCTTATATCCTTTTTTTTTAAACTTATCTCAAAAACAAATATTTCTAAAATCCCAAAAGAAATCCCTTTGAAATGCAATGCCTCTAGTTGAATGCCTAAAAGCATAGGTCAGTTCCCTAATTTATTTCCCACTCGCAGAAAACTGTGCCAACACCCTGAGACCGAGAAAACACCTACGTTGATGATGGAGGGAAAACCACCGAAAAAACTGGCAAGAAAACTGCAAAAGGCAAAGGCAAATCAGGCATTAAATTGCTCATGAGGCCGACAATTTCTTTAAACATAGAGCCGGCGCAGCGTCTGAGTTGGTAATAGAAAAGGATTTGACTCGATTGAACACCCGAATTTGCAATTTTCGAGTTAGGCTTCGTTGCGCCCCCTCAAAAAAAAGGGGGGAACAAAAAAACACCTAGGATAACACAGCACAGAAAAAAGGGGGGAAAAAATAATTCAAATGGTGGGCGGTGAGTTGAAATTATAGCCCAGGACCAGGACCAGGCCCAGACCCAGGCAAGTGGAAGAAACCGATGCAAACGGGCAGCCTTCTTTTTTATTTTTTTTTTTTTGCAATTGCAGTCTGCTTTTTTTTCGGGGCCATCTCTTCTGGCCAAAGCACTTAACACGTCAACACGGTCGCCGGCACTGTTTTCCCAAGCAGTTTGCGATTATGTAGGCTCAAAGCTGAGTCTATTCAGGGGAAATACCCTTTAAAATGGAGCTTAACTCGGTTTTTATATGCTTTTTTTCTGGGTATAAATGGCATTTTTGGTTAAGAAATTAAGGAATAATTGTTTTGTAATAATTAAGCTTAAAAGAATCTTTACTAAAGACTTGAATATACTTTATTGTTTCTTAAACTTGTAGGAATTTGTATTATTATAAATTAAATATATTTTATTTTAACTTAAAATTCACGGAATATTTTTATAAATATTAATTACACTTTATTTTACCTTAGTTTAAATGATTTCCTTTAACTTTTTCTACTTTAACTAAGCAAGGAACCTCTTTTCCTGCTTCTTGACTACCCTTTACCCCTTTTTTATCTGTATTTTTGCGCCAAAGTCTAGGCCATATCGATGGAAACAATGTTGCCTGTATATTCTGCCTTTTGCTGACATGATTACCAAGCTAACCAGCTGCCGAGCTGAAGCTAAGACCAAAGCCCAAAGACGATAGGATAATGGTAGGTGTCAGTTAAGGTGCACTGAACAAAAAACAAAAAAACAGGCGAGAAAATGAAGGCTTAAATATGCTAATAACTTGGCAATAATTACCAAAAGATAAACACATTATTTCCCAGGGAATAGTAAAAGATTCATAGGTTTTATGAAGATTAAGCCAGATTCACAGTATTAAAAAAAAGGAATAGAGATATCTTTTTGGCAGACATCAATCGTGATCGATTATGGACACTACAAGGCCTGCAGGGCTGTTAATGTGGCAACAATTAGGCCCAGGGAAACGAACAAGTTGGCCAAGCAAAAGATTTCTATATTTTTAACCTATACCCCTAGGTAGAAATCAGCCTAAAAGTCATCTTGGCCTGGAGCCTGCTGTCTTCTCCACAATCCCAACCGAATCCCAGTAAGCCATAACTTTCTGTCGTCGCCTGTCGTTCGTTTTGAGCCCTTTTCGATTTCGTTAATGCCCGATACACAAAACCATCCGGCAGCTAAAATAAATTCGTAAATTATCAAAAACCAAAAATATAACAATAAGCAGTAGCAGCAGTAGGAGCAAGCAGCTAGTCGCAAGGCGTTGGACAAGACTGACAAGATATGGCGGACAAATCATCTTCGCCGACATCGCCGTCACCGTCACCGTCACCGTCGTCGTCGTCGTCGTCACCAGCGTTGGCTCCCGAGGATCGCTTGCGCGAGAATCTTAACCGCTGCCTATCCAATGCCCTGGTTAAGGGATTCGGCGGCCTGGTTATTGGCTCTGTGGTGACCCTGCTCTTCTTCCGGCGCCGCATTTGGCCCGTCTGGCTGGGCACCGGCTTTGGCGTGGGCATGGCCTATCGAGGCTGCGAGAAGGAGCTCAACGAGGTCAATTTCAGCTCCCGAAAGTAGGACAGAAACTGGACCGGATCTTGACATACTTTACTTAAAGCATATTTACATGATTTATGTTTCTTTTGGAATGTCATAATACGATTTAACAACAAGAATGGTGAACAATGAGCCATAAACACAGACCTGTGAGGTGTTATTACTTGAGGGTTAATTAGATTTTTAATTGGAGATACATGAAGCTACCTTCCAGGGCTTGGACTTCATAATTCAACCATTACCGTTGCCTGGTTGTTCCGCTGGTGCTAATGCGACAAGTCCACCGGAATTCCCGTTCAGCCAAGATTTCTCTCCTCTCTCCTCATCTGGCTAAGCTTGGAGAGATGGCGATTAGAGATCTATTGGCCATGATATGGCCAGCTCGAATCCAGCTCGCTTCTGAGGAGGAACTAAACCCGAAAGCCAAGAGGAGATTGTGTAGCACGGTCGGCAATTATAATATATACAGAGTCCATTGCGGTTCATAGGTCAAATGTAGAAATTGAGATAGATCCGCTGCCCCTAGGCTGGATTTGGTTCATTGGCAGCTTTGCACGTTGCTTCCCCTGCTCCACCCCCTGGCTGTTCCCTGTCCTCTGTCCCCATCGTCATCGTCATCGTCGATCAATGCTCAATCCCGGCCAAGTTGAGCCTGTAGCGCCGCATCGCATCGCATCCCAGGCCCATCAAGATAGCCGCAGAGACTCATTGCTCCACTGCTCGATCCTCCTCGATCCTCGCAATCGTGATCGACTCCAGAGAGAGAGAGAGGGTCTTTGGGTGCTCTGCTGGATGCTAAGTGCTAGCTGCCGGCTGCTGGACTCTGTCTTCTGGCCAGAATTCGGCAGCCCGAATTTCTCCCTTGGCCTGGCCAATATATATATGTATATATATATAGACGATACACACGATATCCAATGCGGCGACAGATTCGTTTTGGCAGCTCTACGCAATGTGCAGAGATGGTCAAGATGGTTCAGCGAGCTGGTGGTTCTTTTACAGGGAAATATATATGAACTTAGGATATATATATTATATATGACCACAAAACTAAAATAAATATAAACGTATGGTAAATATACTCTATAAATAGTAAGAAATTCTTGAAGGCTTTAAGGAAAAAATCTTGTAAGTCTTTTACTTAAGTTTCTTTGAGCAGATAAAGAAAAGATAAGCCCTTTTTTCTTTTGTTAATTTATATTTGTTTATCATAAAACTGACCTCTTACGTACCCATAATTTAATATATTTACTATTGATTCAACATTTAGCAACTCCTTTGCTTGTTTTTTATATTCCACATACAAAAACCAACATGTATCTTTATTAAAATATTTACATAAAATATTTACAAATATATATATTTAAAAAATATTTTATATAAATATTTTTAGCACCTCCTTTACATAAATTTCATATCCCAAGAACCAGTTCCCATAGGTTTTCCTGTCTAATCGAATAATCTGCCTCAGCTCCAGCACAGAAACGCAAAGACATAGACAAAAAAAATTTTAAAAAAAATATATATACATACATATAAAAAAAACCATGACCATGGCCATAACCCTGGCTCTGCACTCTCCACGTTTAATAAGCAATTTTGATTTGGAGCAGATTATGTGACGACCGAACGAGCTGCAAGTTCAGGTTGCATGGCATACTGCGGCACACAACGGCTACTGAGGTACTTGAAAAAACTAAGCTAATAAAATGTAAAATGTACATTTTGCCAAAATTAAATGCTGAAATTATTTGAGAACCTATTTATAAAAATTTACCACAGTTAACTTTGTAACACCTAAATTTTTTATATTTTTTTTCCAGAAAAAAATTCGAATATATCACATTTAAAATTATATCAAAGGGAGCATAAAATTGGCAAGGTAAAACTTTGAATAAGTATATAAAATCGCACTTACCCCTAAAATGTGGAGATTACTGAAATAAAACAAAAAGAGTTTATTAATTATTAGATTCTCGTTTCGTGTATGGATTTTTGATTTAAATACTTTATTGATCTTTACTTATTCTCCATGATCTATTATATTTATTAATATTTAACCAAATATTTCTCAGAGTGCAGCAGAACCGAGGAAGCCGCCTTGCCTGAAGCCTTTGCCAGCGACTTGCACTTGACTTTGTCGCTGACCCGGCCAAGATTTTTAACTCGGACTTGTTGCCTGGGTTGAGCTTGGTGGCTCAGTGGCTCCGGCTCCCTGATGCCGATACTGTTTACATGGAACTTGTACTGATTGCTTCTAGTCATGCCCCCGATTTGGAGAAAGATTCGCAATCCGGTGATAAGCTCACTCCCCAAGCTCATTTTCATTGGAATTGTCTGAATTTTTATTGAATTTTAATTGGTTAAATGCGGCCAGAGTTGTGACTTCCTACCAAAGAAATATATATATATGATAAACATGTGCCTAGCCTTGCCCAATGACGAAAGGCTAGGGCCTTGCTCGGGCAGCAAAGGTTCCCAAGAAAATTTAGATCAATTTTCCTAATTTACTCTTGGCCGCGGCGATTGCGTGTCGTGGCGTGAAAAACGGCACTTGAGGAAAATCCACACAGGCCCAGAGAGAAGTCAAGTCAAGAGGGTAGCAGCAGGCGAAACGAGGCACACTGGCATTCCTTCACCGAGAGGAGGAGAATAAATCACGACTCGGGTTTCGAAAGCGCGAAACTGTTACCAAAGCACTTAAACTTAAATTGGCCAAAAGCGACGAGCCCAGAGAGCTAGGAGCTCAGCGAGCTCCAAGCTAATCCATTCGAGATCCCACAAAGCCTGGGCCAAGAGGCGGCAGTGAAGGGAGGTTAGTCCCAAATTAGAAATAGTGTAGATAGATACGCCAATAGAATTTATAGCGAGCCTCGGACTGCGTTCCTTTTTGCTTTTTCCAACTGCTGCGGCTGCTGCTGTTGCTGCTCCTCATGATCATGCCCTGGTCAGGTTAATTTTGGGCACGACCAAGCGGCCATGTGGATGACGACGAGGATGACGATGATGATGGCAACGCACGAAGGAAGCCGCAGTCCTTACACGCAAAGAAAATTTATACTGAGAAGGAGCTAAGCTTGTTAATCTAAGAAATGCTTTTAGGAGAGAAATTTATTTATATTTTGTTGGCCAAAAATATACATAATATAATATTTAACACTATATCTTGTATATATATCTTTTCTCTTAGTGCTTTGATAATCATGGAGCCGGGGAAGAAACGTGCTCAGGTATCGCAGCTTAAGTTTAATGGAACCAATTGAAGATATTTTGTGGGCAAGTGATAAAGTTGTATGCCCAGTTGGTGGGTGCCTTCCTCCCAGTCTCCATTCTCTTCTTCTGTGCCGGCTTTTCCATCAACAAGTCGGAGGCAGGGAGGCTGCCTTGCCTCCACGAACCCATTAAATGATGCGTAAGCCTCCGACGTGATCATGCGTTGCGTCAGGAACCGGGGAACGGGGCAGATCACACGATCTTGATACGCAGAAAGCGGGGAGCGGAAAAGTCGAGGTGAAATCAGCGTGAAAATTGCCAACTCCCCCTTTTTGGTTTTTTTTATTTTTGCAAAGAGAGAGAAAGAGTTATGCGAAAATTGCGGAAGAATTTCGTGAGGCGGCTTGTTAGTAGAGATGGAAGCAGGCAATTCTGCAACTTGAACTGGAAACCGAAAGAAAACTAAACTAAAGTAAACCAAGAGGGCCAACAGGGTCTAAAGGCAATTGGCCAGTAATCACTATGTGTGTGTGAGTGTGTGTGTGTGTGTTGGGGGTTTGCTGCTGGCAAATCTGGGAAGTAGGTTAAGTTAATTCCCTCGAAACAAACACAAGGTTCCGTGTGTGATTGTGGAGAAAAATGAAACCAATCGATCGAAAATTTCGATTATTTATACATAAAACTTTAAGATATTTAAAGAAATATTTTTTAAAGATTTTAATGCCTTATTTAAATATTTTGTTGATTGTATAAACTGTTCATTTGAGACGTCACACTTCCGCTGACCAACTAATCAATCAAAAGGCAGACCCATTCCCCTTCTTCTCCTTGAAGAAACCCCTTTTCTTTCGACCACATTTTGGCGGCTTTCTTATTTATTTTGGCTGATTTTTACGCTTTATGCACATTTTCCTTCTTCATCACCCTCCTGGTTCCTGGTTCCTGCCTCTACCTCCTCCTCTCTTCATCCTTTTTCTGCTGTTAGTCGCTTGCCTTCCACCCCCATCCCCCCATAAGCCGCTTCCTTTGTTTCGCTCTCTGCGCTCTGTTGGCCATTAAATTTGATACCCACTTATTTGGCCAATAAAATTAACCTACCTCAACTTGTTTGGCCTTCATCATAAAGGTGGTGGAGAAGTCACAGACAGAGGGGAGGAGGGTGGGAAGGCAACTTTGTGCCAGCATGGCTCTTGGCCTTAATGTCCAGACATGCGAGTGGTTAAATGTTTGCCATAATAATGCCATTGAAGAAATGGTGGCAATTCTTGAAGAATTCTCTTAAAATTGTATATTGTTTTCTTTTTCATTAAATAATACAACTAAAAGAAAAAGAAGCCAAAAACTCAACTTAAACTTAACCTTTTTTTGTTTAGGGAAAATCGATGAAAATCACTTATTTCGCCTTTCGGCAATCCCTTCACTTTTCATCCAGTAGCACAATCACCTGAGCTGCCATTAAATCGATCCACTGATCCTCTCGATCCTCCTAGCCGACGGACCCTCCTGCGGAGAACGCATCGGCGGCGCAAATAAATTAGCGGTCGCCAAGTGTTGACATTTATTGTCAGGCCGAGCCCCAAAATAAGAGAGGATACAAAAAACAAAAAAAAAAGAATATAAAAGAAAAGGTGGCGCGGGCTTTAAGCCGAATTCCCAAAACGAAACGAGCAACAAAACACTTGCAACAAGATACGCGTCGCACGTTGCACGTTCCACGTTGCACATTGCGCATTGCCGCACGCTTTTGGTCAATTTCAATTTATTGCAACAAGTGACAATCGGGTTAAATGCGATCGGGGTACTGGGTAATGTGAATGGGCATTGCCTGTCATGACACGAGGGGGAGGGAGGGGAGCTGGATTGGATTGGAACAACTCAGCCAGGATCCAAAGTGTCCTCTTTAATTGGTGACCCCGACATGGCTGCAATTGTCTCACCTTTTATAGCTTTTCCATTTCCATTTCGATTTCGAATTGGAATTTGTTTTGGCATGAACTTGCTTTGGGTTTAATTTTAGTTTTGCTAATTTTGGTAATTTGTTTAATTTAAAAGCTTTAATAAAAAGGTATTGAATTTTTATAAAAATATATAGATTAATATTTATTGGGTATATCAATAATTAACTTGTATTTTGATGACAATTAATTCCCTAAAGTTAATATAATATATCTACTGGATCCTTTGTTTTCTTATGCCCTTTTTAAATATATTTTTTTAATATATTTTTTATTTATATACATATATACGTATCATATCTATCTCTTTCCTTCAGATCAGCCAAGCGCAGCGGTCAGAAAACAAAATGTTACCAAATTTAGACCGAGCGCGTTGCGAGTTGCAAGTCGCCAGTTGCAAGGCAATTAAAAAAGGGGGTTCTCTATCTCTCTCTCTCTCTACAGCTCCCTCTCTTCTTTGGCATGTCTGCATCTCTGTCTCAAGACTTCCCTGCCTGCCCCCTCCAGTCTGCAGTGTTGGCCAAAAAAAAAAAAGAGTCAAGTGTTGCACTTGCAACGGAAAAGAACAGTCGCAACAACAACCGCAAAGTGGCAGCCAAAGGGGCGTATGAAATGCAATTAAATTAAATTTTGCTGTTTTCAAGCGTCCGAAAAGGAGGCGTGGCAAAGGCCAAAAAGGGGAGGGGCCTGCAAGGGAGGGGGCAGAGGGGAGAATATGTTGCTACATCCTGCTGCCAAAATGGTCAATGTCAATTTCGCATAATTAACATTTAATTGAAAAGTTTAAAAGTGGAAACAAAAAGCAGGACAAGGGTTCGTGACAGTGCGTTACAATGCGTGTCCTTTGAGCAGGATCTGCCTATTAATTCAGCTGAGAACAAAATGCGGGCCAGGTGTGAACACAAATTATGTGAATAAGAAGTTTATGGATGAAGAAATGTCTTGTTTTATAAGCATTTTCCATTCCAAGAAAATAAGCATTACTTCTTTAAATAAATTATAAATAAAGTAAAATATTTACTTGAACTTTTTCTAGCTCTTAAAGCGTTTGCCTCTTTACACCATTTGTCTGCTATTTTTGGTTTTTGTTGGTTTTTTTGCTCGATTTTTTCAGTCTTTCCTATTGAAATGTCAGTCAACGGCCCTCCAAAATGTTTTATAGCCAATTATAGTTGTCAATGTGTGTGTGTGTGTGTGCAGGCCTCCTTTTTGGCCTCAACTTCTGGCCAAGTCGCACGAGAAGAGCCACACGAGCATTTCCTGACTCAGTTTCGGGCGGATTCAGTTGCTGTCGCTCGTCAGAGTCGGCGGCCTATCGATAACAATTGATAAGCGAGGCTCAGTTTTAGCCCACACACTCAGCCACCCACCGACAGGGCCAAATGTGTGTGTGTAATGAACAGTGAAAATTGAGGATATACATAGATGATTTTGGTAATAATATAAACTCTAAAAAAAATAAACAAAGCCTAAACAAGGCGATTTGTGGTGGAATTTTGTATATTTTCCTTGCATTTGAAATTATTTTAATAAAATTTAAGAAATTTACGAAATTTTCAATAAAAATAAATCAAATAATAAAAATAATAACAAAATAATTATCTATATTTTAAATTTTGTAAATTGCTTTACATAATTTTGTGTGCTAATTTTGAATAAAACTGTTTTTTGAAGAAGATTAAAGTATTATAATTATATTTTCCCAGTGCCTGACTTTTGCCAACCCGCCCACCGCCCACAAGTTTCCCCCCTGCCCTCACCCCCCCCCCCCCCTCTCGCAGTGTGTGCGATTTTAAAAGGTTTTCCATGTTGGAGCGATAAAATGGCAAAAATTGAATAACTGGCAGTGTCAAGGGAGCGAGAGAGAGAGGGGGAAGAAAGGGGGGAAAGCCCTCCTTTTCAGTTTCCAGTTAGTGTGGCATGGCGGAGGGCCTTTGCTGATTTGGTAAATCGATAGGCAGAAACGGTGGCTCTGGAGGGGGGCGAAAATCTAAACCAGCGAAGCTTAAACAAAGCAAAAGTCAGGCCGCGGATTAATTCGCATTTTCGCGCGTTTCTTGGCAGCTTAAGGTGATGCCAACCCTCCAGTAAGCCCTTTCAAATCGTTTTAACCATCATTCTCCTTAGCCCTCTGCCTCTCGAAACCTTTATTTTCTTTTCGCTTCACCACTTTGTTTACAAAAATTATGCAAAGCATGCAATTGTTTTAATTCCCCGACTTCTTTTATGGTTCTTTATTTTTTCGTTTTTATTTTTTTTTTTTTTTTGGGTCACCTTTTTTGTGTAATAAATTTAACGCTAGGCTTGTGGAGGAGGGTTGTGGTCAGACTCCAGACTAACTGTTTGGCCCCAGGGCCCACAGGTAATGCCTCACTGACCCACCAGAGCTGGGGGGGACCTTGACTTTGTCGGTTTTTACAAGCGGAAAAACTTTTAGGAATTTTTCAAGCCATTTTTAAAGTAATTTATTTTAGGGCATTTTTTAAAGACTTTGTTTAAGGTTTGCTAGGTTTGCTTGACAATTAGGGCCATGTGGGTATTGTGGCTAAAAGAGCAGAGAGAGAGAGAAGGGGAATTTCCTGGTTCTGATTAAAAGTGGGGGATCCCCAGCTATGTGTGTGTGCGAATCGATTGCACAGGAACAACAAAAGTTATGCTACAATTCATGCATGAAACATGACTCTTGATACCACCAAAAAACCCCCTTTAACCCTGCCTCTGTCTGTTCCCACAGGAGAAAACCTCAAGCGGGAGGCAAGAAGGGCTTCCTTTAAACGCTGGATGACTAAGTCAGGCGAGAGATTGCACTGTGGACATCAGGCATACAAATTAAATTAAATAGAAAATAAATACTTTTTAAAAAGAATTAAATTATAAATTAAATTGCGATTTATCAAAGGTTTTTCTATTATTAAATACCATTTATTTAGTTATTCATTTTCCCAGAAATAACCCCTCATTTCTGGCAGTGCCTTTTTAGGGCCAAAATCTGACTGTGCAGCCGGCGGCCTCAAATCAAACGCACGCAGGCGAAAGCCCTTGAAGCCTTTCTAATGAGCACCGCCGCTGCTGCGTTAATCCCTACACCTTCCCTTCTACCACGTTCTGTGCGTCTCCTTGGACTGCCTTAACCCGGTGGCGCCGCAGGCGCAATTATTGCAACTTCAATAAATTTTCGACTTGATTACGCACTGAGCGAAATTAATCGACGGCATACGTCATCCGCCGCCCGGCAATTGCAATTCCAATTAAGACCTGCGCCTGCCTATCGACTATCGACAATCGAGTGGCAGGAAATTCTAGGAAATTACTCACACTCATTAACATATTTACACCTAAAAACGAACTCTGACAAATGACAGAGGGGCGGGTAGCAGCCACTACACCCGGCGACCGTCCTTGCCTTTTAGCTGTCGCTCTCTAGCTCGCTCTCTGTCTCTTTCTTTCGGTGTTTATCCAGTTTGCAATTAGACAAACGAGCGAAAAGGCCCTCTCTTCACCCTTTCCCCACCTTTGGCCGAAAAAGGCTTAAGAAAAAAGCTTGGAAAAAAAGGAAATTCAAAGGATAATTCCCAAATTCAGTTTACAGAAATTGTAAGGAAATCTCATATTTCCCCTTTCAGGGTTTTTAAATTTTAGTCTGAAGCTTGTGACGGTTTAATTTCTGATCTCTTAAATAATATATATTTTTGTTAGATTGCAATTTTTTTAGTTATATAAAATGTTAAATGAATCCTCTAATTTATTTTATAATTTTTACAGAAATTCCTCTTGAATTTCCATGGTTTTGGGAACACTTCCTGCTGCCAAGAAGCAGCGGCAGTCGTCAAAGGAGTAAAGCCAGAGCGGGACTGCTACTATATGGGTTAAAAAAATAAGGAAAGAGATAGAGATAGAAAGAGAGAGAGAGAGAGGGGGGGAAGCAAGCTCCAAGCAGAGACACAAGCTGCAGCTCTGCAACTCCGCAAAGGAAGATGCGGGGTCAGGGCCTCAGACGATTACGATTAATGAGCAGGCACTTAAAAAATTGTACACGGCACGCGTTCTACGCAGCAGCAGCAGCTCCTCTCCTTTGGAGGCACCTCTGGCCATGGCTATGGCTATGCTTCGCATTAAGTTGTCCAACACCTGCCCAGTGGGCAAAGCGATGGACAGCGGCCTGATTGCCAATTTGTTGTTGGCCAAGTTTAGCATTCGCATTTGTCTCGCTAAATCCTACACAGTAAATAAATATTTAAGTACATTTTTTAATAGTAAAACTTGTAGAATAAATATATATATTCATATATTTCGTTCAGTGCCTTGAATACGTATTAAACTGTAAGAGCAATGCACCTTGCACCAATTAAGATGCTTTCTGAGGTTCAACTAACTAATGGCTGGACTGGGTAAGGACTGGATACTTGCAGCCCATTCCCGCCTCTGTTGTGACAGATTTGTCCATTGACAGCGCCTTAATGGATTAACATTTGTCAGTGTCGTGTTAGGCCAGCAGCAGCGGCGGCGGCAGGTAATATAAAAATCGAAGAGTAAAAAATCACAAAACCCAACTGCCAACTGGCAGCAACAATGCCCGCCAGGTGAAAAAGATGTGGACAGTTTCTGATTTGCATAGCCAACGATGATGATGATGATCATAGCCGGGAGGAGTCTAGTTTTCCAATGGGATTCGCCAGTGGAGTTTGAATTTGCAGGGCAGACAAAATTAGTGTCGATTAATGAAGATTAAGAAGTTGAAAGATTAATAAAACCAAAGATTGAGACATTAACAGGTGAGTTTAATTCGAAATCGCTTTTCTCTACTGCGAATTTCAATGTTTTTGTTATCAGAAATCGATCAACAACTTAATTATCCTTATATTTTCATTCCCTACTTTTAATTTAAATTTTGTATCCCTAGATCTAAAGCCCTTCGCTCGATCGTTGTCTAAAGCAATCAGCGATTTGGCCACAGTCTGTGCCATTAGTCAGGCGACACGCAGCGATGCTTGAGAAGAATGAAGCTCCTCGGAAGGTGTTTGGAACTGAACAAGGAATGCAATGAATTCGGATCGCATTGGTAAACGCACTTTGACAGCGGCCCAAAGTGAACAACTCGCGGCACGCTAAACTCGTATTAATTTTAATGATATAATATGAAGAGACACGCTAAATTGTTTACAAGCCCCGCCATAGGCGGTGATCCCAAAAAGGGGGGGCTGCTCAGCTCTTTAGGTGCGTTCCAAAAGAGATCCCAAAAGCTACAAGACTACAAAGCCACCAAGATGATTATAGACCGGGTCTCGCTCTCTGGGCTCCTCTTCGTTCTTCTCATTAACATTTTTAATTTTATTTTATTTAATTATACAGAAGTTTATTGCTTCCGTCGGCGTTCCGATGCGTTTTTCCCCCCCATTTTCCCCCATTCTTTGCGTTAAACTGCGAACTAAGCCGAGGGTAAAACCTAAAGGGGAAAGGGACCTGGGACCGGGCGCAAGAAATGTAGTTTTATAAATTATAGTTAAGAGCTGATTACACGCACTATAAACGTTTACTCTTCGCACCACGCGAGCCTCGAGGGGCAAGTCCGGCGGTGTTTAGGTCCTCTAATTGATTGGCCAAGCCACTGAGAGAAAAGTTGTAGAGTAATAAGTTAATGAATTAATCGTATTCAGATAGATTTCTTAATTTTTTTTAGAATTTTATTAATCAATTAAAATGTAAGATTAATTTTTTATTAACAAAAAATGTAAAACTACGAAATCAATTTACGAATTTAAAAGTTTTTCCCTCTCAAGGCATATATAATAATTATACAAATATTTCTCCCTGTACATCCCTCGCTTGCACATGTAAGATGTAAGGAAGTGGGGCGTGATGGGAGTGTGGTGATCGGGCACAATACATATGCCTTTGTATGTTTACGGCCACTTATCAGTCGTCGTCTCTCAGTCAGCACATTATACAAATTAATTAGCACCGGCTCATTACAAGCCAAGCCAAGTCAAGCCACCCCACACACACACACACACACCCAGGTCTCCCTCCGGGTTCTCCATGGGCTCCTGACTCTTCCACTCGCCCCCCGCCCCAGCTACAGTTTTGCATTTTGCACAGACATATTTTACAATCAAGTTGGCAACAATTTGTCGAATGCCGTTGTTCAACAAGACAATGTCTCATAAATCCATCATCGTCAACAGCCTTTTCCTGCAAGCAGTGAAAATCGTGGCAAAGTGTGTGGAAAGTGTGAAAATTGAGTTTGAAATTGTAATGCATGATGGTAAGAGGGAAGATGAAACAATACTGGATCGGATATAAAGTTTTCAGATTGAATAATATAATTAATATAATATTTCTTAAAATTCAAGTTAAATTAGGAGAAAACCTGCACTTCCTGGCTCTCCTGCCTCGCCTTATAATCGATTTCCGTCCAATAAATAAATGGTATTTGAATGCTAATTGAAAATACAAATACATACATATGTCTGGGATCCTTAAATAGTTATCGCTGATGACTTAAAGCCCGGTTCTGTGAGCTCCGGCAGTTGACCAAAATTGTGAAACACAAAGGCACATTTCGAGTGTGGGCGATAGTAGTATTTGAGTCAAAGGACTCACTCTGCTGCTGCCACTTGACTCCAGACAGCCGACTGACTGTATGTACATATATTTATACATATGTATGTACATATATGTAGCATATATATATATATGTTCTCGTACAGGTTAGAATGCGTGGACAGAGGGAACCAGGGGAGCTGGCGAATATCTATCAATGTGCTTTCGGTTATTCATCAACGAAAATGTCTAAATTATTCAAATGGAAATGTGGAAATGTCGTCTGTCCGTCCTCCGTGCCCCCAGCAGGCTCCTCCTGCTGTCAAAAGCCCGATCCTTGGGCCACTCCTGTTTTGTTTCTGTCGGTCGGACATGGACTGAATTGATGAAGCGCCAGCAGACCGACAAACCGTTTGGGGGAGAGAGGGGCTTCAAGGGGTTAAGTGGGATGCGATGCGATGCGATGCGGCAACCACTAACAATAGCCCCGTCCTACATCCTTCGTCCTGCGTTCCGTTTCTGCTACCTTCCATCAAGTGCCCCAAAATGGTCTCGTCCTGTCTATTGCTCTCTCTATAAATGTTGGCTGGATTTTATGTCTAGTCAGGGATTGGCATAAACACAGACACTCGTCCTGCCTGAGCCATCGATGGAAAGTATCCTTATGTACTGAAAATTGTATATTAGCAAATCGTTCTGGCTTAATTGCAACTTTTGCAGAGCTGGAATTAAGTCAACTATTTAGAGGCCACTTTCTTTTGGTTTTCTTTTGGGAAGTTTAAGAGTTAAAGTTGAAGATCAATGGGAAAACACTTGTTTACGGCATACAGTTTAAGCCTGGCTTAACCCAACCTGAACCTGCCTGCCTCCTAACAGGCTGCTTCACTTGACTGAATCTGTAGGATACATATTATTATTATTTTCTATGGGAAATATTAGTTATTTTTCAAGCTGAAACTTGATAAATACTAAATGTTAAATATTATTACTTAAATATTGATATTAAAATTTTATTTTATTATGATTAATTTTTTTAAAAATTACTATAATATATTTTATTAAATGCAATGCTAAATTCTAAATATTATTATTTAAATATTGCCTTATTTTAGTCTTTGGACTTCCCTCTTACTTCCTTTAACCCTTTAACAAGGCTGTGTTCTACCTGCTTATTTATTGTTATGACGTCAGAACTCTTGTCTTGTTTTTGTTGTTGTTGTTTTCCTTTACATTTAGTAATGTCTGAGGTTAAGTCTAAGGTTAAGGTGGAAGCCAGAATTGCTTGTAATTGTTTTTGTTGCTGCAACCAGCGCCTGTTTAAATGTTTGTCAAAGGAAAAAAGACGTGTCAACTGGCGCCGTTGTTGCTGTCTTACCCCATCACAGTCCTCCAGTTACTGTCCCCCGTCCTGCCCCCACCCCCTCACCAGCTCTTTCGCATCTCGTCGGACAGGTCCCCAGGCTCAGACAAAGAAAAATGGTCCACGTTTCATTGGATCTATCTATGTTCGTCTAGCAGTTACGATTGTATTCAAAAAGGTAGAACTTTACTTATGATTTTTTTGCATTAAATAAAAAAAAACAACACAAAATAAATTTAAAATTATAAAAAAAAATTTAGTTATTATAATATTATTTAAAATAAAGAAGTTTTTCACAGCTTTTTTCTCTCTTTTGTTAAATTTCAGCAGCCTCGCTTTTGTCTTTTTGGGATTTTTCCTTAATAATTCCCTTAAATATTTTGCTTTGATTTTTGAAATATTATTAATTTAACCTCTGGTGTTTATGGGCTTTGTTGTTTGTGTTTGCTGTGGGCAAGGCAGCGAACAGGATAAAATTCGCTGTTTACATTCTCTAATTTCGCTTGTTCATTGTCCAGCGAAGCGTTTCGCGTGCATCACCCCGCCACCCCCCTCACCACTCACTCAGCCCTCGCCTACGATGTGGCACCTTAACCCCACTTTAGCCCCCATCGAAGGCCAGGGGAGAAAACAGAAAAAAAAACCGAGGGAGAAGCGAACTTTGTTTGGCCAGTTTGACCAACAGACCGCTGGTTGAAATTAAGCCGAGTATCCATATCCGTTGTCTCAACAGCAGTTACACCTCCCTCTCGGAAGTGCCCCCCGCAGAGAACCCCCTGGAAATCAACTCTGGAAGTTCACTCGGAAAACCCCCTCTTAACCGCTAAGGTGTCAGGCGGATCAAAAAAGGAACCTTAGCAGAGGAATATTTTGTAAAAAATATATTAAAATATAAAATAATTTATATAGATTTATTGCTATTTAATAATTGATTTGTTTTTATTATTTATTTTATTATAATTATTATTTTGTTTAATTTTTTTAGCCCTTTCTGTGGTTTTAATATTTAAATAAAAGCCTATGTCGAATGACTATGACTACATCAATGGGTTAATTGCCAGATAGGCTCCACCTAACCCCTGATGACCCCCACTTTGAGCTTCTTTTACTTCTTTGTAGGCAGAGGCGTCGGCGGCGGCAGTGAACATCTTCTCTTTGCTTTTCATTTGGCTGCCTGGCAAAAGATTTCAAAGTAATGTTACATCAACTGGAAAACACTTGCACACACACACACACACACACAATCACATACGACATACAGTGGAGCCTAGCGTAACCCATCCTGGCACCTGCCTGCCTGGACATCTCCTCACAGGATGCGCCTTTGTTCTTCTGCCTCATTCAGCATTTTCGTCTCTAATTTTTGTGTTTTTTTTTTGTTTTTGTGTTTGTATCTTGCCAGCGTTAGCCCCCCCATCCTCTCGCATGGTAAATGTGCAGTGCACACTGTACAGTGTTCACATATCGATGTACTTGCAAAGGAGCCACCATTCTGTGTGTGTCCAGAGGAGCCTAATTCGATTTGGATGGTCCCGAAGAGGATCGAAAGCTTATTGGGAAGGGATTTTTTTTACGGCTGCAGCTAGGTATTTGATATCCCGGGAAGTTATCCTAGAGTCCGCCCAGAATCCTGTCAGGAATTTAATTTGTTGTAAATTTTAAAACTTCAAAACATGATTTCCAATTTAATTTTTAAATAAATAAAATTGTTAGTCCCAATATTGCCTTTTATTTACTTTGGGAAATGTACCGGGAATCCGACAGGAATTTCAATACAACAGCCACAGGAATTTTCATATAACAGGCGGCTGCAGCCAGGAATTTGGATATACCTGGAAGTTATTCTAGAATCCTGTCAGGAATTTGATTTGTTGTAACTTTTAAAATATCAAAACATGATTCCCAATTTAATATTTAAATAAATCCGACAGGATTTATCAAAAATGTCTTTTGTTTAAATAATAATTTTTAGGGAGAGACGAAGAAAACCAAAAAACCTGAGATGAGAAAGCTGTTGGGGCAGACAAATACCGTTGACAAGTGCAAGTTGTTGAAGTCATTGTTGCTGCAGTTGTTGTTGTTGTTGCCGATGTTGTTATCCAGTTAGTTGGCAGCAGTAATAAAAGAACAGAAGCTCAGCTGCCTTGTCGCCCTGTCTCTAATTCGCACAAATGGCAAAAATGTAAACGAATTTCGTATGTTCATTGCAGCAGTAGCAGCAGCAACAGCAGCAACATCCATTGCAACTGCAACTGCAACAGCAACATCAGCAACATGATGCTATTTTTATTAGCCTGACTGACACACAGGTACTCGGATTCTCGCTTCTCGGATTCTGGGTGCTAGTTTCAGAGAGTGTGGGGTTTCTTAGTTTTTAGTTTCTGGATTCTAGATTCTCGATTCCGGACTCTGGGTTCTTTTTTTCTCTATGTCAGCGAAAGGTTAAAGCCGCTGGTCAAGTTCAAGGCGTGAGAAATAAAACAAAGGGGAGGCCAGACAGGACCGAGGAGAGGTAATGAAGCTAAGGCTTAAGAGGAGGAAGAGGAGTATTTCTTTTTATATATATTTCTAATATTTTAATTCGAATTAAAATGAATATGAAGGCAAAGCCTTTGCATTTAACTCGCTTTCATAATATTTACATTTTTTTATACATGTTTCTGGCTTAAAAAAAAATTCCAATAAATATATATACTAATTCACCTGTTCCCAGATGAATATGGTAATTGATTCCCAGCTTCGTTTTCCCACTTTTTTGGAAGTGTGCCAGCCGCAGCCGCAGTTCAAATTACAGAACCAATTTGGGGGCTCTTGTTTCTGTTATTTTCTGGTCTTTAAACTGTCAAAAGACCCAAAAGGTGCCAGCAGTTGTCCAAGAGGAGTGTGAATCGGGAGGAGGAGGAGAAGTAGGAGGAGGAGAGAACTTGGACTGGAATTTGGACCGAGACTTGGGCCTGGAACAGGTCGCCAGCAGCTGCCTGCTTGGGCCCAGGCCCAGGACCAACTCGAGTTCTGATCATGCTCTCAGCTCACGCAAAATAGTCGTGCACGATCCGCTTC
This sequence comes from Drosophila anomelani, assembly GCA_035045905.1. Lineage (NCBI taxonomy): Eukaryota > Metazoa > Arthropoda > Insecta > Diptera > Drosophilidae > Drosophila > Drosophila anomelani. The sequence goes on from JAWNOO010000076.1 coordinate 2,277,355, forward strand.
GTGATTTTGTGTAACGAAGCGCCCAAAAAAAAAATCTTTACTATATATATTCTATATATACAAATATATATATATATATAGATATATATATCTGACTATCCCATGACCGAAATGAAACCAAAAAGTAACTAAGCGAAATACGCTGGAAATTCATCTTGTCGCTTGGCCATTCGGCATAGGAATCGCCATCGCAGCCGGTGCAGTGCCCTTGGCCAGGCTCTGGACAGACTCAGCTTCATCTATATTCCCCCCCCCAGACCATTACTATTGGAGCTTTGCCCTCGATCTTTCCTTTTGGGTTCTGGGGCGACACTTGTGCATCATTTTGGTGACTTTTGCTTTTGGTTCTTTTCAAATCCAAAGCGGGGTTCATGTAGAAAAGCACGAGTTTTGGCCATAACTTGGACTTTAATTTATAATTTTAATTTTTTATATTTATATTTATATTATTTTTAAATTTTAAATATTTTTATTCAACAAGATATAAAAGAGTAACAGCTAATAGCCCTTAGCAAAAATGTCTTTATGCAAAATAATTTAATAAATAATATTCCTGTGTATATTACATTTATTTTTTGTTATTATTTTTAACTATACCTATATTTAATTTCTTTGATATCATTTTATCATTCATCTTTCTTATAATTAAATTTTAACTTTGAACCCTAAGATAATCTCTTTGCCATCAACTTCTGTAGCCCACTCCTCTACCAACTCCTAACCCACTGTAGTGCATCCAAAGTTCGTGAAGTTCCATGGCTCAAGAGGCCACACTCTCCATTCCTTTCGCTTCCTTCCTGTCCTCACCTGAGCCTTTTTGTCTTACCTTGAAAATCGCTGACTACTCGAAGCAACTGCTCTGCCGCTGCTTCGGTGGTCGATGGATGTGGCTCCTTCGCTTCGTGTTTCATCGCTGGGAGACTCATCTGGAGACCATCTATGTCTATGTCCACGTCTATGTTGTGTTCCTCCTTCTCCTGTATTTTGACTGTGACTGTGACTGCGACTGCGAAATGCCTGCCAGTTATTTGCTCCCATTGTTTGCAGTTCGTGGCTCAATATTGCGTTGTACAAGACCCCCTGACCGCCCAAAGACCCTGCCTAGTACCCTAATGCAAAAATACTGGAAAAAATAAGGCTTAAAATTAGCGAAAAATAGGGAAAGCATCATAAAGCTTTTGAAATACTTTTTTCTATACAAATTCTTCACATTTAAGATGAAGATAAAACTTTGTTTATATATTTTTCCTTTAATTTTCTCTCAGTGAACTTGGGGCAGGCTCCGTGAGGGAAGTGGCAGCCAGCGACGCACGCCAGCTTTCGTTTTTCGTGTCCTGCGTTCGCCTCGAGTCTTTTGTCTCATTTGATTTATGAGTTTTATTGTTGGCTCTCGGGATCTGCTCTCCGCCAGTCTACAGTCTTCAGCTTCTTCTTCTGTGTCCAGTCTCCATTCTCTCTCGCCTCCAGTCTCCTGTCTTCCAGGGAGAGAGAGTGGGAGCAGTGACTCTTTGCTTTCCCTGTTCATTTTGGCCAAAAAGTAGCGTGCTTTGATTTCCCCAGCAATTGGCATGATGTCCATGTTTTCCAATTCCCTGCCAAATTTGGTCTGGCCATGCTTAGGACCCTACCTTCCCTCTCTCTCTCTCTCTCTCTCTCTCTCTCTCTCTCTCTCTCTCTCTCTCTCTCTCTCTCTCTCTCTCTCTCTCTCTCTATATATATATATATATTTTTTCTTCCTTTTTCCCTGTCTGCCTGGCCATAGATCACAGACAAGTGCCAGGCCAAGCTTCGACTTGGCTGTTGCGTGGGCGTGGGAAAAATGTTGCCAACTAATTAGGCAATTGACAGGAGGAGCCAAAGGATGGCCAACATGAAGCTGAGGGGGAAGAGGAAATTGTGATAAAAGAGCAGGCAAAAAAAGAAGCTAAAGATCATCGCTGGTTTTGGGTTTCTGCAGAAAGACACACAGAGGCTGAGAAACATAAATGATGCTGCCTGGAGTTTTCCTCATTTATTGGTTTTTATCATAGATTAACAAATAATACATATAATTAAATATTTATATAAAGTCAAATCGGACTTGAAACTGTTCTAAAAAAATTTCAAAAAAGAAAAACGCAATACCAACTGCCATTGTCAGTTCGCGTTTTGGCCGCGAAAAGGTTGACAGGCTTGGGTCATTTGACCAATTTCCCATTTTCCCATTTTCACCGCTCCTAACCCCCCCTTCTGTCCAAGCTTTATGGCCAGGAAAACAATTTGACGATCACCGAAAAAAACAGCAAAAGAAATGGCCACAAAATCCACTCACAAATTGCCAACGTTTGCTTCGTTCATGGGCAGCAGGACACTGAGAGAAAAGAATGAGACACTCGGGTGTTATAAGCATTAATAGCAAGTCTATGGATTTCATAACTTGTTAACTATTTAAGAAGTTTTCTTGTTAAAAGGAATAACCTTTACAAATTATTGAAAAACATTCCCCAGCTACATTTTTGATTTTTTTTCCCAGTGTAGGCCAGCAACATCGCATCTCAGCACGGCGACAACATGCGGCAAGATGTGCCAAAAGCTTTTCGGCCAACTCGCTGAGAGCCCGCCCGCTGTTCTCTCGCCATGGTGCCGTCGTGTTGCTCCGGGGACAAAGCAGCAACGCCAGCAAAACTCCAGCTGCCACAGCAACTTGCAACAGGCAACAGGCAACATGGGCACATCGAGCAACACACACACACACACACACAGAACCTGCGATCATGGGGCTCATGTTGCGCGCGCGTTTCCACTCACCTGGCGAGATTTGTGCCAGCAGACAAGTGCGACATGATGTTATGTGTCAACAGCTTAATTCGCAGCGAGACGAAAGAAAAGTGCCAGTCTGAGGCCGAAACCAAGATCCAGGAACGAGGATTCCGGGATCCATAGAATCGGGAACGCTGTTGTCCGATTCCAATCTGAAACCGAATCGCTTCAGCCCCGAAACGCACACAATTATTTATTATGCTCGGCTCCTCAAGGTGACAAGACGCAGTCTCCCCTCAGCAGGGACATGAAGAGGAGACAGGGAGACCATGTCAGCTGAGTGAACTACAAGGAGATTCTCCTGGAGGTGACACTCTGGGAAAGTCTGACCCCAAAAGTTTGAAAGACTTTAATGGAATTAATTTTAAGGTTTAAGCTTTGATTAAATTATAGAAAATATATTTAACTATTTGAAATTATATCTTGAAGAAGCATTCATTATCCCACAGCCTAGAGTTGACTTCCTTAAATATTTTTCCCACTTAAAGTTGGTCAAAACAATAATTGGAATCAAAGAAAGCAACGATTAATTGAAGTCCTTGTGACCAAACTGCCTCCTCGGCTGTGGGTGACATTGTTAGACTGGGTTAAGGATTAGGTTTAAGAAGGGTTCCTGGTTTTGGGGTTTTCGGCTTTGGGCTTTGAGTTTGCGATTGGGATTGGGATTTTGATGCCATGGTTGCATCACTCATACGCCACGTTAACCCATCTCCCGGAAAGAGGGGGCCACTGCTCTGCTCTCCCTCCCTCCTGCAGGAAGTTGCCGCCGCCATTTTTGTTTTCTGGCCAGCTTCAGCATCATCAATTCCCACTGACACGTCATCCATCTTAGACGAAGGATGCAGGCGGCAGCAGGATGCAGCACGAAGGACGACAAGGCTGAGACACGCACACACACTCAGAAAAGCAGGAGGTTTGGTGGTGCAAGGAGGTGCAGAAGGCCTGCGGCAAAAGTCCTTTAAACGACCTCTGGCGCCAAAATGCTGCGCGACCCCCGAACCAGCAGCAGCAGCAGCAACAAACATGGAGCCGCCGCAAGGAGCCAGAACGCAGGACGAGGCAGCAACTGGGGAGCCGTAGTCCGCACAAGATTAGAAAATTCGACGTTGTGCAGCAGGCAAAATTAAAATGGCGACGAGGAGCCAACACAAAGAGAAATAAAGAGTATATAGCTTTTAAAAATGTATTAAATTTTTAAGAAGTAGGAATATATATTATATATATATATATAAAATATATAATGTAAATGAAGAAAATAAAACAGCAAGGAAAAAAAAAAAAAATGCATATACATCGATTTTCCCCCCATTTTTCCCCGTGTATTTAGGGAGGTTTGGGACAAAGGATGGACGTAGCCGGCCGCATCACGAATGCAAGGATGTGGATGTGGATGCACTGCACACTGCACACTGCGGGGACTCCCCGAGGGCTGCAGCAGCCATTAAAATCCACAGGCCAGCGCAGGGCCAGGCGGGAGGAGGGGTGGAGCACTAAAAAGCAGGGGGGAGGATATAGCGGAGGTGGCGTAGGAAAAGGGCGTTCGTGGCACGTAAAATGGTCGTCGGCGTTTGCAACGCACGCAAGGACATTTGAAGGATAAAGTCGCGTGCAACAACAGCTGCACCGAGCTGCCGTTACTTGGCATACGAAATAAACTTGGGCCATCCCACCGCACCACCGCACCCCCTCCTGGCTCCCTCTCGGCTGCTGCTCAGCCCCCTCGCTGGGCGACTAAAGTAGTAGAAAAATTGAGTAGTAAATAAATGATAAACGAAAATAAAATGCAAGGACTCGAGCTAGCTTTTTTAGAGAGAAGCCGTAAAAGAGGGGGAGAGAGGAGAGATCGAGCGAGGGTGGGTGGGTGGCAGAGGGATGCACACGTGCTCTGACAGGATTACAAGAATGCTCAAAGGACCAACAATGCCTGCACAGAAAATAAAAAATAAAATTCACATTTTTACTCTACAAGAAACCATTTCGTTGTGCAACTTAAAAACAAATTATTTTTAGTTTATTTATTTATTTAATTTTGATACCTTATTTTTATAAATGGAAAAAAAATACATTTTCACATTCGAATTTAAAATTCTAAATCATTTTTCCTTAGAAATCTTTTTGTAATTATTTCTTTTTAAATTTTTTAATGCAAAATTTTTAGCTTATTTTTCCACGTGTTCCATTGGTAACTGGAAAAGCTCTCTGCGTGTGTCTGTGTGTGTTTGAATGACTGCAGTGACGTTGTCCTGTTGCGAGTCCTGCCGCCTTTGCCTCCACACCGGCTTATTGCAGTTTTTGGTGGCAACTAAATTCACATTTGTTGTACTGTCGTATAGCCCCCAGATACCGACACTGAAACGGCCCATCCAAACACACACACACAGTCCCCGTCCCCGGATAGTATTTCTGCTAAAACAAATTCTAAGCCAAGTGACAAGTTACAAAAAACTATTAGTTGTCGTCGAACAGAACATAATTTCCTATTTATAAAAGATTTTAAATCTCTAAAAATAAATTTAAGAATTTTTATATCATTTTATAAGCAATAAAAAAATTAATAGATCAAAAATTATAATTTTGTTGATTTGCAAAAAAAAAAGAAGTCTATACTTTGTGTTATGATCATTTTTAATTAATTTTATTTTATTTCAATTTGTTTTGTTTTTATTTAAAAGTGATCGGGCCACCATATAACTCCTAATTATATTGAGAAATTTTAAGACGTAAATATAAAAAATATTAGGTAAACCCAAGAAAATTTCATAGTTGCCTCTTTTAAGATTTTAATTATTTTAAATCTTATCCAAAACGTATTATTAAATTATATATTTATCATTCATATGCTTTCCTACTTTATCCAAAATTTTGTACGATATATCCCATCGGGCCTACTCACTCCTAGCGCTGCCAGCATCGACTGCCAAATAAATTAAATTCAATTTTCGTTGCCGATGCCCGGGAAAAAGGCATTTTAGTTTCCCAACTTAGCTGACCTTTTGCTCGCCGAACGAGCCAAGGAACCGAACGAACAGCCAACGGTAATCAGTGCCACATAACGCACATTGGCATGGGGCCAGGCGGGGGGGCGGGGAGTCTGCAGAGCGGGGGGTACGGGGGCTAAGAGCAGCGATTCAGACTGGAACCAGGCCCAAACGCGCCACGCAAAAATCACAAAAAATCGTGCGTGCCCTTAAGACGCTCATAAAAAACGGCAAACAGCAAATCGCAGAGGGGGTGGCAGCGGGTGGGGGCGTGGGCGGTGGAGAGGGGTGAGAGAGGCAGTCATGGCCACTAAAAATGTTTTTTTTTTTTGCTTAGGCAACCGAAAAGTGCATCATAGATAAAGGGAAGGATAAACGACAAAAGATTATCCTGTAAAGGAGTTTCTTTTTAAAGAACTCCAAAATAGATGAATATTTTAGGGATTTCATATTTTAAAATAAAAAATTGAATGATTAAAAAATTAAAAAAAAATTTTTTAACCAAAGAGACGTCTTTCTCAATGCCAAAACCTGAAAATCTAAAGACCCCATTGCTACCTCTTACAGCAAATGCTTGCAGGTCGCTGTGGGTGGAGGACGCAGAGGAGGAGGAGCAGGAGGTGGAGAGCAGAAAAGAGAAGGAAGAGGATATGCTGAGGAGTGGGAGGGATCGGGATCCCAACTGCTGCACGTAAGGCACGACTTTTTATTATGCTTTACGTTCCCGGCTCTTGCGATGGGGCCAACGGCGCCCACCCGCCTGCGCTTTTTCCTCACCCCCCTCCCTCTAGCCACCGTCACCGGCACAGCCCCCGCCCCGTGGCCACCACCTCCACCTAAAACCAAACGAAAAAATCTGCGCATTTTTTCGACCGATCCCCAGTTGCCATTGGAATGCATAACAAGCGATGAAGAGCACACCGAAAAAATTGCAATTTAGAATGAAGATCGAAGCGGGAACTCAGAGTGTTTTGATAAATAAATATTAAATAAATAAATGTAAAAAATATATATGTAAATATAAAAAGCCCCAAAAAATGAAAGAAAATAATATTTATAAGAGGGAAAATCTTTTGCAATTGCCTTCACTTTCTCATCAGTCTCCTCATTCATTTAAATATTATAAATTATAATTAATTAAATAAATATGAATAATATACTTTAAATATCCTTAAATAGCTAGAAATATATTTAGAAATTGAAATTATTTATTTTTTTCTTAGTGAAGGATAGAAAATAGTGTAGCGAATGACATTCGCATTGCTGGCCGTCGATCTTTTAGGTATCTTCTGCAGTTTATGGCGCCCGCAACTTGCAGCCAGGCGAACAAAAGATATATACAAACGTATATAAATATATATATATATGTTCAAATATATTTATGTGAAAAATTGTAAATTGAATAAGCTTCACTTACCCTTATCCACTCCACTCTGGTTTAAATTGCTGTAATAATATTTCCAGATTTTGTGCTGCTAATCTGAAATGAAAATACAACAAATATTCTTTAATTCTTAATTTATTTCATTCAAATTATATTTTTTAATTTATTTTTTGCAGATATATATTTTAATTTTATATATAATAGGGTTGATATAAACACAGACAATCTTCGATATATATAAATCAATAATTTAACAATGGCATCCTTGTTATTAAAAAATCCCTCTGATCCTCCTTGCGTTTGAGGGACACTTGTGATTATAATCTCCAATTAAAGCCAAATGACCGAGATAGCAGTGTGGCTTTGGGCAGGGCACATACATATATCTGCCGCAATCTCTGACCGGGGCGAAAAATCAAACAAGGAAATCAACGAAATATGTAATTGGAATTAGCGTTAATTAAAAAGAACTCGCCATGGACATGGAACAGCGCGTTGGATGGGGGATTTACCTGCATGCGGGCACCGTTTAATCAATATGCCAGCCAGAGCTTGTCAAAGTCCGCTTTTCCCCCTTTCACCCCTCCCCCGCCTTTTTCAGCTTTTCCTAGGGTTTTCCTATGTAAATGCGACCAGCATCATCGTCATCGCCCGGCTTTTCATTTCGTAAATTTTCGTGAGTTTCAAGTGTATATGGTATATGGGCAGAAAGGACCCCGTCGAGTGGGTCCAATATCCGGCTGCTATATCTGCGGAACAGCACCTATGGCTCGATATATCGGAGCCAACAGCCTTGCCACGCCCCCGCCGGTAGCCGCCTCCGCCGATCTGATTGGCCAGCGCCAGGCACAGGACTCGGAGAACAAAAAGAGGACCGAAATAAACAAGGAAAATAAAAAGAAAGAACGACAGGCAAAAGATGAAAAGAAAAAACCGAGGAGAGAAGAAAAAAAAATGAAGAAAAATTTTGCATTACGGAAAAAGTGCAATTTTCATACCCTACAATAGGAGCCACATTTCAGGGTATTCGAGAAGTTGGTGTCGCTCAGTTGTATTGGTTCTTAAATATTTTATTTAAGTATTCAAATTATGGTATTTATTATTCAGCAAAGGGAAAAATTAAAATAAAATTAAACTAATAAATGAAGTATAATTTAATAATTGGGAAATTTCAAATATTTTTAACTTAATTCAATATATTTGAAAGTTTTTTATTTTATCAGCAAACAGAGCATTCTGTAGTCCTTGGAGCCTTCATTATGTTTGTAGCCTGCCATATTCCTCTTTCATATTCTTCACACCAAGACGACTCCTCTTCCTACTCCATACATCCTGGGGAATTTTTTAATTTTGCCTTCTTCTCGTTCTTCAACTGCCTCCGTTTCCTTTTTCTAGTGATGCCTTTTCTTGTGCAACATTTTTTCTTTTATTTATTTTTTTTTTAATTTTTTTGTTCTGTTCGGTCCGTTTGCTAATCAAAAAGCATAACAAGAAGCAGCACACTAGCCTTAGCTATATCCTACTATTCGCCACCCATTTACTCCCCCATTCTGCCACCCATTTTCCTACCAAATTTCCCACCCATTTGCCCGCACATACTGGATGCTGGTTATGTTTGCAGTCGAATAAACAGCATCAATTCATCACATGCTGCAGCAACTACAACTGAGGCTGAGGCAACAAAATGGCGCCACCGGAGGCTCAGAAGGGGGAAGCCCCAAAAAAAGGACACACCACCCCCCACTCTCCCCCTTCCCCTTTCCGGAGCAAAAGAAAGTGCAACCATTGGCGAGCCCTGTTTTTTCCCTATATTTTTCCTTAGTTTTTCCTTTATTTTTTCCCACCCATTTTTTGTTATTTTCTGTTCTCCTTTTTCGGTGGCAGCTCAGCTCCGGGGCACTAAATCAACATTTCACTTTGATGAATGATGACCAATGTCCAGGCGCGGGTGTCCTCGCTTCGATAGAGTCCTGCAGCGCAGCATGCAACATCCTTGGCAACAAAGGCATACAAAATAAACAAGAAACGAGGAAAATATGGGTGGAAAAATGGCAAAACAAGCAGAAAACTGGAAAAACTGTTGGGCGCAGCAACACACAACAACAAAAAAAAAATAAGGAAAAATAGGAGAAAAAAATATACAATGGCGGCAGGATAACAGACAAGGGGGCCAAGGGAGGGGACAGCTAGAGGAGGCTGAAAATAGACACGAACACTAATCGAATTATTGCCACTGCAGAGGAGCAGAAAGCCACCCAAAAACTAAGGTCGTAGCCTCACACCCACAGCTATATAGACACACAAATACACACGTATATATACATATATATATAGAGAGTGAGTGAGAGAAGGCAAAGAAATCGGCGCTGCATCCTTCTTGTTGCCTTTTGTAATTAAAAAAGAAAAATACGACAAAAATCAGCAGCAGCAGCAGCAGGAACAAAATACTAAAAAAAAAAAAAAACTTAAAAAAAACGAAGCATCGTATGTGCATATGCATATGGATATGGATATAGATGCGTGGCATCGATGCTGACCAACCAAAATCGAACAGCAACGGGGGCTGGGACACCGTCAAAGCTAAGCTAGGGCCCAAAAAAAATATCGGTGGGGGTGGCATATGGTGGGTATGTACATGTGTATGCCGCAATAAACAAAAAACGCGAGCATAAATTAAATGTCCCCGACAGAGAGGGAGAGAAAGACAGAGACAGAAAGAGAGGGAGAGAGGCTCCTTTGGTTATCCTTTGGGCAGCGAATTAAGTCGTTGGAGGAGCACCTCCCTGGAGCTTTCACATCTGCATTGAATTGCTAATCAATGCGGGTTCTCAATTTTTTTTTCTTTCTTTTTTCAGTTTGTTACTATGGACTGGCATCGACTTTACCCACTTTATCCCCCTTTTACCACCGACTTAAGCCTCTTTGGTTCTGCTTTAGCACAATATCTCAATATTTTTTGGGTAATTAGAGGATGGAAACGGTATTTCTTTGTTGTTTTTGTATTTAAAGTAGTTTGATTTATGAAGTGTAAAGATTTAAATAAATCATTTTATAGTAATTTTTATGTAAAGCTGAGTTGAAAGATATATTTATAAGAATTTTATCAGATTTTAGCTTTGGTAGAGTTAGAAAATAATTTTCCTCCTTTAAACTTGATCTTAGAAATATGATTTTAATTATTATTAAATATTATAAAATATAAGCCAATTATGCTTTGGTAAAGTAAGGAAATCATTTTTCCCCAGTGAACTTGATCTAAAAATAAACTTTATAATTATTTTATAATATTTTTAAAGCTTAGAAAATTGGCTGAAATTATAAAGTTTGTTTTAATTGCTTCAAAATATCGAAACTATGCCTCTCCAGTCACTTTTCCTTATAAAAAAAATTACGCAGAATATTTTTCCTTAGTCTCCATTAAAAATGAGATGGAAAGTCCAAAGAATTGTTTACTTTTTTCTACCAACTTAATTCAAATTTCGAATAGCTAAATCCCAAGTCCAAAAGGAGTTTGAAAAAACCTTAGCAAAGGCCTCTTTGTATTTGTTTTTGTTGCTGGAAATGTCAACAGAGCGCCTGCTGTTGCTGTTGCTGATGTTGTTGTTGTTGTTGTTGCAGCCAATTGCAGCATTGCAACATTTCATTTTCTGATATGAAAGATTTAAAGTTTGCAACATAAAAATGTCACGTTTTTCATGGTCGCCACAGAGACCGACAAGCCATGTTGAACTTTTCTCGTTGTGATGTTGCAGTTGCAGTTGCGCATGTGCAGCAGCATTTGACGGGAGGGGGGTTAGGGTGCGGGGGCTAACCTCTCCCCCAGCACCCCCACCTCTAGTAACTCCCCTCTGTAACACCCGCACCTACTGCCCTGGCACCATTCCTTCTCACTAAAAGTGAGTACTCCTTTACACGGAGAGAACAAATGGGAGAGTTTAAGGAAATGTGTCGCTTAGGGGAAAACTTTTTAAATACTTAATCTTTGTTTTAAATTTAACAAAGAACTTTAGTGTAATATTTCCAGGAAGAGGATTTCTATAGGTAAGAACAAGTAGAAAATGTAAGAAAATAAATTAAATAGAAACAATACAAATAAATTAATAAGAAATAAATTTAAAAATAAAACCAATATTTAAATTTCAAGGCAAAACAGACTATAATCTGTAAACTCTTTTCATTTTATGTGCGTTCATTGTTAAATTGAACTTTGCAATGTTTTTGATATCTTTTTCTTTCTTTTCCTAAAAATAAACAACAAAAATACATATAAAAAAGTCATTATATTAATTTAAATTATTTAAGGGATCTCTTAATTTATTTATTATGGCAAAAGTCTTGGTAAATACAAATATTTTCCCAACAGTGTTGGCACAAACTTCTCTAACTAACTTTTGCCAGTCTATTTATGTTACAATTTGGTGGCTGCCAAGCGAAAAAATGTTGCCAACTTTGCGTTTGTTGTTCAGCTTGAGTGTGTGTGTGTTTTGTGATTTTTTAGTTGTTGTTGTTGTTTTTTTTTGTATGCAAGTCTGTTTGCTTTTGTTGTTCGCCTGGCATGGATTTTTTTCGGGCTTGTTTGACAATGCGCGTCGTGACATCTGCCAAGGCTCAGTCGAATCAGGCTTAAGCCAGGCAGATCCACCAAAGGAGCGGGGAGGAGACTGAGGCTAGGGAGAGATCTAAGAGGGGAGGGGAGGGCAGGGAGAAGTCTGAGCCTAGTTGAGAAACGAGTTTTCAATGCTTGCCCCCAGATTCTTATTAATTTAGCAGCTCCGAAAAGCCATCAGAAGCAGCAGCGAATGTGACGCAGTTTTGTACGCACCCGCACACAATTAACCCACTAAGGCAGACCTAAGGTTAATTAATTATAACACTAAAATCTAATAGTAACCTTAAAACAAACAATTTTTATTTTCATTATTATTTTATCTTTATGATTTTAGCTGAAAATTAAATTTTGAGTTTTCAATTAACGTCTATCAGTGGGTTAAGCTTGAACCCTGTCCTCTCTCTCTCTCTCCCTGGCTGGCTTCATAAATTTTTATTGCCCCACCGTGTGGTGGCAGGAAACAGGGAGCTTGCAACTGGCGGCCGAGGCCGAAGCCAAGTCTAAGATGCCACTGATCCTGATATGAGAGATGCCAAAGACGTGGCCCCTGGCGGCTTGGCGGAATCGGAATCAGTAGCCCCCGTTGTCGTTGAAAGATTCAGCTTCGTTTTGTCACAAATTAAACACGTTTTTCCGCAGAACCTAATGAATAAACAAGCCAAGGAGTCTTTATTTATTTATTTACTTTTTTTTGCAAAAGACTGATGGTGAACGCCACCTGACGGCGGAAGACGGAACCTAAGCTAGGGACTGATAATAATAGGAGCATAGATCTAGCCAACGTAAGGGTTATTCTAAAAAAAATTAACAAATTATTATAAATATTTAAGCATTTAAGAAAGAATTTCTTTTTAAATTTCCTTAAAAATATTTAATTTTCTCATTTAATAGATACTTTTAAAAATCGCAAAAAAATTGAGCTAAAAGCCTTTTAGAAAAACTTGTAAACGGCCAGACAACACATCCGTTTACTGCAAAAATTGCCTTGGAAACTATCAAAGCCAATTGGAACACGCATTCCTGTACCCCGGGGTACGAAGGATCCATTAAATAAATAAATTCAGCCAGCAGGAGGTGAAAAAGGAGGCGGAAAAATCGCACTTTCCAGCTTGATGACATAAGTGTTAATTGAACAAGCCACCACCGAGCAGCGTATGATGATTTTCCCCTTCTAGACTTTTACTCAGATTTTTTTTCGCTTCTATATACTATATATATTATTTGTTCCACCTGCAATTACGCACACATCTAATGCAATTTCAATAATTGGGCATCAAATTTATGAGGCAAACGCGGACGCGCAAATTACGAAGTGCGAACATCTCCACGGCGCGATGGTTGCCCAGGTGCGAATCTCTTGGCCACTTTCCATGTGCTCTGGTCTGGTCTTGACGGCAATTATTTCTATTAAAAAAATATGTACGAGCGGCGTATGAAAATGTTAAATTGTTCATCATAAAAATATTTCCTATTTCGCTGCCGCCTCGTTTTTTTTTTCTGGTTTCTCTTCTCTCTGTTTTTTTGTTTTTATTATAATTGTTTGCAATTTACATGCGAGTGCGCACATGGGATTCTATTAGGCAAAACATTTCGCAATTGCGTGCTGATTGCCGGTTGCGACTGCCAAGAAAGCAAACCTGCAACTGGCAACTGGCAACCTGCAGCTTGCAGGCAGCAAGCAACTCCGCTCGCAGAAGGTGAAGAATTCGAAAAGACAGAGCAAGTCTTCCGCCGAAACGGAAGCCACCGAAGAAGTCTGCAGACTAGAGACCAAAGTGGCAGAGGTTTGAAGGGTTTTGGTAATGGAGAAAGGGCTATGAAGCTGGGTATAGCAGATCTTTGGCCTCCTTGATAATAGTTTGAGGTAAATTAACAAGCAAATAGGTACTTCAAGCAAATATTTTTAAAGGTGATTAATTAAATAAGTAATACTAATAATTTTTATATTTATTTATATTATTTTTCCTACTGCGTTTCATCGCCTTTGCAGTTTCTTTTAATGGATTTTTATACGCTTAGAGGATTATCTCATAAAGCATTTATATTATTTATCAATATTAATAGACGAATTAGGAAAAAAGGGAATTATCAAATATTTTAAGTACATTGTTTGAACATTTTAAGAGGGTATCGAATTTTTGAGCATTTTAATAATGAATTTGGATTTCATTCTATGCAATTTTTAATAATTTAAATTTCTAAACTTTTTATGCGATTTATTATATTAATAAAAACTAACTCAAATATATTTATTTCCAATCCATATTAAAATCCTAATAAATTGATAATAAAATATAGAGAAATTGCATGCTTTTATTTTAAAAATATATATTTTTTAATTTGTAGAAAATTGGAAATAATGAAAGCAAATTTTAGCACTTAATTTGAAATTGTAATAAATATAAAAATTCACACCTTTTTGAATAGAATTTATTGAATTTTCACCTTCTGTGATCGATGAAAAAGGGTATGCAAACATCGGATTCCCGAAGAAAGCTTCCTTTCTTGTTTTCTGTATTTATTTTCTTTTTTTATCTTTTAAAGAGAGGGGCAGCCGCTGCTTTGCATGCACGGGATTATTAGTTCCGGCCGCCTGAACGCATTTTTTGCGCACCTTTTGCCAGCGCCCTCGTGGATATTAGAGGCTTGGATATTAATAATTTTAATTAAGTCTAGAATTGAGCTTTGCGCGTAATTATGCGAAACGCGACAAAGGCAGCGCACAGCTCATGTGTGTGTGTGTGTGTGTATGCAAAGCAGTCCCCCCACTTACAACTTGGGGGTAATTACAGTGGGCACTTCAGAGAGGGGCCACGCCCACTTTCCTTTTCAAGAAGCCGCCTGCCTGCCTGCCTGCCATACAGTATATATCGGATTCCCTCAGAATCTGTAGCTCTGCTTAGGCAAGCGTGGCTAATCTAATCGCTGGCCAGGCAAATGGCAATCCCTGAGATACGAAAGATACAATATTATGCAAAGGGAAATGCCAGGGGGAATTTGCTAACCTCAGCTGCCGCATAATCATAGCTCAGCAATGGATTTAATCATAGATTAAGACAGATCGTGTCTCTGAAACTACAGGGAATTCTTTTGCAGATTATGGATATATAAAATATAGTTTTATTCTTTAAGTTAATTAATAAAAAGAAGTAATTAAGCTTGGATATAACCGATATTATATATATTTTCCTGATGCCCTCCTGATTCTCTATTGAATTAATTTTTTTTAAGCCTTCTTTTTATTTAATTTTTATTTAGAGTTAATGACAACATAATTGCTTTGAGGAAAATGCTCTCCCACCACCACAAACAGTTTTGAAATGTGGCCCAGAAACCGTTTTAATTGCAGTTAGGAGACATGAAGAGAACGAGGAAATCTTTGGAGAAAGGGGTCAGGTCTATTTGGCAGAAATGGAAAATAGAATGTTGCCAACTGTGTGAGAGATGTTGCCGCCCACATGCGATTCCAGTGTTCCGCCTACCCCCCGCTCCATCCCATCCTTTGCCCACCGTCCATGGCGAAAAGTGCGTACAGCTGAGGGAAATGGAACGGCAACAATCCAGTTAACAGTAATTGCTGGCGCGTCGTGTTTTTGGACCACCAATGGATTGATTAACTACGTGTTCGATATTTCAGCCAGCGCCGCCCCCGGTCTCCGGTTGAACCCCCTCCCCTACCCCCTTGAAATTCTCCCCTCACCGCCGCGCCACTGCCTCCAGTTGTGTCACTTGGCTATTGATGATGTGGCCCAGCCAGCGGTACACTGAGAGGGGTGAACGGATTATTAAGAGGGTTCAAATGCGAATTGAAGTAAAGTTTCTATTAAATTTTCTGTCAATGAAATTCCTTTTTTCAAAAATTAAATAAAAATAAATTAAATAATTTAGATATATTTGTATTATAATTAAGATATATTTTCCCCCATAAGTTAATGGTAATTTTTAACTTGAAATCTCTTTCAACACTTTCTTCCAGTGCAGCACTTCCAGCCAGGCCAAGTTTTCCAAGTGTTCCAGCTGGAGCGAGGCAGGCAAGTCCAAATCAAATTTACTATAATGACCACTCAAATGGACAGCGTAATGGGCCAAGCGGCGTGCGAGTGAGAGGGGTATAACAGAGAGGAAAAGAGACGGCGGCAGGGACAGGGGAAAGAGAAAGGCTCAGGCTCCATGGAGGCAAAGAGTTGGATGCTGGAAGTTGGAAGGAAGGAAGAAGGCCGAAAGTGGGCGAAACTGGCAAAGAGAAGCTAATGGCATTTGGCTGGTGTTGCGTGCATTTGACATTCTGGCAGTCGATATGCCTCCAATAAATAGACCGCTAATATTAAGGATGGGCTAAGAAGGGGGAAGCGGCCCGTGGGCGATTGCCGGGACTCCCCTTTACTCCCCAAAGAAGATGATTTGCTAGGCAAACTTGCTGATAAAACAGAGCACAAGTTTAGCTTTAAGATAAGATAAGTAGATCCCCAGATAAGATAAGGATTTGTGAAAACTGCTTGAGCAAGTTTTTATACCTTTAGCATTGGTTTCTGAGAATTATCTTATATGAGAAGATATGAAATAAAAATCCATTAAATTTTAAACTTCTAAAAGAAAATAAATACTTATAAATATATGTATCTCCATACAACTCTTATATTTAAATTCTTTCAACAAACAATTAATTCCCGAAGAAGCAACAATTTACGAGACACGTGCGATAAGAAGAGGGTTCCACCAATAAATCGATTTATGCTGACAAAAAAAAAAAATACCCATGTAATAACGAAGGGGAATGACCTGGTATCTGCCATGGATGATGAGGATACCAGGGATTGTGAGCAAGTCGAAGGAATTAAAGGGAAACCCTGCCACACATGTAACGATTCCATAAATTGCAATGCCCCCAAGGCGATGGCGGTAATACGACTACTTCAGTGGCAAGTGGCAAGTGGCAGCTGGTTCAGGTCCCTGAATTTTGGGTTAAAATAGGGTCTTCCCTTCGAGTAACGGATAAATACCCAAAGGACAACTCTCTCTCAGCCCCACCGAGTGCTTGGCATATTTCGGCTGCCGATTTCGCACCTCCTCCGGCGAAGTTAGGGGTTCAGGATCGGGATCACCAGGAATATATAGGGATTAGGGTGAGGCCCTGGCATTGCACCTGCAATCCGGCAACAACTTAATTGAATTTCGAAAAAGGGGGCAGCTGCTTATCGCAGGGCAATTAATTCCAGCGATTTGCTTAGCTGTAACAGAAGGGGGTTCCCCCTGCCAACTCAATCTGAATATATACATTATATATATGTATATTTTTATGTATGTATGTATATAATATATATCCCCATGCCAATCCAGATCAAGGGGAACCGCTTGTCTTTACGCTTGGGGGCCTCTCCATTGGAGTTTCTGGTGTTTTCGGGGTTCGCGTTGCCTGTCAACTGGCCACCACAGAACGTAAATCAAGAAATTTGCTTAGCCCACGCGCCACCAACTCAGCTCAGTGCTTCAAGTACACTGAGGGAAATATTTATATACTTTTCTAGAAATTATACCAAAATTTTGTAAGATTCTATCTATATTATATGAATATTAAACGATTTAGAAAGGTAATTTTTCAGTTAAGCTTCTGAAAATGGTTTAAATATATTTAATATATCGATTTTTATTCCAGTGCCAAAATACCTATAGCAAATGCCCCCCGCAGACCCCTGAACAGGTGCTCTCTTTTTTCTCTCTCTTTGCATATCGAAGAAAAATAAATAATAAAAATACAAATAAAATGCAAAACAGGAACGGGGCGCATGCGCCTTGGCTGTCTCTTTTTTTCAGACTTTTCAGATCTGCCAGAGTTGCCACAAGGCACAATGGGTGGTAAATTGAAGCTTTCAACTTGCCCCGTCTTGATTTCAATTCGTTGGCGGCTGTTTTGACAATGTGCGCCGCTTTAATTGGAGCCTTGTCATTAAGAGCACGCAATGCGAAAATCTGACAAGGTGACAGGAAACCCAAGGGGGGGTAAAGGGTTCATTTGAATGGCAAATAAAAAAATTTTAAATATTACTTATTTATTTCTTTAATAATATATTAATGAATGCTTCCCAGCAAAAGGACTTAAAAATTTAAATCACTCAAAAATTATACTTATAGCCATCTCCCTCAGTTTAGCCAATTTATGTTAAAAAAATAAATCCTAATGGGCCTTCGTCCTCTGTCTGTTTCTTTCTTCATAACAAATCCTTTGACATTCGCTTTGAAAATGAGACCAACAAATAAAATAAAGCAACAACAAGAAAAAAATAAAATAAAGAGGAAACAAAATAAAATTTCCTGCCACTTGGCGATAAGAAAGCAAACTTTTACCTTGCCTGGCACCCACTCACCATCACAATCGCTGCCGCCAGTCGATGAAAAAGTTTTCGACAGGTTTCGGCATTTTAGGCCGAATGCCACAAAAACAAGACTGAAAATAAGGCAAGGCAAAAAATTCTCAGCTCGCATTGCGGCCCAAAACAACGATTTGAATACTCTTTAAAAACAAAATGTTTAATGTTATATATTAATATTCATCATCATAGCTATAAAAAAAATGTTAAAGACCAAATCATAGATTAATTATATTTTTTGAACTCTAAAACTTAAACAAAATTTTATTACAAAAAAAAAAATAGATTTATTGAAAACAAGAATGATTAAGTAATTAATATTTATTAATCTGTAAAATACAACTTTATTTTGTGTCGTAAATTTAAAAGATTTTCAATAAATATTATTTAATATTCAATTAATGGGCTTTTATTATTTCTATCTTTTGGTTGAGGATACCACTCACATCTAGGGTATCAAAAGTCGTTCAAATTGTCGACACAAAACTTCTTTACTGTTCGTCTCACTCCCCCCATCTCGCGACCTTTTCTTTTGCACCCACACAACTCTGACTTTTAACTTCTGTTTTTGTTGTTGTTTTTGTTGGACTTTGGTCTGCTTTTTTTTCTTTTATTTTTGTTTTTATTTTATTATTTTTGTTGTATTTTCATTATTGTGTTTGTTGTGCTCTTTTTGGCAGACGCCGTAATGTCTCAGAAAGTTTCAAGAAACTGGTTCCATCCCTTTCCCGCTGCCAATAACTTTCTGTGTCATATTTGTGTCCCCCCTCTGAGTGTGTTTGTGTGTGTGTGTGTGTGTGATTCGTTTTGATATAATTTATTGTAAAATTATTTCCGTTTTGCTGTTACTTTGTGGCTGCCTCAATTCCGGTTTGAAAAAAAAGCAAAGAACAGAGAAAAGGGAGTCCAAAACAGATCTTGTTAAACTTTATAAAACTTAAAAAAAAAGAAGTCAAGGACTTGGTTACATAATTTTTAAGCTAAAAACCTAAAAACTTTTAAAATAAAATTGATTGATTGTAAATTAAATAGTTAATTGATCACTGTAAATAAAATTTAAACAGAAAATTAGGAGATTTTAAACGAAATTGAATTGCAAACTTTCAACTGAAATTCTTAAAAATATTTATTTTTCTTGGGAAAACAATAACAAGTAAATTTTCCACAATAAAAACATTAAACAAAGAATTTTAAGCAGCGAATAATCAATTTTTCCCTCCTTTTCCATAGGAAATTCATTATCAAAAAAATATAAACAAGCCAATTGAAATATCTATTGGAAAGCATAAAAGAATATCATTTATATAATACCCCAAATAACATCAAAAATAATATTAAATTTTTCCATAAATTGATTTTCCTTAATCCAAGAATTCGAAGTATAAAATCTACGAAAAAAAAAAACAAAACGTGCCCCATCAAGGGCCCCTTTAATTGGCGTCTATTTATGTCATCGCAAATAGCACAGATCGCACCGATCGGTAACAGATCGTGAGTGACAAAGCCAAAGGGCTTCGCCTGGAGGATCCTCGGATCCGAAACAATGAAAATTGATATTAAGGAAAATCTTAAAGGCCGCAATCACCGCTATCGGGGCCCAGAGCTCCCCTCATTACGCATATCGGGCGGAACTGGCGGACACTCCAAGCGCCGACTCCCGACTCCACATTCACATCCACAACTACAACCAGGTTCAGATTCAGACTCAGATCCCGCGGCCACATCAAGCAACGCAACTGTGGAGATCGGGGTCTGTCCATCATTATGTCAACGCTCTCAATGCGCATGTCAATCAAGATGAAGTGCCGCTGATACGTTCGTCTTTTGTGACCGGCCAGACGGACTTCATCCTCGGTTTTCCAACTGACTAAAAGCCCCGCCCCCCCTGACTATCTGGAGAAGAACTAGTTAGTAAAGTTTCCCTCTCTAGGATAAGTACTTAGTATATAAAAAATAAAGTGTCTTAAATCTTGAAATCTTTACAACCATTTCTTAGAAGCTAAAATTTCACTATAAACAAAACAGAATTTTAAAGCCTGCCCAGAAGATATCATATATCGATAAATATTCCTCTTTTGAACGATATTTCAGCACTTGAATAATACATGTTACATATATGTAAAAGGTGAACACTTCTTGGGGAGAGGCGAATCGCAAAAGCTTAGACATTCATGTTTTTTATGGCACATATCGTGGATTTATAACCATTTTCGGCATGAGCTCTGGCTCTGAATTGCTTCCATCCTCCGACGAGGACGACGACAGACGGCTCTCACTCATTTCAATTTATGAGAAGAGCCGAGAAGGACTCCCTTTCCCGTTACCCGTTACCCATTCCCCCTTGTTGCCAGTTACCGTTCCCTCTGGGCCGGCTCCTGCTCTATTTTATTATTTGTGCAATCATTTTTTATTGTTTTGCTGGTCGGAGCTGATCCTGGCGGTGGCAGGACGATGGCGGCAGGATCCCCCCTTACTCCACTTTCAATTGTTTGGCAGCCCCTCTGGCAGTGCCCGCTTGATATTTATTTGTTGTGTGCCGGCTATAAACGTGAAATTTACTGCGGAATGTCATTTAAAGTACAAACATTCTGACTCCCCCGCCAAGGCTCTCCGGCTTCTAGCTGTATATACATTTTTTTTGCTGTATTTTTTTGGGATATATTTACTTGTATTTTGTCGAGGGCCGGACTAACGGTTTCTATGCACGCCAAATGACGCCGCTGTCGATGGAGAGCCCAAAGTCCAGGCTTCAAAACGAGTCCTGTATACCCTTTCTAGAGTTTTTTTAAATAAATTTATATACAAAATATTATTAAAAAGGGGTATGGGAATATTTTAAAATTATTTTTAGAGCCTTGAATGCGTTTATATTTTTATTATTTATTTTTATTTCACATTTCTGATTCAAAAGTGCATTAAATTCTTCGTTTAAACCTTCTTTGGCTGTTGTTTCTGTTTCTGTATTTTATAATCCTTTCCCTTCGTTCGGCTCGAGTCTGGGCCAGGAACAAGGCGCATTTTGTCTGTCTCGTCCTGGGATCGTCCCCGCCCCCACTCTACCCTCTGTTTTGGGCAACGAACGGCGTTTGTCATTATGTGGCTGCTTCCGGATTATATTTTCGGTAGGAATTTCTGTTTATTTTGCACGTCTTAGCAGCTGTCGCCGTTACACACGACCGCCCGAGGACCTCGCCACGCCCCCGCTCAACTCCTTGCCCCTCGCGTTGGTATCCCTTTAATTTCGTCAAGTGGCCTAATGCCGTTCCACTAAGTGCGGCTAATCAGCTGCCAACAAGAAAAACAACAAACTGCACAGGAGATCCAAATCTGAAACGGATGTTGCCGGTTGTGGCCCTTTGGCTCCTGCGAAAAGGACACGGCGCCAAAGGCTCGCCAAAAATTAATTATTAAGGCCGGAATATATTTGACGGGACAGGACAGGACACAGAGGCGTAAGCAGCAGGGATTAAGGACTCTATGGACTGGCATTTTCCCTTTTTTTTAAATCCTGCGTACGCTCATGCAACCAAAAATGAAATAAACTGTCTCTCTCCCGGAAATGGATTGAGTTATGCAGGTAAATGTCTGAGCTGCGCCTGGTTTACACCTGTTCCAAAGCCACTTGACCTCTCCCCACCGCCTTTGACGTAAGGTCTTGTGGGTTTTGGGCTTAAATGGGCTGCTTTTTTAGATATTTAACTTTTTAATAAAGAATATTTAATTAAAATCGAAACCTCAGCTGCATTGTTTGCTTCTTTTATCGTCTAATCTTGTTAGTATTTTTTTATGTGTAAACAAAGATACAAAAAGAAACAAAGATTGAAATACACAACATTTTTTAAGCAAAACATAAATATAATCCATTTGAATTATTCTTACAAATTTTAAATTTAGATCATTTTCGAAAGTTTAGCTTTAAAATGTTGTATTACCCTGTAAATAATTTACGCATAATTTAGTAGCAATTAATTATTTACAAGTGTCTCCCTAAAGCTGGACATTAAAACAAGTGATTTGTTTCTCAAGCTGCCTCGGCGGTTTCCCAATTAGGAGACAACAAGTTTATTCAGCCATCACATTCAGGCAAAAGGAGAACAAACACCCACACATACACATACCCAGATATGGCCAGGACCTTTACCAACATCATATCCTGTTTAATTACAATTTTCCTGTGGTCGCGTAGCGTTAAACCAACCAACAGACCGCGGTCCCCTCGATTTTTCCCAACATCCTTCTTCGTTTCCCCTCTTGCTGGGGTTTTTTCCAATTCAATTATTATCGATGGAAATGAAAGGAGATCGTTGGGAGGGGTATGAAGGGGGTATGGTTACCATATAGTAGTAGTTCCGTGTGATAGAAAAAAATACATATATATATGTTAGTAAATGCCCACGACATTGGTGCATGTGAGCAGCCAGCATATTGTTAGTGGGGGGGCGGCCATCTCTCACTCTATTTTTCAGGGGGTACAGATGGTATATATAATATATATATATGTACACCATATGGAGTTCCATTTAAGATTGGTTGAACTGAGAGGTTTTTTTAGCTTAAGAAAAAATACATTTTTAATTTAAAAATACTTTTGAAAATGTGATATTCACTTTGAATAATTATTTTTTAAAGACGCTGATCACTGATCAAATCTCTGCTTTTAGAAATCGAACTTTAAGTTTTTTTTGCTAAATATATTATTAAAAAAATTAAATAATATTTAATAACTAAATACATTTCCCAACTCAATAGGGTATTTTACCAACTTTATTAACTGTCACCCTTTCTTTCTTTTTTTTTGTGGCTGCTGCTGCCTTTGGCCGCTGATTGAGACTTCACTTTTTTGCAATCTATTGCAAATTGATGAACACACACCAAACCCACACCCGCACACCCACACACCAAACCCACACCCACACTCTCCCACACATATATGGCGACAGAGCGAGATGGTGAGAGCCATTTGAGAGTTCTCAAACACTGCGGAGTAATTAACGTGCACACGCGGCACATAAGCAACCCCCTTGCATCGGCCAAGGGTTAAGGGTTGGGTGAGTGGGTGGGTGGACTTGGACGCGGATGCGGACAAGGACGCATGCAAATCGCAGGCGGGCACATGGGCGTCACCGTTCGGTCAGCGTTTCAGCTGCGTTTTTTTGCAGAGCTGCATTCGCGCTGCGATTGGTTGCGGCCATATCGCCTCATATCGATGAGCCAGGACTAAGCCACATTCCCCCCCTGTGCCCTCCCCCGCCAAAACACATACACAACACACAGCAGGACCACAAGGACCAAGGACCAAGCACACAGGGACCGAGGACCGAGGACCAACGGACACCGGAATTCATCAAGCGCTGTGGGCCTTTGTTATTCCTGTGCGTTGCATCCGTCGAACAAAATGGGGTTGCAGTTTGCACCAAAAACAAAAAACCAGGACACCCCAATCAGGTTTAAGCCAGGACACTGCTGATAGGCCCAAGGATTGAGCAAAGCAATTAAGCCAATCTGAGGGGAAAACCAATGCCAAACTTTATAGATTTTAACTCTAAAAGAATATGTTACTAAGGATATGTGTGTCCTTAAATATCTGTTCTTGGAAAAGGAGTATTTAATTAGCTAAACAATACAAGTAATAAAATCTTAAATACTTTCTGTTATTGATATTTCCTTCAATGTCCTTATAAATTCACAATTAAAGGGAAACAGTTACATTTACAGCTCGTCCTGTGCCCCATCCTTAGCCCTTTGTATGGCCGCCGCCGCCAGACATCAGACATGCAAAATTCAAAATACAAAAACCAAAATCCCTGAAAGCGAGCCCACACGTAGTAGGCACACGTTCATTGCTGGAATTTAATTTTGATAAAGGTACAAAATATTGACGATACATCAGAGAACCTCAAAAAAAAATATAAGAAAGGATAAAGGGAGGTTGCCCTGGGGGCCAGCAAAAAACCAACTACTAAAAGGAATCAAGACTTAAACAGACGAAGTTCAAATACTCTGCTAAAAAGTATAAATAAATATAATATAAAATAATGCAAGGAAAGTAAAAATATCTCTTAGTAAATATTATCCCCAAAGATATTACATTTAATTTATATTTTTGCAATACATAAATTAATAAATCAATGGATCATAATCTATATGTTTGTGAGGAATCTCTGTGAAAAGAGCAGGCCCATGGATAGCATATTTTTTTATGAAATAATCTCCACCACCTAAAGCCCATTATTTTCCTCATTTTCCTCCCATTTTCCATTTACCCGGAAACAGGAACAAAGCGACTTTTTTACGTTAACCAAATTTTCGCAGAAGTTTTCCTCTCGCTTGTTTTTCCCCCCGTGTGTGTGTGTGTGAGTGTGTGTTATCCTCAATATTTTCGAGGAGGAGCCGCAGCACCGCATATAGCAGTCAAAAAAAATTAAAAAAAAAGAATATATATATATATAGGAGAGGAGGAAACGCAAATACGGGAATACATAAAACGAGGCACAAGCCTGCGGACCATGGTCCGCATTCGCGTTTTGCTCCTGCTCCTGCTCCTGATTTTGCACCGGCTCCTCTTCCTGCCACTCCTGCCATTTTCCCTATGTGAGTAATCGGCTGTCCATGTACATATATCCGTAAATGTCAGACGACATCACGCTCCACTGGACACACTGGCGACTGATGGAGGCGCCTCCTGACGCTGACCAGGCGGCAGACCTCCAGTCGAGTCGCAACTCCTCCGTACTGCCCCCTCCACCGCCTCCAGTGACTACCTGCCCGCAAAATATTGGCGCAAACATTAACTGTGAAGGAGTGAGGCAATTCGGCACTCAAAAAAAAATGTTTTCTATGAAAAATAATTAAAAAAAGGTTTAATTTTGTATGAAATGCAAAATGGTATTTAACAAATAGTATATAATAATTATTTATATATTTATTTCATAGTTATTTATTTATTATATTTATATATTTGATTTGTACATTTAATTTATATTTAAATATTTCTTTATTTAATATGAAAATTGGCTCAAAGATTTCCCTTAACATTATCCTAGCCTTAAATAAAGAAGATTAGAGAAACTAAGAGGCCTTTAATCATGATCATGATCCTTCAGTAAGGTTCCACCTTTCATAAGATCATAAAACCTCTCAAACTAATATTTAATCATAGTTGTAATTTTTCTGAGTGCCTCAACAGTTTGAATTATTTGAAACAATATCCTTTAAAAAAATGCAATACAATTTCAAACGATGATGACAAAAAATCAGAGCAGGCTCGCCCGGCAAGAGCCACAACAAGCATAAAGACCCCGAGTGAGGGGGGCGGAGGGGGTTTACCTGGGCCAGACAGGTGTTTGTCAGGTGCACGGAATGGGCCGAGACGGCTGCTCTTATCAGACTCGCAACGAAAAAAAATTGAACAAGCTAAAAACGAGCCGAAATAAGAATGTGCTAAAGAAAAAGTGCCCTCAGCTGATGTGTGTGTGTGTGTGTGTGTGTGTGTGTGTGTGTGTGTGGGAGGGACGTTGTAATAACAGAAGCAATAGCCAAACAAAGGAAGGATTTTGGCCAAGTCATTGACCCAACTGGCCAAAGGTGGCGGAAGTTGGCGGTGACTTTAAAGAGCTGTTCGATACGCTGGATATTATGTGTGGCAGCGGATATCCTGCCACTCTGCCGGATCCTCCTTCGCCTCCTTTGAAAGATAAGCTCAAGTCTCTGTACCGAAAATATATAAACATAAATATAAGAATTTATAGACAATATCCTGGTCATATAATTTCAATAGTTTCCTTCAGTTATTTTTAAAAAACTTAAATAACCATCTTCTTGATTTTTATATTTCAATAATAATCATTATTTACGGTCCCTTGAGTCAAAAATCTAAGCAGACAGACCGCAACTCCTTGGAAGTTTAAGAGCTGACCGCAGGGAGTACTCGGTCCTTGCGCCTGGTCAATCCTAATGGCTCACCATTTGTCTTGGCCCAAAAAATGCCGTCCTTCCTGCAGCTGTGTCTTGACAAACGACGCGCTATCCCCCTCCCCCATCCGGCCAAGAAAGTTGCAAGTTTCCCAGTGAAATGGCTCAATCAATTAGGCAGAGCTGTCATAATGCCTCTAAAGTCCTCGGAAGTTAGGGAATTTCCTTGAATTTTCCCCCAAACCCACACTGCATGTTGCCGCAGCATCAATAAAAAACAAAAAATAAATATAAAAGAAAGAAGATGCGTGCGTGTGCCCCTTGCAACAACTGCCTCGTATCTTTCGCGATGAAATTTATGCTTAATTAAAAGCGACACAAGGCGTCACAAGCAACGCACAACGCGCGTTCGCCCAGATAAAGAGGGTTAAGACGGTTCGGTGGGGTTAAGGGGGGGGGGGAGGAGAGGGGTGTGAGTGACAATATGCCGGGAATCGGAATCAGAATCGGTCTTGGGTTCGGGTTCAAGTTCAGCTTCGAGTTCGAGTTCGGCAAACTGGCGCGCAATAAATGCGATTTTGAAACGCACAGATCGCTAGGAGACGAGGAGCTGCATGCACTGCCAGAAATGGGAGGTAAGTGAGGAGTCTGTTTTAATTTTAATTAAATTTTTATGAATATAGATGTTCCAAGAAAAATTTAAAGTTGAAGTTAAACTGGGAAAGTTCGCAGCTTTACGTGTTCTAACAAAGAGTTTCGTTTTTCCATTTTGTAAATTTAAAAAAAAAAATATAATTTATGAATAATTTCATATCAAAGAGTCTTCAAAATGTATATATTTCTTAAAAATAAAACCACATTCTGTCGCTCAGTGTATGGCCCAGGAGCGTGGCTTGGCTGACTGGTCCCACTAATTCAATTAAAGACGCAGCCCGGACAGGCGACAAGACACGGCAGAAGACACAGCGGCGGCGGCGCAGCCCTCACGCATGTTGAGTGGCACGATGGATGGATGAGTCGTCGGGAGGGAGAGTCAGGCCACAGGTCTTGGCCACAACCAGAGCCACCATCCAAAGCCACACAGCCACCACGTCCAAAATGAGAGAAAGGCCTCACGTTTGTTTTCGCTGGTGGTTCTCCCACTGCCACTCCGACGGACGGTTTGCACTCATTAGTCTCCCACAACGTGAATTAAGATAATCTGTCCCGGGCTTGGACCTGGCTTTGGTCTTGGTCTTCCTTCGACTGGAGTGTCTTTGCTCTTGGAAAATGGAACTGCTGCTGCCTGAGCGCTTGTTGTGCAAATGAATTGTTGCTGATTTCGTTTGAACGATTAGCGCCAGCTTCCTTCTTGCTCTTCGATCTGTCTTGGCCAGATTCGGGATTCGCTTTCGGCCGGGATGCAAATGGAAATGGCCAAGAAGTGGAGTGGAGTTGGAACAGGCTGGCCTGCTTAGCAATTAGACTAATTGCATGGCCCCAGCCCCGAGTATGTCTGTCTTGGCTAGTTTTTACACAGGCAAAAAAATCACTTCTAAGTAAATAAATTGTTAAATTTTGTTAAATATTTAATTGGAGTGAAAGAAATTCTAAAAGTCATGACCGAGGATTCTAGTTTAAGATAATTCAATTTTTTTCATTTTCTTAGTAAACCAAAACTAATTAATTTTCATCTGCCAACTAATATGATGTAAGAATATTTAATATATATCCACTATATCCCTTATTTTCCCCTAGGTCTTTGTTCTTTTTCGATTTTTCCTTGATACCTGGTTTCAGGGGGCATTGCGCATACGCACTGTGGGCCCTGCACCCTGCACCCTTGCAGCTTGCGCCTATTGCAATATATGCCTGCAGATTGGTCAGTTCAAACACTGACATCCGCTGGGCACCCACACCCACACCCACACCCCACTCCCTACACACACACTTTGGACAAGTGACGACTCTGTGCATGCGTCGTTGCTGCCTCAAATGGGTAGAATTGCCTCTGAAATCGGGAGTTGGGAGTCGAAGCAAGAGCTGGTGTTGCAGCTCTAAAGGGGGGAGAAAGGAGAAGGAGGTATGAGGGAAGGGCAGCTTAGGCCAGTGGTGCAGCAGCTGCAGGGGGTAAGGGGTGCTAGCACTCCAAAAGGGCATTACCCTGGGCCAAGGGGTATAGTCAACTATATAAAACAGTTTGGAAAAGATCGAAATTGGTAAATATTCTTAAGAAAAATGAAAGAAAAAAGCTTTGATTTATTTTTGGGCTTTCCAAACTTAAAAAAAATAGAGTTTTGATTATTAAATAATTTTTATAACCTCTGGAGGGCCTTGTATTAAATTCAGAGGCCTGAGAATTAGTTAAGGACCCTTAAAGCATATACTTTCTCTATCAGAATCGTCAGGCGAATAAATTCATGTAGAAAAAATGTATAACAAAAATGTAGACAATTTTTAAACATATTTTTAAGGACTTTCATCTTAAAATGGTTAAAAAATCCCTATATGTTTAATATTTTAAATTTGAAACTTAATCGGCAACTTTAATACTTTAATAGACAAATTCGAAATAAAATTAAAAATTCTATTGTTAATTAATGATTAATTAAATGTGCCAAATATTTAGTTCTGTTAAAGCTAAAAAACATATGATTACCAAAAAATATAAATAAAATATTGATTCCAGATTAAAATCTTAAAAAATTAAAAACCAAATAATTGAAAAAAAAAATGTCGCATTTTTGTATAAGTTTATAAAGCAAAATTGGAATTCTTTAAATAAAGCAAAATAAAAGCTTATAAAAAAAACAAGATGGACATACAGTCGGGTGTCCCGACAGTAGAATACCATGTACCATTACAAGGCGCGTCCCAAAATTATATAAAAGAAAGAGAATAAGAATAAAAAACTGAGACAAATTTACATATAATGCAAATGTCTTCCCATTCAAGAGCAAAGTCGATAGCTCAGTGGGTAAAGCTACACATACATTTTTGTAAGCAATTGGCCTGGGTTCGAATCAACCGCAGGCATAAGGAATTTTTTCATTTTCAAAACATTAAGTATAGTTCTTTGCTTGCATTTTTTTATTTTTTAGTATTAAATACTGTAATTATTTTAATGTACTGGAAAAAAAAAAAAAAAATTGCTAAAAATAAAAAAGATTTCACTCGTCGCCGACGGGATTCGAACCCGTGACAACTAACATTTGAAAAAGACTTCAGCTTAGCCAGCTGCGCCACCAACCAATTCAAAATGACTAATCCTATTTTCATAGTAATATGAACATAAGTAAAATGTTTAATGAACGTTTTGATTTATTTGGAGCCCTCTGCCTGGGCTGCCTCTTGTACACGTAATGTGTATAAAGTAAAAAGCCTATATCTCCGCTATTTATGGCACGATCGCAATAAAATTTGGACAGTCTGTGTATTTTGATAAAATGCATTAAGCTTTTTAATATGGTTTACATAACTTTATAAATTTCGGAGATATACGTTTTTTTCAAATAGCTCCTCCAAAAAGGGGAGCAGCAAAAATTTAAAACAAACTTGATCTGCGTGCAGATATAAGAAGTCTAAATCCCAAGTTTGGTGTCTCTAGCTCTTATAGTCTCTGAGATCTGGGCGTTCATACAGACAGACGGACAGACGGACAGACGGACAGACGGACGGACGGACGGACAGACGGACATGGCTATATCGACTCCTTTAGTGGTCCTGACCAATATTTAGGTAACTTTTGGGGGTCTGCCACGCCTCCTTCTGCCTGTTACAGAAACTCGCACTCGCACAAAACTATAATACCTTTGTACCTTTGGTACATGGTATAAAAAACAAGTAAACTCTGTTCAAATTAAATTCTTCTTTTGCTTCGTTAAAAATTGTTTAAGCTTTGATTTTTTACCAAAAGTATCAATTAAAATTATATATATAAAATTCATCTTTTTATACTCCTAATTAATGTTTTAATATATTATTATTAATATATATTTTTTATATAGTTTTACATATTGTAACTTTTACAATTATATTTTATATTTTTTTAGTTTATAAAGAAAGAGTACTTGCTAAGCCCACAGCCTTTGCCTCTGATTGCTGTCCACCCACTGACCCACCCACCAACCCCACCACTCGGCACCCCTTCATATTTTTTTTCGGCGAATGAGTGGGCGGCTCAGGGGGCGACTTCCGGTGGGTGTGGGCGTGGGCGTTATAGTCAGTCATCAACAGGAGCGACAACAACAGGACGACTCGTTCAGCTGCAGTGGGCTGCATGTATCTCTCTCTGTGTGTGTGTGTTCGGGGGGTCCTTTCCATTTAGTTTTCCCTTTGCTTTGTTTTTGCTGCCCATTTCACGTTGTATTGCGATGTTGTTGTTGTTGTCTGGCTGGTTGGCAGGACTTTGCAGGATGCCTTTTGCTTGCTGGCTGCTGCTGCTGGTGCTGGTGCCTTTTGGCCTGATGATTAATCGAATTAGTTTCTTTCTTTTTGTTTCGTGTGTTGCCTCTGCCTGCCTGCGCTCCTTTCATTTACATTTTCTTTTGCACTTTTCCAGCTTGCATACATTTTTTTTCTTGCTTTTTGGGGGGGCAGGAGGGGTGTTGGTGTTGGCTGACCAACTGCGTCCGGTTGAACATTTTTTGGCAATGGAAAAAAAGGAAAAAACCCAAAACGAATTCACATTTCCATCCTGACGAAACGAAAGCCTCTGCCAAATAAGGAAGGGGGGCTGGGAGGGGGTGGTAGGTGCAGGTCCTTTATTTTTAGAGGAAAGGAGGGGGAGGGGAGGGTATGCTCCTGCTGCTGCTGCGATGCTTTGGGGCAATAACTGCAAATTGCATGGGCGGCACTCAATTTCTTCCCTCTATCTTTTCTCCCTGTGTCTGTGTGTGTTTTTGGTGTTTCATTTGATTTGCGTTCTCTGTATGGGGTTTTTCTTTCTTTTCCCAGAGATACATATATATATTTTTTTTATTTTTAACGCAATAAGAGCATCAAAGTGCACACACACACGCGAAAAGCATCCACTTGCAGCTCGGTAGGTTTTCATTTTCATGCCATTTCCAGGCAACGTTCTTTTTTTTCGCCTGCCTTCCGGTCTTCCTCTTTGCGTCTCCCCCAGTGTTTTTATATTTTCTTTTTCATTTTTTTTCCTTTTTGTTGTATTTTCCTTTCTCCCTGGCCTGCCATTTTCAGCGAATGACTGTTGCATAAACGTCGTCTTTGTGTTGTCCTTGCCCTGCCGTGCAGTTGGTGCAGCCGCTCATCGATTGCCATTGGCATACGAGGACCACATGGATATGGTGTGTCCTTTGAAGTCCCACCTAATGCGGCCCAGGACAAGGAAATCATAATGGAACTAATTGCATGTGAACGGGGGTGGGTGTATATTTGTTTTGTAATTTTTTCAGGGCATTTTGCAAATGAAAATGTTTGATTTTTAAATGTAAACCAAAAATTAATCATATTTTAGTTATTATAAAATTTGTTTTGATCTGTAAATTACTTTTTTTAGGTTTATTTTTTATTAGTTCATAAAAATATTGCAGTTTAGCGGGAATTTTCCTTTTAAATATTTAACTTTTTATACATTTCTAATGCTGGTCTTGTATCTCCTTTGTTTTTAATTATTTTATTTATTTACTACTACTTTTCCAAGGGATTATTTTTATATTTTTAACCTAACCTTAACTATACCCTAATTATTTATTTAAAATATTTTTAGTTGGGAATATTTCCAGGATAGTAAGAAAAGTTTTTATTGCCAAGCCTCTTCGTGGACCACATGTGGTATGAGTAATATTTTTGAAGCACAAAAATTATATATATTTTATTGTCTTTAGGTAAAAAAAAAATCCTTATTTTGTTAAGATTTTCTTTTGAATTTAATCAAATATAATCTTTAATAATATTTTATTATTATTATTAAGATTTCTTATAATTGTTAAGGGTTTGCAAATGACAATAGAGAATATCATTCATTTATAAATATTTTTCATAATCATATTTTATGAATTTATAAATAAATAAAAATATTACAAATATGAATTTATTTACAAGTTCCTACAATTAAAAAAAAGTCTGTTCTTTTACTTCCAAAATACCTTTAAAAATAAATATAAATTTAATATTTAAAAATGCTTTAATAAATCCGAGACCCACACCAGGACCTTGCCGTTTTCCATTGAATTGGAAAAAAAAAAGGAAAAGTAAAGGCGAAAATTCCTGCAGCTTCTTTGGTTGTGAACAAAAAGGACCTCCATTCCCCCTCGTGACCCAATCCATGTCCCCCTTTCACCTATAAAACTGACAGAGGGCGAAGGCAAATGCTGGGGACAAGGATGGAAAGTGTGGAAACGTGCTAAGCACATTTCATGCAGCTAAGTAAGGATATTAATATGCGTCCTTGCATTGGACACGCACCAAAGGACATGACGGTGGTCCCCTAGTCCTGGTCCCTGTGTCCTTTGGCCACTTTGCCTGGCGTTTCGTGGCGGCAACCAAATGAAATTGCAATGAAAATGAAAATCTAACGACGACAACGACGAAAAAGTGGGGTAAAAAATGAAACGATATCCTTGAAACATAAAGCGGGGGTTGGCATCTCAAGGAATGCAGGCCGCTGACACCAGAAAATAACACCAACACTATATATATATATACATATATATATCCTGGTGTGGGAGGAGGGAGCACATCCCTGAGAACATCATTCATTTTACCCCTCGTGCAGCGGGATTAAGGTTATTTCAAGGATGCTGTCCCCTGCCCCTCCTGCTGCAGCTGCTCTTCCGAAACTCCTTAAAAAAATACATATATATATATATATATACTGCAAATGCAGCTAAAGAAAAATTCTCCTTTTGCGCGTAAACATCATCAAAATTCATCAATCTCTGCCAAAAACTTGGATAAAAAACTTTACTTCCCTTTTTCCAGGCAGCTACAAAAAAAAAATAAAAATAAAAATAAAGAAGAAAATATAGAAAAAGCCAAAGAAATATATGAACAACTTATAGATGCCTTTTTTTATAATTTACAAAATAATTATAAACTTATTAGCTTCGTATGACAGTAGAAATTTAAAGAGGAAATTAAAGCAGTTTATTTCTAACCTTTACTATACTTATTTTTAATATATAAACACTATATTAATTTTTAATAAAAAATATAGATATAGGTTCATATTTATAATACATAAAAATATATATCTTAAAATCCTAAACCTTACCCCCTACCCCTCATACCCTTCTCTATGAAGTTACCTTTGGAAAATGTCATTCGTTTTTTTTTTTTTTTTGGTTTTGCAAGATGTGTGGATTCCAAGAAAATTTTTGGTGAGGGGTAGAGTCCTAGGGGCCTGGGCATGCCTTGGAAAAACGGCAATCAGCGGGGAGGGGGAACTAAGACCGGGACTGCAAAAGGGGAGCTTCATTTTGGCATTTAAGCGCAACGACGCGTGCAGCACGCAGGACTACAGCTATACTGCTCGCAGGATCCTGCTGCAGTGATGCCTTCGCACCAACCATCCGTCTGTCCGTCCACCCCCAGTGTCCTGATGAGCCTGATGAAGGACATGCCGACCCACGCGCCTTGGCATTTTTGTCTCGTTTTGCCGTGCCGTGCCTTGCCGCCCCTTTTCTTACTTTTCTTCTTCTCGGTGGGCATGTGTCCTTTCCGAAGGCACTGACAAAAAAAAAAATAACCAAAGAAATTTTAGTTCGGGGCATGCCGAAATTTGTATACCCTGGAAAATTGCAAGGGTATTCGAAAAGAAAATAAGGCCAACCAGAAGACAAAGAAAAAGAAAATGTGCAAACATGGCCGCTTCCCAATTGTCAAAAATAAGAACCACAAAAGGTGGATCGTAATCCTAAAGCGGCCCTCTCTGTCTCTCCACATGCCACAACGGCAGAGCACGAGCGCTTTCCGCCGTATTTCAACTGAAGGAGAAGAAAAGCGAGGAAAAGAGAATAAGAAATCGTTCCCTCTCCCTCACTCGTTCTTTTTGCAAGCAAACAAAACCGCGGAGCCGATCCCAAAGCAGCGAAGTGACCACCTGCATCCACACACACATTCACATACGCCGTCAACGATAGAAGCATTTAAGGACAAGAGTACAGATGAGCGCACGAAGGAGCGGTAATGCGAGGCTGCAAAAAAAAAGTAATAGTGTTGTCTCACTCACCCCTTTGCATTCCTATTGCTGCCGCTGGTATACACACTCGAAAATTTTCACAAACTCACAGAAAAAAAAGGATTAGCCAAAGATCACGCTGTGATCGGCTATATATATTCTCACTTCAAAAAATACATAAATGTGTATAAAACACATTTTCCTCACTTGAAAAAAAAGAAACGCACGAATAATTGGCCAAAAACCGCACTTTTGGCCATACATGTAAAGAAACAAAATGGCGACACCGGCAGGCTACCGATTTTTCGCTTTTCCGGCTTTTCCGGAGCCCGCTTTTCACTTTACTGCACTCGGCAGACACTTTTGCCATGCGCCGCTGTTTTCCCGGCGTCCGATTTCGGCGTTTTCCGCGTTTCCCCGTTTTCATTTTCCACCGATCGCCGTGCGTGGAGGCGCCTCCGACGGCCGGCCGCTCCGCTTCGCTTGGTGTGTGGATGGTAACTGATTTCTAATGGCCGGCGGCAGAGCTGCTGAGCGGTACTGGAAGGAAGCGGTACTGGAAGGAGGCGACGCTTTTGGGATGAGCGAGAGAGACGGCCATGTCCTCAATTGAAGTTCAAAAGAAAAATAACTTTCAGGTTTGAAACTCGGAGCGGAAAGTCGAGGCGATTGGTATTTTCCCAATAGGATTTAATGACAAGATAAATAATAATTAAGTTTAAAAGTAACTTGGTTTACCATAAATATAAATAATATTTATACAGGCTGTTAGAATTTAATAAATATAATTTATTTCTGGAGTTTGCCGAGCAATAACGGAGTCATTTTCGACTGGGAAAGAATATATATTCTTGATCAGCATTTAAAACCTTTGCAAATAGTAATATATTTATTCTTTAACTATTTTTATTCGTAAATAAGTCAGAAGGGGCCAGATCAGACATTCAGCAAGGATAAATGATGAAGTGAAATCATTTTCTTGTGTTTAAATAAATAAAATGTTGAGAAAACTATATAGTCTACTTATTTGCTTATTGCTTTATCTATTTATGTTCATAAAATATTTTTAAAAACTAAATAACATTTTCTATTTCAGAAATTTAATGATTATATGATAAAAACTGGGAAAGCTTTAAATTGTTTTTTAAGCATTTGCCGATCGTTGCCATGGCAGCTATATGATATAGTCGTTCGATCCGGATCGTCCGGATCGAGATATATGCTAATTAGAATAGAATTACGATTATTTTCAAAGTTTTATTTCGATTGGTTTTAAACTGAAGGAAAAGGGTTAAAAATATAAAATAAATTCATTTAAAAATCTATTATAAATAAACCAAAATACATTCAAGTTCAGCAATGAATAAATCAGTAAATTTTAATCAAAAATAAAATATGATTTCTGCAAAATATTGGTTTTAAAAAATAATTCTTCTGATTCGTTCATAAATCTTCGTGATCTTAGAATAAGTTACTTTTTGTGCTTTGTATTATTTATTGTTTGTAAAATGTCACCTCTGTTATAAACATATATATTTTTTTTATTTTTATATGTATATATTATACAATATTATCTTTATTTTTTTTCTCTTTATATCCTTTGGTGCCCTTCCCTTTTTACTCGTCCTGAATGCTGTCGTTGCTCAGCGATAACCTCAATTTTTGGCACCCTGGCCAACAAAACATCCTGGGCCCCCTGCACATCCTGTTTCCCCGGCTCCCCCTGGCTCTTCCATCCCCCCTCTTATTACCACAGAGATTTTATGCCAGCTCCTTGCAGTTTTTCCTTTCTCTCTCGCTTATTTTTCCCCAGTCCTCAGCCGTTTTTCTTGGCTGTTCTTTTTTTTGCTTTTATATTGCCTGATAAAAACTCTTTTCATTTTGTTGTTTGTTGGGTTCGCTTCTCGTCCTTTGCCTTAACGCTTTTAACAGTAATGACGAAAAAGTGTCAGCGTCCTCGACTCGAAGGATAATAACAAGTATGGACAGGCATAGACGCCATTTTCTCCGTTGCCCCCAACCCCTCCTCCGCCCATTTCCCATTTTCCGCCATTTCTTGGCTTGTTTTTCCACTCTTTGTTCTCTTCCTCTTCAACTCGTTGATGTTCTTAATTGATGAAGAAATTTGGACTGTGATAAAAAAAAGGGGGGATAGATGGGGGAAATGGGTGGAAATAAGACAGAAATAAAAGAAAATTCCAAAAACGAAATGAACAAGAAAGTAAGCATCGGCAAAATATGCACTAAAGATTGGATGGGAGGAAAAAAAAAATGGGAATAGAACCTACAGAACTAGCCAAGTGGCACACCAATTATATAGATATATATATAAGTATATAGCTGAGGCAGTATCTGTGCCATTTCGGTAAGTAACATGACAAATTTCCAAAAGACTGAAAGAGGTCCTTCAAAGTATTTAATGAAATTTGTATTAATTAGTTATTTAGTTATTAATAATATTAATATAATATAATTTTTAATTTATTGCAGGATCTAAATATAAGTGCAGAAATGAAATTCTTAAGCAATGTTCTGGCCAAACAAAATTTGTTTTTAAAATTTTTAAAATTGTGAAAAATTACAAATTAATTAATATATTAAAATAAATATGTTGTGTGCAGTACAAAAATGTGACATTAGTTGTACTTCATCATCATCAACAAGCAATCATAATATGCTTTTCCAGGGTAAAAATGAATATCTTAAATTATTTTATATAATCTTAAATATATTTTTAATCCTATTCGAACTTCTTTTTCTTTACTTTACTTGTAAAACCTTTAATAAATCAACGTCTCCCTCGTCTCACCTCCTGACATACATGAGTCCTTGTAATCTCCGCACTTTGCACGCCTTTTATTTATTTATTTCCCTTGCTTATTTTGCTTTTTCCTCATACTTTTTTTTTATGATTTCCTTTTATTTTATTTTTTATTTTTGCATTCGCTCAGTTTCAATTTCACACAAATTCTGCCTAATCTATGTAAATGCGATTAAACGCTTTCCGAAAAGCACTACAGGTATGGGGGAGGGGAGAGTGCTGCTGCTGCTGGGTTCGGGGTCAGGAACCAGTCCTCGAGTTTAATGGGCAAAGCGTTAATGAACACGAAGTTGAACGCGACTATGGCGACTGCTCAGCGAGCAGTTAACAGTGAGCAGCCACACCAGGGAGAGCCCCAAGTCCCGAGCAAGGTGGCCCGCGGAGAAGCCCCTGGACAGGGTCATCCTGGCTTGGGACGCACTGCGAGGAAGTTGGAGAAAGTTTAAAATTAATATTTTTTAGGGCTTTAGTTTTTTAAGAAAAAAAAAAAGTGTTTTATAACCCATAAGAATTTTAATCCTTTCCAAACTCAAGGGGAAATCTATATATAATTTAAAATTGTATTTATTTTTGAAGCTAAAATTGGTAAATTGTGTTCCAGGCTAGTTTTTAAGATGCTTTTAATTTTTATATGAAATACATGTTAAGAGGAAAATTTAAATCAAGCAAAGAAACACTTAAATATCGGAAATAAATAATAAAAAATTATAATAAAATCATAAATAAATAAAGTAAAGTAACAAATTTTCTGTCAGTGCCTTGACAGGACTTGCGTGGCATTGGTGGCGGATGGCGGATGGACAATGCGCATGCGCAACGCATGTGTCTTGTTTGATTTGAAGATTTCACGGAAATTGTGCCCGAAACCTGGCCCCAAGATCCAGATGCAAGGCACAAACTACGCTCCACACTTCTGCAGTCTCGCAGTCTCGCAGTCTATAGTCTTCCGTCTGCAGTTTGCATTTCACAACCAAAGTCACAGATCTGCGAGCTGGAGCCGCATTCAATTTATGAACTGGCACACAACTTAATTACACATTCATCCAATTAAAGTGTGCAAAATGCAATTCATCATCATCGGGGGGACGGGGAAGGAGAAGCCAGGGACTCTGGAGGGTTCGGGCCATGCCAAGATCGGCCGTTATGGAAGTGGCCAAGTTCTAACAGCAATTAAATGCATTGCAGGTGCAGCAGCAGCAGCAGCGGTGGCAACATCGCGGCGGCAACTTGTTCGTTTCACATGCAAGCGGCG
This sequence comes from Drosophila anomelani, assembly GCA_035045905.1. NCBI lineage: Eukaryota > Metazoa > Arthropoda > Insecta > Diptera > Drosophilidae > Drosophila > Drosophila anomelani. The sequence continues at coordinate 2,315,596 of JAWNOO010000076.1, forward strand.
CGTTAAATGCCCATCTACATACGGGACGCATATATCGAGGGAGGGGGGCAACAGGAACAGGAATATATAATGCATATATAGAGGAGCCAAAGAAACGAATGCGCCACTTTAAGTTTACCGATATAATTCGTGGCAAGCTGACGACGATCAATCGAGAAATCGGGGGTTATTTTACATGCAGACAGCACCTGGCCTGCCAGGACTCTGTTTTGCAAAGGATAAATAAGTCATTTCGGTTGATAATTACCGAAAATAAAATAAAAGAATATATTATATAAAATCCTAAGAAATAATTAAATCTTGAGTTTTAATAACTTTTAAAGTTTTTATAATTTTAGTAGTTAGTTTTAGTTTTAGTTGCCAGAGATATACTGTTTTTACAATTATTTTTTAGTAATTATTTAATAAAAAAGTTGCTGAAAATAATAATAATAATATAACTCCTTTTAAATTATAATTCCATTTGATTTCATCACCGGCGCGGCGCCTCTTTATCATTCCTGCTGCATACGAACTTTCCATCCCGCGGCTATATATCCATTATAAACCCATCCATTGGCCGTTTATCATGATCAGCCCCCGCCAAATGGACCCACTTAGAGGCTCTACCAATAATCTTCACCATCTCAAGCGATATAAGCCAGGCTAATTGCTGAGGTAAGCGGAGCACTATGATTATGGCCAAGCCGCTTATGATTGAACAATCAAACACGCCCCCCAAAAACGCCCACGGCCCTTGGCTACACACTCTACTAGTACAGGCAACCCTCCGTTAGACGCACTTCACAGTCAGTGCTAATTGCCGGGGGTAAAGGGGGGGTGGGGAGAGATAACATATTGGCCAGGCTATAATCACGGGTTCTGCGTGTGTGTTTTCAGTGCGTCAGGCGTCGTCGCAGTCGCTTCCGCCTTTTCAAGCTGTCTTAGCGAATTTAATTGCCACTCCCAAGGAAGCCTTGGTACCCCAAAGAAACCCTCAGAACCTCCCAGTACCTCTCAGCTTTACCCCTCTCTCCCCTCTTTAGCCACCTTACCCTCTTGAAAGCCATTCCTAAGGTGGCCAAGACGATCACGCACCTTCCAGTTGGACAGGGAAGAGTGCGAGTTCAGCTAAAGTTTTTCGAGTTTAACTTGTAACTTGTATATATTTTATATTAATCAATATATATTTTATATTGTATATATTATTTAATTTATAATACATTATCATAAATATAAATTTTGAATTATTAAAACTGTTTTTCAAGAGAAGACTTTAAGTTTACGATAAACTATGTCCAGGAAGATTAGGTTTTTGGGCTAAGCTTGTAAATATTTATTTACAATATTATGCAAATTATTTTATAAAAAATGTGAGATTTAAATATTAAATATTAAGACAACAAATGTGATCTATTTAAATATTAAATTGGAAATCATGTTTTGAAGTTTTAAATGTTACAACAATTAAATTCCTGTCAGGATTTTGGGCGGATTCTAGGATAACTTCAAAGGATATGCAAATTCCTGGCTGCAGCCGCCTGTTATATGAAAATTCCTGGGGGGCTTGTATGGAAATTCCTGTAGGATTCCCGATACATTTCCTAAAGGAAAAAATAGTCAATAATGGGATAAAAAATTTAAACTATTTAAAAATTAAATTGGGAATCATGTTTTAAAATTTTAAATGTTACAACAAATCAAATTCCATCAAATTAATCAAATCAATTTAAAATAACTTAATTTCAGGCCATCGCTTAGGGAACACAGAGGAAATATCCCAAGAGAAAGCCACCCTTGGCACCCACAAATTAATATTTAATTCGCTCTTCTGACTTTGTTCTTCCGAAACTAACTAATGAAATATTTAAAAAATAAATATAATAAATTAATTTAAATTTATTAATTAATTTTACATATCTAAATTATTTTCCTCACCTCATCTTAAGCCTTAACAATTTCTCCCAGTGCATAAATATCGCAAGTTAAACTGCATTTGCTGCTCAGCTTGAAAATCAACTCCGCTCGAAGCTCAACTAAACTCTGAAGGCACTGAATGCCTGTCTTAAGGTTTCCGCTTGGATTGAGTTATTAATTATGTTCCGCACCTTCCCACATCGCAAAGAACGCCCTTCCCCCTCGCCCTTCCCCCCTGCCTGAACTGCCTGCCATTCTTTTTCCATTCCTCGCCAGCATTTTGTTTTCTTTTCCGTGTCCAAAGTGGGGGAAAGCTGCGAGTGGAAATGAATGTGGTAAGCAAAACATTAACTTGGCCATCATTATTGTTGGCTCGCAGCGAATTACGTTCTTTAAGTGAGAAAAATTGCAATTTAATCGCGATTATGATGATGATGATGATGGGTCTAGAACTGGAAATGGAAATTTAAGATGGATAATGGAGAAAGAGGGAGAGTCGAGCGAAGGGTTTAGTTTAGTTTTGAATTGAAGATGTTACAAAGCTGATAAAGGTTTCCATTTATATTTATATATGCTGAATTTTTGTACTTAATATAAAATAAAATATTAAGGGACCCCAAGAACTCTTGCCCTTCGACTGTCATCATCGCTTTCCCTCATTGACGCACTTCTATGGCGACTCCCCATCGTTTTTGGCGTCGAAAACACATCATATTCGTACTCAAAGCCCACAACCATAACCACTATCTGTCAGATAAAGACCTCGACTGCCGCCAAGTGCCACAAAAATCTCCGCCAGGACGCCACAACCTACTTCTTGGGGGATTTTGGGAAACCTGAGAAATATTATTTAAGCAAATAAGTAGACTATATAATTTTCTCAACATTTTATTTTTTTAAACACAAGATTAGAAAATGATTTCACTTCATAATTTATCCTTGCTGAATGTCTGATCTGCCTTCTTCTGACTTATTTACGAATAGGAATAGTTAAAGAATAAATATATTACTATTTGCAAAGGTTTTAAATGCTGATCAAGAATATATATACTTTCCCAGTCGAAAATGACTCTTTTATTGCTCGGCAAACTCCAGAAATAAATTATATTCATTAATTTATAATAGCCTGTATAAATATTATTTATATTTATGGCAAACAAAGTTTCTTATAAACTTTAAAGTCATCATTTATCTTGACATTTAATCCTATTGGAAAAATATTGAAAATACCAATCAATATTTTCCCAATAGGATTAAATACTTTCTGTTCCGGGTTTCAAACCTAAAAGTTCTGTTTACCAACTCCAATTAGGACACGGCCCTTCTCTCCCGCTCATCCCAAAAGCGTCGCCTCCTTCCAGTACCGCTTCCTTCCAGTACCGCTCAGCAGCTCTGCCGCCGGCCATTAGAAATCAGTTACCATCCACACACCAAGCGAAGCGGAGCGGCCGGCCGTCGGAGGCGCCTCCACGCACGGCGATCGGTGGAAAATGAAAACGGGGAAACGCGGAAAACGCCGAAATCGGACGCCGGGAAAACAGCGGCGCATGGCAAAAGTGTCTGCCGAGTGCAGTAAAGTGAAAAGCGGGCTCCGGAAAAGCCGGAAAAGCGACAAAACCGGTAGCCTGCCGCTGTCGCCATTTTGTTTCTTTACATTTATGGCCAAAAGTGCGGTTTTTGGCCAATTATTCGTTCGTTTCGTTTTTTTCAAGTGAGGAAAATGTGTTTTATACACATTTATGTATTTTTTGAAGTGAGAATATATATAGCCGATCACAGCGTGATCTTTGGCTAATCCTTTTTTTTCTGTGAGTTTGTGAAAATTTTCGAGTGTGTATACCAGCGGCAGCAATAGGAATGCAAAGGGGTGAGTGAGACAACACTATTACTTTTTTTTATGCAGCCTCGCATTACCGCTCCTTCGTGCGCTCATCTCTACTCTTGTCCTTGAACGCTTCTTTCGTTGACGGCGTATGTGTTTGTGTGTGTGGATGCAGGTGGTCACTTCGCTGCTTTGGGATCGCCTCAGCCGTTTCGTTTGCTTGCAACAAGAACGAGTGAGGGAGAGAGAACGATTTCTTATTCTCGTTTCCTCGCTTTTCTTCTCCTTCAGTTGAAGTACGGCGGAAAGCGCTCGTGCTCTGCCGTTGTGGCATGTGGAACCTAAGATAGAGAGAGAGAGAGAGGGTCGCTTTAGGATTACGATCCACCTTTTGTGGTTTTCATTTTTGACAATTGGGAAGCGGCCATGTTTGTATATTTTCTTTTTAAATATTTTTTGGTTGGCCTTATTTTCTTTTTAGAGAAATGGTTAACTTCTTGATTTTTTTTAGCCAATTTGTAAAGGAAATTGAAATTTTTAAATGTAAAACAAAACGAAGTGCAAGCTTAACCTAATGAAAGTCAACTTATATAATTATTTATTACTTTAAACTTTATTTGGCTATATTTTACTTTAACTAAAATTAAATTAAAATTCAGTATTTAATAATTTTTTAAGATTTTTAAATAATGTTTGAATTTATTCAAAATTATGTCTTTTATGTTATTAAGCCAATTTTAATTCTTTTTTAAATTAAATTTCTTGTCGGTTTTAATGTTCAAAATTTTTTTTTTTATATTTTACAATAATTTAAATGCAATCGCAAATATATAAATATTTCAACTTAGGTTTTTGTGGTTAATTATTTTTCTTTGCCAACTTTAATTAGTGGTCATTTTATGGCTGGCAAAACTCAGATTCTTCTCTCTTCAAATTTTCCGCCGAAAAACCCATGTCAGTGCGTCTAATTTAACTTTTTCTATTACATTGAGCATTGGCCCGTTTACTCCACTCCCCCCGGCTGCCCCCGACTCAGCACTCGTCACGCCAAAGGGGGGAATCCAGCGAATCCTTGAAAGACACCGCTGCCGACATTCTTTTCCCCCCTCTTATAATTTTTTTGTTTTTTTTTTTTGTATTTACTGCGACTGCCATTTTAGCGCTGCGTCATTGTGTGACATTTTGCGAGGTGGCCAGGGGGGCGGCTGGGCGGAGAGGGGGCTAAGTTTGCCTTACTTAACTTAACCCCTAAGCTACAAGCGCACACACACAGCGAGAGGGAGGAGTGGGGGAAAAGTTTTAACCCATTTTGCGCAAACAAACAGACAGACAAACAAACGACAGAGGGTTAAAAAATTAGGTCAACATGGCTGCAACGAGATGGCTCAGAGGGAGAGTCAAGGAGATGGAGATCGGGGGAAGAGCTTGAGGATGAAGTTGAAGATGGTCAAGGAGATGGGTATATAGAGCCGAGGGTCTGGGATGGAAATTCTATTTTCTTATTTATTTTAAACCAATCCAACTGCTTGGAACACGTCTCAAGTGCTCAATAGGGCCAAAAGCTGGCCAAGGAATCTGTGGGAAAACCAGCCAAAGAAAGGAAAAGCGGTGGAAAAATACAACATACAAATTTTATAAAGAAAAGCTAGGTAAAAATTTGAATTTTTCTTAACAAAAAAAGCATTAAAAATAGTTGAAAAAAACTGAAAATTAACCAAAAAACCTTAAGATAAAGAAAATATTTTTAAAACATTTTGTTTTATAAATAAAATTCAAATTTTATAATTATAAACCAGGTAAAAGCATAAAAATCAATTGCGCGCTGAGTAAAAGAGGAGAAAATATTAAAAATTATACAGAAACCCTGAAGTTAAATAATTTATAATAAATTATAATGCCCAATAAATTATTTTCTTTTAATAAAATTTCTTAAAAAAGAGTGTAAATATGTCTTAAATATATACAGGTATTTATTTATACTTTTTTTAAGAAAAAAATGCAAGAGTTTAACTTTCCTTAAAATTAAGCTTAAATATTCTTAAAAAATTAAATTAAAAATACTAAAAATGATCCCCAGGAACATTAAGCTCTTAAGAGTCTTTAATAAATCTTCAAAAATATTAATTAATTATTTAATAATAAAACAAAAAAAAGGGGTGATAAATATATTTATTTATTAATAATTTACTAAATCAAAAAAATAAAGGTTATTAAATATAAATATAAATATATATATAACATTTATTTATATTTTTTTCTTATTTCATCAAGATTAAAATTAAATACTAATCAAATTTCAAAACTAAAACAAAATAAAAATATCTAAAAAATTCAGTAAGAAAGAAAATTATCCTAATTTCGAATTATTAATTATATTTAAAAAAATCCTTAAAAATGAATACTTAAAATAAATATATTATCAAGCTAGGTTCCCCATATTTTCTGCCAGTGTTTAATAAATAACAACAATTAACAAGGAAGCATAATCAAATGGAGGATTTGTATGGCATTCCGAGTAAGATTTATAACTTCCGTAAAACACACACACACACACACACTAGAAGTGTGAGGGAAGTTTGGCAACACTGCATTATTACCAGATAGAACCTAGCCCCCCCTTTGGCCCCCCTAAGCCACCCATTGGATTCGCATTAAAACAACAACTGGCAGAAGGCGAGGAGAATCTGCCAGCGAGTTCTGGCCCCGCCGTCAACTTGGCTCAGATTGCTTGGCCCAAGGGCGCTAAGTTGGTAGCTGAAGCTGGTAGCTTCCTTCCATGTCATTTGCACACTGACAAGTTATTAATTAAAGTAACTTCACCCCCCCTTCTCCTCCTCTGCTGCTTGCCGTTTTGCTGCCGCTGTTTGCCATTTTTGCGCCAAAGTTTTATTGGCCAAAATCAATCCGCCTTTGGGGGATCGGGCTTGATCCCGATTTATCTAAAGGTAACTTAAGCCGAGGCTCTGTAAAGGAAACTGCCTTCCACTGAGCTGAACGCCCGCATGTGAGTGTCTTTTGCATTTAAAAAAAAATCGCATTTACCTGAAACATATAGACGCCTTTTTATATATATTGCAAGCACTGAGGGAAATTCATAATAATTTTATATTTGAGGATATTTAATAATAGATTTTGGGTCCTAGAAGATGCTTAAATGCGCAAATAATTAAATAATAAATATTTAAATACGCAAATTAAGAAAATTGCATTAAAAAAATATATGTATTCAATATAAAACTTGTTTAATTATTTCTTTATATTTTTTATTTTATAATTTTGGTGGGTTTTAAATGCTGATCTCTTGATATATTTTCAAAGTCGAAAATGGTTCCTTGGCAAACTGCTGAAATAAATTATATTTATTAAATTAAATCCTGTATAAGTATTATAAAAATCACGGGAACAAATATTTATGGTAAACCAAGTTTCTTTTAAACTTTAAAATCATCATTTATCTTGTCATTAAATCCTATTGGGAAAATACCAATCGCTTCGACTTCCCGTTCCGTGTTTCGAACCTGAAAGTTATATTCCCTTTAAAGTTACCAACTCCAATTGAGGACATGGCCGTCTCTCTCGCTCATCCCAAAAGCGTCGCCTCCTTCCAGTACCGCTTCCTTCCAGTACCGCTCAGCAGCTCTGCCGCCGGCCATTAGAAATCAGTTACCATCCACACACCAAGCGAAGCGGAGCGGCCGGCCGTCGGAGGCGCCTCCACGCACGGCGATCGGTGGAAAATGAAAACGGGGAAAACGCCGAAATCGGACGCCGGGAAAACAGCGGCGCATGGCAAAAGTGTCTGCCGAGTGCAGTAAAGTGAAAAGCGGGCTCCGGAAAAGCCGGAAAAGCGAAAAATCGGTAGCCTGCCGCTGTCGCCATTTTGTTTCTTTACATTTATGGCCAAAAGTGCGGTTTTTGGCCAATTATTCGTTCGTTTCGTTTTTTTCAAGTGAGGAAAATGTGTTTTATACACATTTATGTATTTTTTGAAGTGAGAATATAGCCGATCACAGCGTGATCTATGGCTAATCCTTTTTTTCTGTAAGTTTGTGAAAATTTTCAAATGTGTATACCAGCGGCAGCAATAGGAATGCAAAGGGGTGAGTGAGACAACACTATTACTTTTTTTTATGCAGCCTCGCATTACCGCTCCTTCGTGCGCTCATCTCTACTCTTGTCCTTGAACGCTTCTTTCGTTGACGGCGTATGTGTTTGTGTGTGTGGATGCAGGTGGTCACTTCGCTGCTTTGGGATCGCCTCAGCCGTTTCGTTTGCTTGCAACAAGAACGAGTGAGGGAGAGAGAACGATTTCTTATTCTCGTTTCCTCGCTTTTCTTCTCCTTCAGTTGAAGTACGGCGGAAAGCGCTCGTGCTCTGCCGTTGTGGCATGTGGAACCTAAGATAGATAGAGAGAGAGAGAGGGTCGCTTTAGGATTACGATCCACCTTTTGTGGTTTTCATTTTTGACAATTGGGAAGCGGCCATGTTTGTATATTTTCTTTTTAAATATTTTTTGGTTGGCCTTATTTTCTTTTTACGTAAATGGATAAATTCGTTTTGAATTTCTTTAGCCAATTTGTGAAGGCAATTGAAAATTTATTTTACTTTACTTTCCTTTAATTATATCTAACTTTTAATTATATTGCAATTTTTGGTGTAAATAAATAAAGAAAAAATATTTATGCACTCTAAATTGGTTAGTAATTTATTAAAAATTATAAATTATGATTTAGAAAACTTTGAAATCAAAATACAAATTTTAAATTATATTTTATATTTTATATTTAATAGAAAACTTACATTTTCTTTGAAATATATTTAGATATGTACACTTTTATTTTTTGGTGTGGATATTTTCGTGCTCATCCTGGCGTGTCCTGGCCAAAAGTTCAAATACGACAACGGTGCGGTCTGAGGGTCTCTCGCAAAACAAACGAAACTTAATTAACAAAAGGAAAAAAGGGCGGGAGGAGTGGATGGGCGAGAACCGGACAGGTCCTCTGTGTTCGCCTCGAGTTCGGGTTCGAGTTCGGCTTTGGTGTCGGTTTCGAGTTCGGTTTTCTGTTTCGGAGTTTACGGGTTGGCCAGGATCCCCCTGCCCCCTTTCGTCTGGGATTCCCCGGACGGAACTATATCAATGCGTATCTATTGGTCACACATGCAAACCTGGGGCTGGCCTCCTCCTTTGTCCGTCTGCGAATGCGGATTTTTGGGCCCATAATCGATAGTCCTCCCTCATACTGCCTGTCCGGGGCTTGGGAATTTATTGCATTCTGTGTTTGTTTAGAGCGATTGCCATGTCGCGACGAGTTGCCCAAAAAGGATTCGATATAACACAGACGTGAGCGTTAAGGTAACACACAGGTACAGTTGTGCTCGGGCCAGGGCGCAAATTGATTCGTGTCCTGTCACTGAAATTGAGACTTTGTCTGCCGTTTTCGGCTACAACAGATTTTCAGCTCTAAAATTCTTGCTTAAAAACGGTTTAAAATTAAAAATTGTATTTATTTGCTTAAAAATAAGAATATTAAGTCCAAATAAAGAGTTTAAATTAAATAAATTAAATTAAATCTCCCAATTCACTATTAATAATGACGAATATTAATCTATTTATAGAAATTCTGAAACAAATTATTAAAGATATGAAAGGATATAATTTTAATATTAAAAAATATCGCATAAATGGATTATAACTTTTTGTTTAATCCTTTAGTAAGAAGTAAAAAATTTTTTAAATAAATATTTTTGTTTTTTACAATTATAAAGGGTTTTTTTCCGCTCGTCCTGTTGATGATCAATAATATTATATGCTTTATAGGGTCGGAAATGTCTCTAGTAACTCCTTGCAAGGCTAAAAAATAAACTAACAAATAAAAAACCCATTTAAGTATGCGATAAACTTTCACTTTGACAAACTTCCGGTGGTCTGCCTGCTGCATCTACACTTTCCCCACTCTATTTTGGGTCCACCCTGCCAGGATAGCCCAAAAACTCGGAGTAATTAACCCGCAAAATATGTGAAAAAGGGAAATGGTCGCGAAAAATTGCATATTAACTTTGCTGGGGTCACCAGCCCCCCGTGTCTCTTCCTCCCTGTCTTTTTCTCTCTCTCCCTCACCCCCACAAACACACACGATTAGTTTTCGTAACTAATACTAGAAACTTTTGTGGCAGCGGCGCCGGCAGCGCAGCCTGCGTTGGCTGTTAACAAGCTTAAAGCCTCATTTATGTCGTTATGTCCACCCGCACATACACACACTTGTGCAGTTGCTCTCTCCCACTTTCTCTCTGTCTCTCGTTCCCACTTGTATGCTCCTCTCTCTTTCTGGTCTGGTATCTGCCTCTCTTTCGCATGTGCTTCATCAATAGTTTTTACTATTTTTCATTTGCTTTTTGCGCTTGCCCAACAAAACATTAAAAAAAAAAGAAGGGAAATGGCAAAATAACAGTAGTTTTGCACCCCCAACCTGCTTTCTCTCATCCTTTGTTTCCGACTTTCGTCCTAATGCCTAATTTGTGTTGCTAGTCATCAGTTTTTCTTAGGTTTTAGCGATCTTCTTGTCTCATTTCAAAGGGTTTTTGTCTCTTGGGTAGAATTTGAAGACCTGTGTGTTCTCTTATTCTCTCACTTTCTTTCAAGTTTTAACTTTCTTTTGGTCCTTAATTTTGGCACTGATTTTGATCTTTGTTTATAAAATAATTTTCGGTTACTTGTTGAATTTTTCTTGGTTTTTTGTTGGATTTTTCTTAATTGTTTTTCCTTGAATTCTTCTGGAACTGTTATTCTTCGAATTTTATTTTGTTTTTTTTTTGGAAGCCTTTTTTTTACCAAAACCCAACTGTTTTTTATATCCTCCTCATAAGCCTCTTGGTCTTTCCCCGTCCTACACTCGTTAACAGTTATTCCGAGGGTACTTTCTTCCCTCAACAAGCGCTCATTTTTTAGACCCCTTTTACTGCCCTCCCCCGTCCCTCTGCTTACTCGAACTCTCTTTCTAGGCTGCCCCCGAAACTCTCTGCTGGCGCCACCTATGAACACCTTTCTTCTTCACCTTCCCAGCCCCAACACCCCCTCTGTACGTGCATTTTCCAACTCCATTTATACGTTCACCCCAACACCTACACATGCATAACTCTCCACACACCCAACTCTCCCCACACCCAACTGTCCCCACACCCAACTCTCCCCTCTCCCTCTTTCTACAACTCTCTCTCCCGCTCTCTTTCACCCCTAGTCTCCTTTCGGTGTGCGCCTCGCATCAATAATCCCCAAAAATTTTTACAGAAAAGGTCGACGCCGACGCCGACGTCGCCTTTTTACGCGTCATGTCCGAAAAGTACGAAGACGAGGCGAGGGAGAGCAGAGAAAGAGGGAGCTGGGTCTGCATGTGCAGGGATAGCATTGGAGGGGTGCGGGGTAGGTAGGGGTTTCTCTTCGGCGGCAGTGTCCAGTTCGGCGCACCAATCCCAACCAGCGCCTCCACCGCCTCCGCTGCGTAGGCGTGGCCAGTGGGCTCAACTGCGGCTGCGAATGCGTGAGAGGGGTGGGGGTTACGAGGGGAGGCTTCGATTCACCCGAGGGGGCAGGCAGCCTTCCCCACTCCCCCACACCCTCCCTCAAAAGAACTAACACTCATTGCAACGTCAAACGTTGTCGAAGTTTCGTGGCCACGTGCGCCGGCTCAATGCCTCTGCCGCAGCCGGCTTCGCTGCCAAAAATCGCACACTCAACAATTGAAGCCGCACATACACCCCACACCCACACCCACACACATACACCGCCCCCCCCCCCTGCAAGCAGCGAACAGCTGGTCAGCAAATGCACTCAAGGGCCAAAGGCTGACTTTCTCTCTCTTTAGCCGCCAACTGCACTCTCTGCTATTTTGCTCTTTTGTGACTTTGCTCCATAAATTTGATTTACCGCCAAAAATAAACATTAATTTGTTTTATATATAAATATATATATATATATAATTAATTATATACAAATTTGTAACATTTATATTTTGGTATTTTCTGTTTAAACCTATGAGAAATATTTAATAATAAATTGTTATTCTTTTTTAAGCCTTTGCTCTTAGCACTCAAATTGCACCAAGTTTATGCTCATCTTCAGAACTGCACTCACTTCTGACGCACATTTACACTCACTTCCTCTTAAGCCTCAACTTTTACTCACAAAATTGCACTCGCCTTTCTCTGTCACTTATTTCAATTGCTTTGGCTCTTTCTCTTTTCTGCATCTCTTTGAGCTGCAACGTTGACAGCGCTGCTGCTGCTGCCTTTGCTGCTGCTGCGTTTGTTTGAGTGAAACTTTGGTTGCAAGTTGAAATCTAGTTTTTGTATCTCGCTCGCTCTTTGGGACTGTCTCTTTGCTTTTGCCAGCTCTTAAGCTGCACTTTTGTCGTCAAGCTCTTTAAATTGTTGCTGCAACATCGAAATGTTGCTAAAAAATTTGCGCCAACAAAAGAAAAAACTTTGGCGAAAAGGAAAAATAAATAAAAGAAAGACTTTCGTTGGGTATATTTAAATGTGAATTTAGTATTAGTTATATGAACATGAATTTTAGGAGTTAAGGTATTTTATATATGTATTTAAATGCTTATTTTTGATATTTTTGACTATTAAAACACTTGTTTTTTTTAAAGTCTTGTTTTCTATATTCTTGAGTCTTAAAATGCATATTTTCTGGCATTTTTCAACTGTTAAAATGTTTATTTTTAATATTTTTGACTGTTTAAAGGATTTTTTCCATATTTTCAATTGTTAAAAGAATTATTTTCCTAATTTTCAATTGTTAAAATGCCTTTTTTTTAATTTTCGACTCTTAATATAATTGTTTTTATGGATTTTAATTGAATATTTTTAATGACAAAAATATGAATTTTTTAAGCTTTTTAACCAATTTTTGTATATAACATTTTTTTTAAGTTTTTAAATTTCACTTGAAATTATGGAAACTCCTCTTCATTTCCACACTTTTCTAAAACTCTTTTCACATTTGGCTCGAAGATACAAAACCCTTCACAGGTCAAATTATATGCACGTAACTGCACTTGGAATCAATTTGGTGGCGCCTCATCGATAATGCAACAAAACAAAATGGGGGCCCCCGCCTTTCCCCTGCGAAATAACTTATCTTTAATTCATTTTTAATGGCACAACAACCGTGGAAATTTTGCTATTTGCTTTCGAGTGGTTTTTCGCTTCGATTTTCCCCCGAATAACATTCGCCTGCCATTTCACCTGCCATGTTAAATGTCGAATTATTTTGATGGCAGCCAAACAGCAGCAGCAGCAGCAAACAATAAACAAAAAATAAATAGACAATTAATTTGCCTTAATAGACATGAAGAGTCGGCAAATAAACATTTTTCCCCCCAATGGAAAATATCAGCGAAAAATCGGAAAATCGCCTGCCAACTGCTGAAATTGTCCAGGAATTTGGCAGCCTGAGGGGGGGAAGGGGTTAAGAGGGGTACAACTAATATGCATGAGTGCCACTAATATAAATAAATAAATTATGGATAAATCGAATAATGCTAGAGGGGAGGGGAGAGAAGGATATGGCAGGGAATCGACATTGAAGTTTGTCAATAAGTTGTTGCATTTTTTTTGCTGAGTTTTGAGGGTTATTTGTTGGTAAATCTTAATTTTAAAAGTAAATATTTTATAAATACATTAAATTTTATATATATTTCATTAAAAAATAATATTTATTTGTTTAGTTTTACATTTTATTTCAGTTTCAGTCTTATGAAGTCTTAAATTATAAATTATAAATGCTTATAATATAAATATATTGTTTATTTAATATAAACCCTTTAATTTTATTAATTTGTACTATATTTAAGTACTTTTTTCTCATTTATTAACTAATTTAATATTTTCTTAATCAGAAAACATTTTTAAAACCCGTTTTTATTTGCTTAAAACTTATTTTTTACTTACTTTGTGTATGCTTAAATATTATTAATAATTTTCTAATTAATATTTCATATGAATATTTAAATTTGATATAGAATTTGCAATGTTGTTTCAGATTCAGTGGTTTATTTATATATTTTGTATAATTTTATTAAAAAGATTTCAATACCAAAGTAATAAAAATATTTATCTTTCTATTATAATATTTTTTGTATTTATTTAAACTAATTTTCTGTTTGATTTCCAGTTCTTTTTTATTTTTATGCTTTATGTAATTCATTTATTAATAATTAATAATGCATAAAAGGACAAACATTTCACATAATAATTGTATTGTGATTGTGGAATTTATAAACTTACTTCAAGCCAAAACTAAATCTTCTGATACTTCAAATACAATTTAATAATGAATTTAATTTAAATTTTCAATTACAAAAGCCTTATTTAGTACATTATTGCTGTTTTCTCCTTTTAAACTTCTTTAAAATATAAAAAATACGAAAGTGAATGAACAGTTAATTAGACTCCTCTCCCATTTACTTGTTATTATTATTATAATATGTATATATATATATATATCTTTTTTTGTGCTATCTGCCTTGGCTTTGTTCGGAGCAACTAATTAAATGAAAATTACACAGTCGTAATGCATTTTTCGTGTATTGACCAACAGCTGGACAAGTGTACACTGAAAACCACTCGAAGGAGACGCTGAAGGGGGCTATTTTTTTTTTGGTTGTGGGGGGGGGAGGTCATGCAAAGGAGCCTTTGGAGCTACCTGAAGGATGGTGGGGGAAGGAGTAGGGGGAGCTGGGAAAATGAAGAGCGGAGTGATTTTGGGTGAACAAAAAAAAATAAAGAAAAACTAAACCGAGTCTCCGAAGGCAGCAACTTAACGCTTCAATAAATTTTCGCAGCCATGTCGCTGCCATCAATAAGGTCCTTGGGCACGTCCCTTTCCCCTAAATGCACTGTAAAAAAAAGTTATTTAATAACCAGATAAATTAGTTAAAATTAAAAATATAAATTTTAAACGGTTTTTTTAATAAGAAAATGAAAAATTGTGCAATACAAAAATTGGGAAATATAATTTCCCTGGAAATAAGGAAACCCATTTCTCTGGATGTTCGATTTTTCGGTTGGGTGGTGCGACTTTGGGCTGATAGTGGGTGGCATTGGGTGGCTGCTGGCTGTGGGCGGCTTTTGAGTGGTGCAGCAGCTCCTTGGGCACGGAAATGCGTTAAGTTTGCGCTGCAGCACGTGACGCTGCTAAGCCAAAGCTGCCACACAGCGGCACGCAGGGAACCCTGAAAACGAGCGATTGCACGGGGGGAGGGGAAGGAGGTTGGAAAAATGGAGGGAAAATGGTGGGTAAATTTCAAGGGAAAATGCAAGGGAAAAACTTTGGGGTGCAGGCCCAGTGAGCCACCGAGAGCGATAAGAAGGACAAAAATTAATGGAATTTCTGCCTGTTTTTCAACCTTTTTCCCTCTTCCTTCTCTCTCACTTCACTGCATCCCTCTCCCTTTCTCTAGTCTCTACTCTAACAGTCACGCAGGCCACAAAGGGTTAATGCCTTTAGCTGTGGGATTTGTGAGCTAAACTTGTTACAAGAAATTGTTTTTAATTATTTAAAATCCAAGTTTAAGGGTATTTTTAAATAATAACTAGAGTAGCATTAATATTTTATTATTATCTTGAGTTTTAGCTATTTTTAAAAGCCTTTTATGAATTTTTTAAATGTGTAAAAGGTTTTAAAAACAATTTCTAGGCATTTAGAAATTTTGAATATTTATTTAAAAGAGTTTATAATAATTTTTAGGTATTTCTAAATATTCTATCTTTTTGTTTTATGATTTTTAAGTATTCTAAAATCTTTAATCTTAACTTAAATCCTGATTTACTGCGTTAAAAATATTTTAAATTTATTTCTTAGGATTTTACACATTCACTTTGCTTTATTTTAATATAATTCCCTTGCTAAAATTTCTATTTAAATAATTCCAACTATATCCCATAAATTAGAGTTCATTTTCCCTACACTTTCCTTGAAGCCCTGAAAATATTTTCGCATCTTGTTCGATTTAACAGCAGGGCATGCCGAGAGTTTCCTTGCTGCTAACCACTTGATTCCTTTGCCTGCTTGGCCTTTTCTTGGGCTCCTTGGCAGGACCACCTCCTGCTCTCCGAATTTCCCAGGAGATGGGATGTGGATGCAGCTGCAGCGGCGGCATTGGGTGGAAATGGTAGGTTTTCCTTTCGGCTGCTTCCTTGGGCTGCTTTTCAGTTCAGTTTGTTTTTACGACGGTCTTGGCGCAAAAAACAACACACACAAAAAAAAAAAAATGGCAGGAGAAAAAAAGGGGGAAAGGGGGAAGAAGTATAAACGCAGTCAGGTGGGTGCAGAGCGGAGGGTGGGGGGCCAGGGACAAACATCGTTTTTGGCTCCTGACTCCATCAGCGTCAGGCTTCTACGACGACGCTTGTTGGATGTACGTGTCCTGGCAGCTGCTGGCTGCAGTTTTCCTCCCTCTAACCCCCCTCCCCTTCCCACTGCCCTGGTTTCGATTTTCTTCCTCCTGCTCCCCCCCTTTACCACCCACCCTCCCTTGATAATATCAAATTTTTGTTGTACTTTTTCTTTTTTGGCCATCGTTTACGTCGGCAATTTTGCAGTTGATTGCAATTTTTCGAGGGCTGCGCCATTTTCTTAGTTTTTTTCCCTACATTTCTCTCTATTTTCCTCTAGTTTTTCCTTTTTTTTATTGTCCTTTTTTTTGAAGTTGTTTTTTTGCCTTGTTTTTGTATTCAGCTACGTTTTTCCTGGCGCCCGTTCTTAGCTTTGGCCGCTTTTCCGGTCCTCCCACCGCCTACGTGACATTGCGTATACGTCCAGTGCGCCTACAGCTCCGGCAGCTCCTTTCCCCAGCAAAAAGTTTTAGCTTCGGAAACTGAGAAAAACTAAGCTTAAAAATAATTTTTTTATTAATTATAAAATATAAATATTATAAATATTTATAAAATCATTTTTTATAAATTTAATATTTCGATTTTTCATTTTTATTATTTTTCCAACTTTCAAACTTAATTTTTTTCTCAGTATAAGAAGTGGGTGAAGGAGGTAGGGGGTTAAGGAGTAGTATCTGTGGGGTTGGCCTGGGCAGACTAACATTATTTTCAATTAGGACGCCGCGGCAAACATAGTTTATCATCAAGTTGACGCGACGCTGTCAGTGCTTATAAATAATCGACTTGGAGCGGCCATTTTGGCCAAGTCCTGGCACGGGCCACGCCCTCCCCCCCCCAAACCCCCCCTCCCTTTACACACACACACACACCATAAATTTTGGATGCAATCTACAACAAAAAAGACGCTGAAGCAAAGCCATGAGGCGAAAGACAAACTCAGACTAAGGCACATGAAAATAACACTAAAAAACCAACAAAAAATTGCTAAAAAATGTGTAAAAAAATTTTAAAAATAAAAATAAGCACAAAAAACAATGTGTGTGTGTGTGTGTCACGCCCCCTTTGCCGCACGCCCACTGCGTGTTGGCTGGCGAACTAAAACTTTTTCGCCATGTCACGTCATTCGCTGGGCTTGGCTTTGCCATTTTCTTTGGCTTTTGGCCGTCCACCAGCCCACCCTCCTGCACTCTGAAAAATATTTATTTTAATATCTCGAAACATTTTAAAATCAGATAGGAAGCTTATTACTCAAAAGACTGGATTTTAGGCTGTAGAAAAACATGGCTAAATGTATGTTAATCTTAATTGGGGTTCTAAACAATTAAATTCAATTATTAAGGTATTTAACTTATACTTAAAACTAAAGCTAAGCTTGAATTTTGAGCTTATTTTGTATTATTTATAACTATTTAACACTGGGAAAATATTAAAAAAAGATTAATTCAAGATTTACTCATCACATTTCACTTTAATATTTTTGTAAAATTTGTTCATTATTTTTTTTATATTTTTTTTCATATTTTTTTTCATAATTGATTTATAATTTTTTTATTATAAGCTTATTATCATTATTTTATTCTTTCTTTATAATTTATTTTATTATTTATTTATAATTTATTGTATTATTTATTTATAATATATTTTATTATTTACTTATTATTATTTTATTAAGTATTTTCATAGTTTATCTTAAATATTATTATAAATTGATCTTTCCTTTTATGTTTCTCTCAGTGTCTCTGATCCTGGCACTGCTCCTTTTTTTTGGCACATTTACGTCCCAGAGAGAGAAAGAGAGCGGGGGAGAAAGGAGGAGTAAGGAAGACCGAGTGAGCAGCGGGAGAAGGACATTTGTCACGTGATGGATTGCAATGGGAGTGACATTTTTATTTCACTGATGGACGACAGCGCACGAAATGAAGCGCGGAATGAGCGTGGGTGGTGGATGGTGGGTGGCGTTGATATGGGTGGTGCAATTGGGGGCGGGGGTCACAGGCAGTTGGCCAAGTCAAAAGCTGGAAGCTGAAAGCTGAAAAGTTAGAAAACGGGAGATTTGTTACATAGTTGAATATTATACAGATTATATATATTATTAGTTATGTTATTATATTTAAATATTATTACTATATATTATTTTGTTTTTAGTCAATTTTATTTATATTATTTTATGTTAAAGCCTTGAACTATATTTAAGAATATGCATATATTTTTAACCCTCTATTTAATATATTTAAATCTTTATTTTATAGTTAATTTTAAGGATGAAAAGGTTATTAAATTTTTATGACATTGTTTTAATTATTTATTTGTACCATCATCTTCAAATATAATTTTTATTAATATATTGTAGCTAGCATTAATTCTTAATCAACAAATAAAAAAAAACACTTAAATATAATACTTAAAGCCTATTAAAAACCCTATAGATTTCTTCATTGAATATATACACGTTTTCCACAAAAATCAAACGATTAAGGACCCAGGACTAGTTCATTAAATGCGCTGGTTAGTTGCAATGAAAAATAAAATATATAAAAATACATACATATATGATTATATATATATATATAAATACTAAAGAATAAAGACTAAAGGGTGGTCTAAGCTGGAAGCTGGGGCAACTGTAACAGTTGCACTGCAATTGTCATCCAAAATGATGACAGAGAATGTCGACTGGAGGGAGAGGAAGGAGAGGGGGTAAACCAGAGTCAGCTGCCAGCGGCTGTTTGCCAAAATGAAAGGGGGATTCCCCACCTCTACCTCTTTCCCTTACCCCTTTATCTCCCTTTTTTTTGTTTCTCTTTTACCAATTTTCATTTCGCAATTGGGCTGGGCAAATTGTTAGGAAATATTTAAATTGTAGACTGCCAAAGGACGAACAAAAAAGAAAGGCAGCACAGACACACACAATTGAATGGGACAGGACCTGGAACAGGACAAATCGAAAATGAAGCGAAATGAGAGGCTTTTTGTTTTTTTTTGAGGCTCAATTGAAGTCATTACTTGGGCAGGATAGTGTTTAAAGCATAAAAAAAATAAGTATACGACAGGAGGAACCGGATTTCTAACACAAAAGATGCCTCGGATAAGAGCTGCTTATTTTTGTTGGATTTTTTATTAATTACTTTTAGAAAAACTGAAGCTAAACAACAACTTAAAGCTCTTTTTGGACTGCCTTAATTGTAATATATATATTTAAATATAAATATATATTTTCAAGATACATTTTCTAACAAAAAAGATAAAAGCTAAGGCTTCGGACTTCGAGAACCGAAGATTGCAGGTACGCGTAAGATTTTTCTTAAATAAAATATCACAAAAAATGCTACATTAAATCCCACATAATTCTTAATATTATTATTGAATTATTTCTTAGGTTTTTCTTTACACAAAAATCAAACTTAAACATATCCAATTATAAGCTTAATATCTCCCTTCCCCTACTACCTGTTATCCCCTAAGTTAATCCTTTAAAACTACCCAAACTTCTTTATAATTCCTAATCCCCCTCCTTAGATATGTGATGTGACTTACTTAAAGTTCAGAATCATCATTGAAGTGGCACATTAACCGCTCAGCTCAAGGGGTTAAGCGTGTCTTGAAAGTATCTATTGCATCCGCATCGGCATCCCGTATCTTTCGCTCTCGTATTTGTATCTGCCAGCGGTGACTGCATTTCCGTGGAAAGCGAAAGTGTTCCACAGAATAAGCAGCTGGGAACCGCAGACAAGTGGAATATAAATTTTATTATTCCTGTTTCTACACACACACACACATATATATAAATATATATATATATTGTGAGAGAGAGCGAGAGATATGGCGGAGTATCCTTAGCTGCCACAGCGTTTTACCTACATTTTATTTGATTTCATTATGTTAAAAAGTTGTTCAAGAGTGAATCAAAAGGGGAGGTCTGAGTGGTAAGGCTGGAGGTCCTGGGGGGTACGTAGAGGGGCAAGGTTGCTTGGGAAAAGTCCTTGTTCTTCTTTCTCCGCTTGCTGCTGGTTGCTGTTGCTGTTTCCAGGAAGAGCAGACAGCGCGCAGACAAACCCAAGGACGTTGGCTTAGTGGGTGGTAAGCTGGCTGGGTGGGGGGTACAAATGAGACATCCACACACACACATACAGAGAGATAGAGCGAGTCACAGGATGCTGCTCTAGCAGTCGACAGCATTTTATTATCCTTATTTAAGTTTGAAACTTATTGCAAAGTGGGAAACTGGAAAACTCCAACTATCTATCTCTATCTCTTTCCCTTTCTATCTCTCTATCTCCCTTGCACTCACTGCCGCTGTTGCTGGTTGGCACTAAAAATATGGAAAACTTTGCAGACAACGCCAGACAAGCCAACAACAACAACAACAATAACAACAGCAGAAGCAGCAGCAGGAAAAAGAGGAAAATTCCGGGAAAAGTCAGGGAGAAAGGGGTGCTCAGAGGTAGAGGGTAAGAGAAGGTTAAGAGGGGGGGCAGGGGGAGGGAGCTGGTGCGGTGAGAGAAAGGCTTAAGTGCAAGCAGGAAAATGGCCAAGGACGTTGCTCAAGTTGCTCGCGAAAACATCTGCGACGTCGCTTTGCCACAGTGAGGCCAGGTTTATCGATAAATTATCGAAAAAATGGAGTAGAAAAATTGCATTCTAATTCAAAATAAATTGGAAAATCTATTTTATAAATTTCAAAATGTAAAATTTAATTAATTTACAAATAAAAAATAATTAAAAACATTATTTCGAACTTAATCGATAAATTATGGTGGGAAACTCCAAGAAAAATGGGAAGAAATCGAAAAATATTTGAATATAATCAAAATTAAATAAATGTATTAAGCAAATAAAATGTATTACAATTATTTTAAGCAACCAATTAATTTCTTGTAAATTATATAAGTTCTCCCTCAAAAGTACAATAAAATTTTACCTAGAACAGTCGAATAATAAAAATTTAGATAAATTCTTAAATTGGAATTAATTTTACAAAATTTAAAATCATTTCCCTCCCCAAAAAATAGATCTCTTTAACCACTGTTCAATATCTGGCAATGCACTGGCATTCAAATAAAAAAGAGTTATATACACACTCAGACTCCAGACCGAGTGCATGCTTTATACTATATATATAACCCCTTTATATACATACATATAAATGTTTGCACATAAGTATCTATGTGTTCCGGGGCAAGTCTGCTCTGTGGCAGAGGAAAAGCTGGAGGAAATGGAATGCATTGTGGCCGCCGCATTTGGGGCAAATAGTTTTTGCTCCAGTTTGAACTTTAAGACAAAGTTTTCCCCATCCCCCCCTCATGCACTCGGTGAATTTTTCACAACTTTAACCGAAGGTCGTTGTGCTGGTTAAAAAGTTTTCGGGCCAAGTTCAACGATATATAAAGTTTATATAAATATTTGCAGAGAGGTTGCCTTTTTTCAAGGTTGGCTTAAAGCGATCGCGGAGCACAAGGCCACAGTTGAGACTCAGCTCATAACTTTGCCACAATTTAAGAAGCCAAGAACAGAGCCAGGCTTTGACTGTCAATGTCCAAAGTACACATCAATGATTGGGAAGTAAAACGATGGATTTTAAATTTAATTTCGATCTCAAAAATATAATCTCTTATTAGGAACTTGTATAAATTGAGATATTATTTTTGCAATTATTTTAAATTAATTTAAAATATATATCGGTTATTGTTTTATAAAGTATAAATCCGAAAATTTCCAGTGTAAAACCTGCAACAATTGTGACATTTTGCGGCAGGTTAGTCCTTCCATTTCCACTTCCATCTCCGATCTCCGGGTTTGGGGCACAGCAATTGCCGATGAACAGCAGCAGCCTCAAATAGAGGAAGATAAAAATTGCAGCAAAGTGCAGCATCGGTGGTAGTCAAAGCAGCCAAAGAAGTACAGTGAATTCTTTTTAAAAAAATCTTAAAAAATGCACGAGGATCTAAAGGAATATTAATAAAAATAATAATAATAAAATCAGGGATGCCAAACATTAAAAACTAAGCAAAAAAAATTAAGTAAATTAAATTCAGAAATAAGAAAGTTACTCACATAATATTTAGAGGTTCATTCTTAGCCAGTGACTACTGTGCTTAACGAAACCAGCAGCAACTGTTGAGTGAAATGCTTTGGCATTGCGTGTGGATGTTGGTGTTGTTTTTGTTGTTGTTGTTGTTGTCGTTTGGGGGTAATTGGCGTGCGGTCGCCATAGAGAAAGAAGCTGAAAGAAGCCACCACACAGATGATGTCGTAAAAGACCAAGAAATAGTCAAAGGGAGTGAGGAAGGAGGCTAACACAAACGCGTTAGCAATGCAATTTATGTGCGTTTAGACGCATATTTTGCCAATTAAATATTGCGATAAAGCATGCAGCCTATACAGAAAACCAAACGCACACAAAAGATGCACTGAAATAAGGATTTTAAAGGTGTTTTTTTGTATATTAAATGAGGTGAATGGGAATTAGAAACTAAAAGAAATCAAATATAACTCTTTAATAAAATGTAAAAGAAATGTTTCATCTTTTATCAGTCTCCCGGATAAAATATTATCTGAATCGATTCTCTATATATTTTTATATTAACCTATACATTTTTATATTTATTTAATAATTTCTATATTTTGTATTCATTTTCATTTTTTCTATATTTATTTCGTATTAATTTTTATTTTTTCTATATATATTTTTATATTTATTTCTAAAAATCTAATAAATCTAAATAATTAAGCTCAAAAGAGACTGTAAATTCTCCTAAAAGTCCCTCATAATTGCCTCCCCCAATTGTTGCCCATTTTCGCCAAGTGTAGCCTTGCTCATCCATGTACTTGGGATTTTTAAACTGGCGCGCAGGCGCAGCAGCGGCTAACTGATAAATGCCGCTGATAGCGTCGCTGACGTTGGCAATTTGGTTGAAATTTATTTGGAGCCCGAAGACGTCGCCACGTTTGTTGTTTCCTAGTTTTGCTGGCCAGGCTTAAAGCCTGTTGGCCTGTCGACTTGTCCGCTGGTTGGTGGTCGGTTGTCTTTACTGTGTTTGTTGTTGTTGTTGTTGCTGTTCTTACCTGCGGTTGTTACCCGCGGTTGTTGCCATTGCGCAACGCACTTTGTGCGTTTGCAAATTGACATCTTTCAATTAAAACGAGCAGCAGAATCGCGGCGAGTGGCGAGTTTTTCCTTATTTTATTTTGTTTTCTTTTATTTTGTGGCTCTTTTTTTGGTCAGGCACGCACATCGATGTCCGCATTGCAGTCAACATTTTGGCTCAGCTCAGGCTTCATTGTCAGAATTCTCAATTGTGTCTGTCTGTCTGTCAAATGGCGCAATTTGGCAATAAAAAAAAATGAGAAAAATGAAGCACTTGAGGCATAGAGATTGTTGAAGAAACAGGTTGTTTTCATTAAGAAAAATATTTTTTTTTATTTAAAATATCAGTAAATTTAATAAATAATAAATTATGATTAAAAATATGGTAAAAATATATTTTTTGGTTAATAAAAATATATTTAACACTAAAAATCTTTGCAATAAAATTATTAAAATATTATACGAGGATCATTTAATTATGAAAATAAAATTCCAATTAGAAAGAATAAAAGGTACCTTGATTCTAATTTTTTTCTCAATTAAATAATTATTTTTAAAGTATATTCTTTCATAAAGAAAATCGTTTTACGCTCAATCAAGGGGTAATTTTTTGTCATTTCTGATTTAACAGGTGATCATGGGCAACATGTTGCTGCAACATACACTAGTTGCTTGAAAAAATTCGAAACAAATACAAAATTCGAATAAAAAAATATGCTACCACTCGATATTCAAATCTTTGACACAAGTTGCAGCTACTCAAAGTCATAGTCGCCGTTGAAATGTTGCACATTTTGATGTTTGATATGCGCATTTGGGCAAAAACACGTCAAGCTGACCAAAATAGTTGGAAAATTGAAAAACAAAAAATAAAAATGAAAACAACAACAACATTTAGAGTTCATAAATGGCCATAACAATTCCCTGGCATATGCAAAAACAAGTCAGTGGCCGTTGTCGCAGCTTTTATTGACTTTGACAACTCTTAAAAAGTGGAAATTCCTGCAATTGGAAACAGAAACGGTTTTGTCTCAAGCAATTACGTAATTAAGTGAATATATTTTATAGATGTATATTTATAAAAATATAGTCAAGTCTAAAGAGTTATTATTTAATTGGTTTTTAAGCATATACCGTATAAAGTTTAAAGTTTTAAGGTTTAAACAGGAAGTTCCTTTAAATTAATGGAAAAATAAATAACACAATAAATAAATATACAAATAATTCAGCTTAAAGTTTATATAAATATTTTTTAAATGTCCAAAAAATATAGTTAAAAACCAAAAACTATAATAGAACCTATCTTAAGGGCTTAGGAATCCCTATAAAAAACCCAAGTCTGATTCTAGATCCCATCCCAAGACCCTATCATTTGGCTATTAAAAATGTTCTTTTCATAATTAGAATGTAATCGCAGCCGCTTAAAAAACAAGAAGAAAAAAGAGACTCACAACTCCCAACTACAAATCCAATTAAATGCATGAAAACGAAAATGCCGACACTGAGAGGGGGGGAAAATATGAAAATTAACCGCGGGAGGAGGAGGAGAGAGCCCGCAATGACGATTTGCGTATAATCCGTGGCGCAGAATATTATGCAAAAAAAAAAAAAAAAAAAAAACTCTGGCTTCTTCTGGCTTCTTCTATTTATCATAATTGAGGTTGGGCAATTAAAAAAGGGTACAGGGAGTGAGGGTCGGCACATAATCCAAATCGAAAGCGTTCCACGGCCATATTGGTTGGTATTTTAATGGATTCCTTAGCCAGGTTCTTGTCTTGTTCCGGTTTTTTTTCTGGTTGTTTTAAGTAAATAATTCAATTTATTTTCCCTCCGAAATGAAATGAAATTAAAAATGCATTTTGGGCGATCCAGGCGAGCAAATGAATTAAGCCATCATCCAGTCGCCGTTGCCGTCGTCACGCAGAAGTTGCAATGGCCAAAAACGTGTTGAAAGCCATGTGTGGCCCCTGTTTCCTATACGTATATAGCCTCCTGTATACCCCTCCTATAGCCCCCCTCTCATATATTCCTATACCTTAACCCCTGGACACACCTTGGCGTGTCAGTTTCACGTGCAGTGGCAAAAGGTAATTCATCTTGTTCTCATAGCCCCCAGTCCCTTCATCTTTTTTCTCTCAATTTTGTTTTTTATTTTCTCCTCTTTTTTTGAGTCTCCTGATGTTTGGAGTTTGAGAATCTTCTTCTGGTTAATTAAATGGTCGGGGCGAGGCTTTTTAATGCCTCTGAAATTTCATAAAAAAAAGTGATGAGCAACAGGAGGACTTCACTTTCAGTACATTTTTAGGAAAAAAAAAAATATACAAAATAAAATAAAAGCGAATTGATACAATTATAAATATAAATTAAATAAACAAAAATAAGGAGATTGAAAGCCAAATTTAGGCTCAAGGAACTCTATAAATTTTGATTAAAGAGAAATGATAATTAATGAGAAATGAAAGCTAAAAATCTAAACTACAAGTTTATATAAATATAAATTAATAACAAAAAAAATAAAAAATTTTAATATAATCCCAAATTCTCTAAAAATGTAATCAAAAAGACAACAAAAAAGGCAATTAATCAAAAGATTCATCATGTAAACCTCGAAGAGCTGTCCCCCCCTCCGGAAGAGTGTCTTCTGGCCAATTGAAATTGGGTTTCTTCTATCCTGGCAGCTCAAATGTAATTACACTTTACTAAATCAAAGTCCTGCCCCCGCCCCCCGCCAAACGAGTTGACAATCAAAAAAAAAAAAGAAAAAGAAAATTGCAGGAGAAACAGGAAAGAAGCCAAAGATCAATGGTGCAAATGCCGCCGATTACGATGTGGTTCCTATAGGTGCGATCGGATCCCCCGAAACTAGTGGCAACGTCAACTGCCACAAGGAAATTGCAACTGGCAAGGAGCGAGCAGCAAGCAAGCAAGCGAGCTTGCAACGTGCAGCAGCAAATTAAAAGAGCAGCGGCATTGGGTAGCTGGCATATTGAAATAAGATCAATATCGCTGTGAGCAGCGCGTAGTTGCGTTTAAAAATATAACTACGATTGTTGCTGCAGCAGCGGCAGCAGCAACTTGCAACAACTGTCAAACAAGCAACAAGACATATTGCGGGCGCGGTGGCAGGCAGCAGCAGAACTTGGCCCTCGAGACTCATTTACAACTGACCGAATGAGTAGCTCTCCAGAGTGCCCCCGAGTATCTCACAGATACCGAGTATCTAAATATCCAAGTATCAATGTGTGTGTGCGTGTCCAACACTTTGCGCCAAATCGATTGTCCTGCCTCGAACAGATGTTGAGCATGGGATCTCCTCGAAGGTGTTCCTTCCGCCCATTGCAACAGTGTTGGCCAAATAATGTTGGCTTTAAAGAGGGAAAAGGGTAGAAAGAGGAATGAAAAAATATTCGAAAAAATATTAAATTAAATTCAGATTTTAATTATTTATTATTCTTTTTATAGAAAAATATAAAAATAAAGGTTTAATATTTGGTTTATATATAATTTAATATAATACTTTAATAAATTTTAGATTTTAAATATTTATTAATTTTTTTTAATGTTATCTTATGTTTTATTTATATCAAAATTTATTAAACTTAATTCTAGAAAGAGCCAGAGAGCGATATATATAGAGTTCTTTTGATAAATAATTCGACATTTTTAAGGGTCTAAAAACTAAGCTTAGTTTCTCTAAAAATTTTTTAGAGGATCAGTAACTTATTTTCCCAAGAAAACAATATTAAAAAACCCTTTTTTCTGTAGTTAGATATATATTTTAATATATATTCAAATTAATATACCAAAATTTAGCTCGAAAATCTAGCTAAAAATCTTGCTCACCGTCTCAAGTCTGCCTGACTTTTCTTATATATTTTTGTTGTCCTCTTTTTTTTTGACTTGTATTGGCTGAGCTTCTGTTTGGGTTTTTTTTTGTTTTTATTTTTTGTTGTGGTTGTTTTTTTGTTGTTGTTTTTTTTAAGCTCTTCAGAGGCACCGCCGCCAACGCTGCCTACCATAAAAACAATTGCTCCTGTTGTTGCTGTTGTTGGTACGCAATTTAAATGGAATTTCTGCTACTGGGCCCAGGGAAACACTGATCGCCATAAATAATCGCGCAGTGGCTGGCTGCTGCTGCAAGACTGCCGGTGGAAAGCAGCATCAATGTTGGCGGTGTCGCAGCAACACGAGTAGCAGCAGCAGCAGCAGCAGGAGCAGCATGCAACAACACCAGCAACTCTCAGGCAGCAACAATAGTTGCTACAGGAGCAGCAGCCACACCAACAATACCAACAACAACAACAACAGCAGCAGCAGCCGCCGCAGCAGCAGCAGTTGCAACTGCAACGGCAACCGCATCTCAGATCGCGCGATAAGGTAATTGGACTATTATGTCAAAAAGTATTTGGCGTTTAAGAAATATGGCCTGGCATTTGACATTTCGGCAGCCAAGAAGCCAGTAGTCGGTTGTGTCTCCCTCCCTCCCCCCTCGATATATCCATATAGTGTATACCCCTCTCTACCTATGTGTGTGTATGCAATTGCCACAGAAAACAAAAGGTGCACATTAAAAAAATGGCTCGATATCGAGATTGCATTGATCGAGGCCACTTTAGAGGGTTAATGGGAGTGGGAGGAGGGGAGGGAGAGGTTGAGAGAGAGGAGCGAAGGCAACGCATTGTCACCAGGTAACCAGAGTGTTAAGGGGACTCGAAATGATCAAAGCCAATGTGCGTGGTCATGTAATTGATTACGCCGCGAAGCCAAGATCTTTGAGGGAATCCCTCCCCCCGAGATACCCGAGATCCCCAAGATCGTTGAGAAGATCTCCAATATCACTTGTGAATGTTGAATGGGAATCGGAACTGGCGAATGGACATGGAAATTGGAGGAGACAACAAATAAAAAAAAAGGAGCAGCTTTTGCAATCCGTTTGGGCTTTCAAGATTAATCATGGAATCTGCACAAGGCACAAGGATGATCAATGGAGTGCGATTGTTTCGGCTTCTAATCGGATTAAGGATTAAGGATTACTGGTTTCACCTGAGAATTAAAAGAAAAAAGATTAAAGCATTAATAGTAAAAAAACAACAGAAAATACTTTAATAATAATACTAATAATATCAATAATGTAGTAAAAATAATAATCTAGTTATATTTACAACAAAAATAATCAAGTAATATCAATAAAATTCATCACAAATCATTCATTTTATAATTAAGAAATTTTAAAATCTTAAAAAATAAAATTACACAGATTTTTCTACTTAAAAACTTTTGCTGAATAACTTTAAACACATTTTAAAGGCTTTTAAAAATCATAAGAATTCGGTAGAACCCCAAAATAAAAGGAAACTATAAGAAAAAAAAATATATAAACTATGTTTCATGTATTTAATTATTCCTAAAAAGGATAAAAGAGACATATAACGCCCTACAGGAAACATATCCTTCATCAACTTGACACCTTCAGGATTAATACCACAAAATGGAACTCTAGGAATTCCAGCCACCTAAAGTTGGACTTGGACTTGGAACTGGAATTGGTAGTCCGACAAACTAGTTACACCAATAACCATAACAATAACAAATTAGCATCGCATGCTCCCCAACGATTAATTTGGCCTTTACTATATGCTGGCTTTTGGGGGCCCGCGAGACGTTGTTTTTTACGAGCATTGTTTGTAGCTCATTAAGGAAATTTTGCGCGCTTCAACGACGACTAACGCCATGCCGACAAAGGGGAAAGAAAATAGTACTCGCAAAAAAAAATATATAAAAAAAAATTAAATACAGAATGGGGAGCGGATTTCTTGTGTAGGCATAATTTGAGGCCAAAATCGCACAGTTTATGCAAATCGCAAAAATTACGAATCGTTGGAAAAAGGCATTTTGGCATGCGAGTGTTATTATTTTTTTGTTTTTTTTTTTATATATTTTTTCTTGTAATATATTTTTCCTTATTCAACAAGTGGATTAATAAAGCCTCATTTATTACCTTTTTTGATACCAAAATTGACGTCATTGGTCTCTGCAATTGGAGCAGACGTTTTCAATTTTCGCAATTTGTTTTTTGGTTTAATTTTTTTTTGCTTTGCATTTTCCCACTCCATCTGACACGTTGCACTTTTCACTGGAAAATTGGTCCGAGTTGGATTCTGTTCGGCGTTTGTGAGTTCTCAGCAATCTTTTGTGTAATTGGAGGCGGAATCTTGGCCGGCCACAAAACGCTTTGAACTCGCCCATTTGGCCATTTGGCAGTTGGCGTGGGAAATGCGAACGCCTTGAACGAGTAACAGTAGTCGAAAATAGTGAAAAACTAAGAGGAAAAATTATTTTAAAATTTTTTTAAAAAATATTAATAATCCAGTGCTTTGAGAACTTTTAAAGTTGATCCAAAACAAAAAGAAAACCCACTTAAAAATTATTTAAGCCTTTATTTATTGTTTCTGTTATTAAAATTTAGATTTATAATTTTTTTAAAATTAAATGATTCACAAAAACTATATTTTTCTGTAAAAAGAAAAAAAGTATGGTTTTTATGGGGAGTTTGGAGTTAAGACTTAAGATTTTTTAGTTTTAAGCTTAATTTATATTTCTTTAACCTTTTTTCCACAGTGCACACACACTGTGCTTAGGCTGCTGAATGAAATGCAATAAATTTCAGCCGAATTGGTACTCTTCTCGACCCCTTTTCTTCTGACTTTTTGCCTTCCTTTTTTTTTCAAAAACTCTCTAACACCCGCCAAATGCTGCAACTGGCATTCAGCTTCTGCACCGATCCGAGTGCGGCTTGAGCTAAAGCTAAAGCTGACTCTGAGTCTGACTCTGATCTGAGCATGTGGCAGCTGCGCATTTGCATCAACTCTACTCTGCCCTCCACTCCAAAGTCGGTTCCCCTTTTTCGCCGGGTTTATCTGCCCCGGGATTAAGGCCAGGCAGCAGCCAGCCGGCCCAGCTGCGTTTTTATTTTTTGTCCAAATACTCTAAAATCCAAGGAGTATGTTTAATTTCATACGAAACTTATTTATTTAATTTATTATATATATTAATTAATATTTTGATTTATTATTTCAGACATTTTAAATATATATAAAATTACAAAAATTAATAAGAAATTGTTTATGTGCTTAATTTTAGATATTCTTTAACTTAAGTATTTATCAGGAATTTTGTAGGATTGTTAACACAGATTTGGAGTTAAAACAGAACTTTAAGAGATTTGTTTTATTAGGATATATTTTATTTAGTATTTTTTTATACCATTTTTAGGTTTTTTTCATTAAATATTTAAATAAATTTCATATTTTTAATACAAATATTTTTTTAGGGTATTTTAAGCTTCGTATAAGTAAGCTCTTTTCGCTTTGCCTTTGGTTAGTGCCTCATGCAACGTGAGCTGCAAGCCACACACTCCATAATTTGCCTGCTGTTCCGCTGCCTTGTTGTTGTTGCAGCTAGTTATGGTTGTTGTTATTGTTGTTGCTGTTGGTGTCCCAGTGTCTGGTCTTGTGTGTGTGTGTGTGTGTGTGTGTTGTTGTGACTCCTTCGTTCGCATTTCATTCGCGCTTATCTCGCACTCGGCTCGTTTTCATGTCTTTATTTATAATTTTATTGATAAAATTGACATTAATCGCACGTTTAAGATGATTTTTATCGCCTCGCGTGCAAATTGCTTACAATTTTTCTTCACTCTCGTAACCCGATGCCGAAACCGAAACATTTCATGTAAACTCTCCTTCATTTCCAGTTTTTAAATTGTGTTTTATTGCCATCTCGTTGTCGGTTTTGGTGTCGGTTTTGGCGTTAAGGTGCGAGCAATTATTTGATATGACAGGTCCAGTCACAAGCCGAAAAAAAAAAATTATATAAAAAAATACCGGAGAAAACAACCTGTCAAGTTTTAAGAGATAGATGCCTGAAGGGCCTCAAAGGGACACTAATTGACCCAAATAGGGCGACAAACAGGGCTTAAATGAAATATATAAAATATTTTGTGATCATAATTATAAAGTTGTAAAAGGGTGGAAGTTGGCAGGAAAGGTTTTACACATATTTTATATAAAGTTGGGTTAGAGATGCATATATTTTATTTTTAATGTTTTTTCTTTAGTTTTTCATATGAATTGCCCTTGAAAATTTTTATTTAAATTTTTAATACAATTTTTATATAAAATTCCTTTTACATTTTCCTCTAAATTATCATTTTCTTTGGAAATTTCCTTTAAATAACCATTTTTTATTAAAGTTATATTTAAATTATTAAAATTTATATTAAAAATTACAATTAAATTTGAATTTAATCATTCCTTTAATTTCCATTCAAATTTAATTATAAAATTCCACATAAATTTCATTTTAAGTTTCTATTTGAATTCCCATTTAAATTACGCCTTCAATTTCCCCATTAAATTTCCTTTATAAATAATAAATTCCCAACAAAATAACCAAGTTATCTCCCGATTGAAAAATATTTCCTACGAACTCTTCCTGTTATTTCTCGTTATCATTTCCGCAGTCCAACTATGAGCCCAAATAACTCTCTCAGCCATAAATATGAGGCCAGCAGAGTAGAAAAAAAAAGAAATAATAAAATATATAAGCGGAGATGGGGAGAGAGGCAAATTTATGATTTTATTTGGCTTCCTTTCGGCAAAATTTCAATAAAAGAAATAGCTGAGTGGAAAATCAATGCCAGAAATAAATTCCCCACAGCCTTTTCTCTGCATTTTCCTTCTTTCTTTTTTTTTGTCGTCGGTTTGATATATGAAATGCGTTTGTTGCCTCGTTCGCTTCACTTTGGGGCACAGCATTTTCCCACATTAATTTTCCTAATTTCGAAAGCCAACCCACACATATACATTGGAAAATCTGCTGGATTTGGGGGGGGGGGGAGGGCCAGAAGGACGAGCTGAAGAGCTGACTGCATCCCCGCAGGACAGCGCAAAACTATTTATCAATGCTGAAACATTTCAAATACATTCTGCGTTTTTAGAGCAGGAAAAGAGGAGGCGGCAGGAGGGGCAAGATTATGATGGAGATCCCATTGCACCTACTCCCCACCCCTGGCGACACTGAGAGAAAATGCATTGGACTTTGGCAATTTCTAAACTAAATTTTTCCTTATAAAAACCTTTAAATAAATTCTTGAAAATTTTATTTGAATAATTATAATGATTGTAAGAAAATTGATATAATTATTATTTTTCAAATATTTAGTTTCTACGATTTTTTTAGGGTTATGAAATATATTTGTTTTTGGTTGAGTGCATTTTCTTCCCTCTCGCATTCCCTGTCAAATGAAGCGGCAAAAAAGTAGCTGGAAAATGAAATATGCCAGCGACGTCTCCAAGCTCCCCTTACTGTCATCCCTGCCCCCGTCTAACCCCTCCTCCACGTCAGCCTCCTCCTCTGCTGTCCAAGCCACCGGCTGCTAAGACAACTGGCGGCGCATTAAATGACGCTCCAGCGACATCTTACGCAATGGTCGAATAGCCGATAGTTCAGAGGGATAACGCAATTAGGGATGGTTGAATCTATATAATAAAAAATCACAATAAATATAGCAAAAATATTTGAATAATATTAGGGAAATATCACCAAAATATATAAAACAAATAAATTAAACAAAATTTTAATAAAATCACTGCATACTTAAAAGACAAATTTAAATGTTTTAAAACTAAACTCAAAGTTTTACCAAAACATTAAAAATATAATAAAATATTAGGGCATTTATTATTCCTAAAATCGAATTACTTTTACCTCTTTTCTTTTATCTTATAATTGATCCGTAAAGTTTCTGATTTAAAAAGTGAGGATTTTACACATTTTTTAAAAAACTTCAAATATATTTATAAAATTTATATAAGCATTTTCAAGATAGAAAACATTTTGGGTTCTTAATAGAATTTAAATATATCATTTATAATTACTTAATCTAAAAATATGAAGTATACGCAACGTTGGATGCCTAACATCCCTTCAATTCGATATTTAGTGTCACGCTCTCATTTTCCTTGAAACTGGCCCTTTTAGCTTTTCCTCTGTCTCTGTGTGTGTGTGTGTGTAAGTTTCTGCCCACACACAACACATAGAAAATTGCATTTCGCCTGCTGCAAAATATTTCACTTTAGAGGACAAACAGGTCACAGGCTGACTTTTGCACACACACACACACACCCTGCCAGGGCTGCCACCCGCATTTTCCACCATTTCGTATGCAGTTGGCGTATGCACTAAGGAGCGGGGCAGGGGCGTCGAGGGGGGGTTAAAGAAAATCGCAAGAAGTGCGCAGGGGGGAAATGGAAACTTTTTGGCGCGTCTCGGCCAACAAACGCATGCATTTATCCGGGGTGGAAAACTCCCCGAAGCACGTAAATAAATCTTAAAATTGTAAAACCCGCAAAGGCGAATGGGGAGACCCCCCTGGGGGGAGGGGGGGTTGGTATCCAAGGGGGAACTCCCTTTTGGATCTGTCGCCATTTTGCGATGTGTTTTGCCGCCATTGCCGCAGCAAATTACGCAAGGCGCCGCCTGCCCGCCCCCTACTCTCCCCCCCATCAACGGTTCAACTAACGTTTGTCCTTGGCATGTCCTTTGGCGCGCTTTTGTGCATTTAAACCGACAACATGGTGGGTGGGCATTTCGGTGGGGTAGGAGGTTTCCCTGGCAAAAGCTGAGACGACGGCAAAATGCAGTCATTACGGAAAATTGGTTTTGGGGCTAACGCACTTGCACATTTCATGGCTATGATGAGCATCCAGCAGGCAGTTGGGGTTGCCAGGGGGGGAAGGGGAGGGGAAGAAGGGGAAAATGCGGACGGAAAAGCTGGAAAAATGCGTCGTTTCAAAAGTTTACTTCTCGCATATTTTTCTTCAAATTGCATGCGATTTTTACTTGTTTGCCCGCCGACGCCAACTTATTTTTATTTTCGTATTTTTTGTTGTCTTTTTTTTCGCCCCCCCTTTTTGGCAGCGTCGCCTTGTGAGTTTTTCTTTTCGGCAAAAGGATATGATACGTAAAGGATACAGTGAAAAAGGGAAATAAATTAATAAATAAACAGTTGGGGAATTATAAAAAATATATATTTTATTAACAAAATGATTTTTTTTAGGTAACTCTTTCAAAATAAAAGAGTTTTTTAAGATTTCTGTTTGTTTATTTTTGCCAAAAGTTTAATTGGGAATTTGTTTATTATTTTATTTATGATCTTAACCAGTTTGTAGCCAAAACAAGTTTAAAAATTATTAAGCAAAAATAAAAATACAGTTTATTTGATTGATAATTTTATTTATAATTCAAAGAAATTAACATTTTACAAGTGTTTTTTAAGGTACGAGGAGATTAAGGAAAAACATACTGATTTTGGAAATGGAACCGATAGGAAATGATAAAAATAAATTATAAAAACAAGTTTTACAATTTTTATAAAATTATTTTCTTGATAATTGAACAGTTTTTAATATTATTTTCTCTATATTTTATTTTAATAATTTAAATCCCTCCCCAAAAAGGGTTCACTGTATTATTTTCTGGGGGACTCCTGCACCTTGGTTGCTCCTTGCATTTTCCCGCTTTTCACAGCCAAACGACACACGCATCGCATATTTCCAGCGATTTGTTAGTGGATCCCCCTCCCCCCTTGGACCCACCTCCCGGGAAAACCACGCCCTTCCCCTGGGGTAATCGCATGTGGTTTGTCAGTTATCCTCCCCCCCTTTTGGCTCGTGAAGGTAATTTGCTAAGACCCGAAAAAAAGAGGGCAGCCAAAATAGAGGAAAAAAAAGAAGGAGAAGCATAAGATGCGGGAAAACGAAGATAAGATAGGGGGAAAGGCAAGAGAGAAAGAAGATGGGCAGAAGAGGGGAATACAGACTAATGTGGGGCTTACAAGGATAAACTTGTGCGATTGCATCCTTTGCCAGGGGTGCCCACAGCCAGGAATGCCCAGCCATAAATACAAATTAATTGTTATTAATGAAGGTTAGGAGAGGAAAAGGTTAAAAGAGGGAACAGAAGGAGAAAAGCGTATAGAAAAATCAAGGAAATCAGGGAAAGTATTTATATATTTATTTATTTAATATTACTAAGAAAATGATTTATAAAATCAATAAAACCAAGTTGAAAATTCTTTTACTTTAGCAACTAGAAAAAAATACACAAAAATCCCTTTAGTTTCGATTTTTCCTTAAATATTTAATACAGTTTTATTACTAATACTTTTATTCCCACTTTCAAATAATTTCTTTATTGCCCATCAGCATCTAATGAGCAATTATCGATAGCCTTCAGGGAGAGAAGGAACACCACTCGGTATCCCTAATTAAATCAGTTCAAGTTGGCAGCACTTCTTGGATTTTTACCATGTTTTCTCATAATTTTTCCTAACCATTTTCCGAGAGGCATTGGCTACGTTTTTTTTTTCTGTTTTCGGTTTCGCTGCGCTTCTTGGTAACTTGGCTAAATTTCACACTTAAGGGGCCAAAAGGGTAAGGCGAAGCTGGCCCAGCCAGCTATTAAAATGCGATTTGATGGGGAGCCAGGGAACCACCTCTTCCCTATGTCTTTAATACTCTATAAAGGAGAGTATTGACAATTTTATGGGATTTAAAATATATTTACTGAGAAAAAATATGTTTTTTTTTTAATATTTATCAATAAAATGGGGAATAAATACACAAATTATTTGTAAGATGTTTCTATTACTCAAAAATTCATTTAAAATAAAACTTTATCTTATTATAAACATAACAAATTTATTTTATAAGTTAAGAAACATTTTATTACAGTGAAAAATATATTAATAGGAGTTTCTGGTTTTTGAAATATTATTTAAAATAAAATAAAATAGATTTCTAAGCCTTCCAAATGTCTAAATACATCAAAACCTATTTATTTCTTTACCTTTTAGTAATGTTTATATATATTTCTTTTTATACTTAGAGTATATATCCAAGAATAAATCCTTTTCCATACTTGTTTTCGGTTAATTTCTAAACCCACCAGATTGATTTCGCGCGTAAATTTATGCGCACTTTATTGCATTTTGGCGAGAGAACCTTCCTTCTGCGAAACTGCAGAAAATAAAGAAAAACCTAAGACAGCACTTGGTGCATTTTCCCAGTCTCAAAAAAAAAAAAAAACTAAATTTTCCCCGGCACGTCGGCAGCCGGCTAAGAAGATAAGCCTCCTGGATTCAAACTCGGACTTGGGATTGAAGAAGGAGACGGAGACGGAGACTGGGGCCTTTGGGCAGCGTATTTTATTTGGAGCACTTGGCCTACGTTGAAAGGCTAAGGAGGAGGAGGATCCAAAGGGGTTACTGGGTAGGCAGGGGGCACGACTGGCCCCTGCGAAAGGTCAATTGATGGTGCCGGCCGATAGGCTGTAGTTGCTGCAGTTGTTAACTTAAAACGTGTAAACTGCAAGCGGCGAATAAAAAAAAAAAAAAGAAATAACAGCATTAACAACAGCAGCGGCAGTAGATTACTGAGAGAAAGATCATGAAAATAGTTGAGGAGTATTAAAATTATTTAATAATTACTTTAAAATTATAAAAATAACAGAAAACTTGGAAAATTTATACATTTCAACATAAAATAAAATTGTTCAACTAATTAATTAAATAAAAATAACACATTTATATATAGAAACTGTTTTATATATAGTTTTTCTTTAAACTTTAATTCAAATAATTAAAGTAAAAGTATTAACTCACTTTAATTAGAGCTTTAATTTATATATTTTGTAACTTGTGGTGTTGAAATAAATTATTTTTTAATGGATTTTAATAAGCATTAAATTCTTGGTATTCCTAAAAGTCATAATAATAATAATACAAATTTTTAAGCCTTTTAAAAAATGAATATGGTGGCCAACAGAATACTACAAAAATTTAAATCTAACAAATTAACTTTATTTCCTAAATAAAATTTATAATAGAATGTAACAGATAATTTTTGCTATAATATTTAATAGTTTTCTATAATTTATTAATTATTATTTTTCCTATTCTTTTTATTCCAGTGCATATTGTTCACTTGAAGTGTTGATATTTCGCCCAGCATTTTCTCATCGAGTACAACGCGCGCGCCTTCAATTAAGATCATCGGCAAATTGCAGCTAGTTGAAGGTAATTAACTTTTTCTTATGATTTTTTTTAAGGACCTTCTGTTAAGAGAGTGGCAGGCCAAAGCTTATTAAATTAATTTCCAAAATAAATGTAAGCCTTTAAAAACACGAAGCTGTATTTGAAAACCAATGAAATCTTGTAATTATAATTTAAAAATGATTTTCAAAGCATTGAAAAAATAATAAAAAATATTTCCATGTATCTTACATATTTTCTATATTTATATTTAATTATTTTCGCCCTTAAATTTCTCAAGTGCACATTGTTTACTTTATTTATTGCATAGAGAAAACACTCACATCTCCTTCGCTATTCATGTGTGTGTTTTGGGATCCATTTACAGGATATTTTCGCACCTGCAATAGGCACCTGCCAGCTACTAGCTCCTCCCTAAATCCAACTCCCACCCACTATGAACGAAAATACCAATCCCAGGATCCGTGTTTCTTGTAACATAGGAAAATGCCAGTCCTTCATCGGGACAACATGGATAAAATAAATATTAAACGGCCTTCCTGTGCGCCTTGTTTTCGTTTTGTGTGTGTGAAATACACACACACACATATATGTATATGCATATGTAGATACATATATGTATATTGCCATATCCCCGTATATCCTGCACATCCTGTGTACCCAAATTGCAACCACAACAACAACAAACAAACAAACAATGACGGGGGCTAGGGGGACAGGGGGAGGGCGGTCGACTGGCGGGGGGTTCGCCTTAAAAGTCAAAAGTAAAAACAAGTCAATTTACGTCAAGCACTTTTGCTATAAAGGATATTAGAGCAGAAATACAACAACGACATGCCAACATTTCCGACATGTAGGCGTCGACTGCCGGCGCCGTTAGAAGCACGTGGTGCCCTGATGGTCTGGCCAGGACATGATGAAGGAAAGGGGGAAGGGGGGGAGGAGTCCTGTCCCCACACACACACCTCCCCTATAGCCAGTGCTGTCAATTTGTCCTTTTTCCCTAACACTTTTCATTATTTTTTGGGGATCCCCAGAGAGGCTATAGCAAGGAAACGAGAAGAAATCTTGTAGAACTTGTGTAGAATATGTCCTGTTCAAGAGCTTAGATAGTCTCTTTTTTTTATTTTTAGAATTTTAAACTAAGGAGATTCTGAAAATTTGGTAGAAAACTCAAGAGCAGAAAAATGTCAAATAGATTGAGTAAACTTTTACCAAAATAAACAACAAAATTAGAATAGGAATAGAAATAGAAATTCTGATTAATTTAGATTAATGTTAGAAACAGGTTTGAAAAATATAATTAATTAAGAATTTTTTTAATAACTTAAAGTATATAATTAAAGTTGATAATTGTTGATAATTTTCATCTTTAGAGAACATGCAAATACAATTTCAAAGTCATATAAGTCTCACAGAATGTTAAATTAAATTAAATAATTAATTAGTTTTTGTACAAATTGTACAAATATTTGGTTAATATACTTTATGGATTATTCCCAATTATATAAGATATATTTATTCTTTTTTTTTCAATATTTCCTCGCCTTTCCTCTTTGTCAACACTGATGGGTGGGGTTTTCCCTCCGATTCCGAATGCAACTGCCATTTGCTTCGAGGTGACCATTTTGGGGGTGGCGGGGCTATGGGAATGCGAATGTCAGAACAGCCCAAAAAGGGGGAGCGCGGGGTGAATGGAGAATAGAGACGGGAATGAGCGTTGCATGCATGTCATTTGTACCCCGACATCGCAGGGGGTGGCTCTATGGCTATATGCCTTTGGTGCTTCAGTGTTCGCTTTTCGCTGTTTGGTGGGTCGAAGGGCGTTTTTCTGCGCCGTGCATCTTGCAACTTGTCGGGGGCTGCAGTGCCAGAAACAAAATGGCGCCGATTGCACTGCAAAAGTTAAGGGAAAATGCATAAAAAGGGAACCTAAATACCATTCTAGATGGCAGGGAACTAAAAAAACAATTAACAAATATTTTATGACACAGGAAAAAGACTAAAACTTTAGATATAATATGGAATATATGTAAAAATGCCCCTAAACATTTAGATATCATTTTTAAAATCGAAAAAAGGCGTATATATTTGTAGAAATATTTAATTGCATAAGAAAAGCCCCTAAAAATCGTCTAAAATATTGGTTAGATCACAATTATTTATACTTTTTAATGGCTATAAAATTTCGAATATTTTTTGTGTCATAAAATATTAAACACTTCATTTATTTATTTAAAAAAATAATAAATATATAAATCAAAAGGGATTTAAATATAATTGCATTAAAATAATTTTAAGAAAGCATCTAAAAAAGTGATTATTTATTATTTAAGTATTTATTATATTATATTATTATGTATAATTTATTTAGCCAACTTAGTTTAGTTTATAAATTATTTTCACTGCATTCGCTCTACGTTTTGTAGGCGCAGCAAACTTTTAAAACAGTTTCGGGCGGAAATTGCGTTGCCATTAGGCGAAGGGCGAGCGTAAAGCGACCTACCCCAAAAATAATAATAAAAAAAAATAAAAACAGAGCAAAAAGAAACAGGAAAAAACCCCAAGACCCAAAATGAAACGTACATAAAAATCGTGGCGAAAAAGAAAATGGGAAATAAGGTAAAGTAAGAGCACGAAAATGAGAAATAACAGCGAAGTCCCAAAGTCCTGAGTCCTGACCTACCGCAACGCATTTTGGCCTGGCTAAGGGTAGTTCCTCCCTTATTTTGTTTTCTTTTTTTCCCTCTGTGTGTGTGTGTGTGTAAGCTTTTCCTTTTGGTCCGTCCCCCTCCGTCTCATATTTATGCTTTGGTTTCAGCCAAAACAATTTAATACATTACATTTTACTGGCATTTCCTTTTACTTTGCTCAAAAGGGCTGCACGCACCCTGGAAAAAGTGCGGGGAAAAGCTATGAAAATCTAGGGGTGGCAAGGTGACTGGGGGAGTTGTGGGTGTCGCATCCTGTGGACTGTGGCGCAGTTTTCGCCATAAATAATGCCATAATGCCCTCGTTTCGTCTTTATTTCCTTCCTCCCTCCCCAACCATCGAAAAACCGAAAGCCAAAGACGCAAAGCACCGGCCACAGGGTGTTAAGACGAC
Source organism: Drosophila anomelani (assembly GCA_035045905.1). Taxonomy (NCBI): domain Eukaryota; kingdom Metazoa; phylum Arthropoda; class Insecta; order Diptera; family Drosophilidae; genus Drosophila; species Drosophila anomelani. The sequence goes on from JAWNOO010000076.1 coordinate 2,356,009, forward strand.
GTCTCCCCGTGGGGGTTGGGGATGGCTAAGAGCCCGCTCATCCCGATTATGGGACAGATCATTGAGGTGAGCCCATGAATCGCTTTGTGCGAGGTCATTAAATGAATTAAACACAACCTGCTCAAGGTCAAATTCGAAGTCGGCAAAAAAAGGAGCTAAGAAGCAAAAGGACCTTAAGGAGAGAGCTGAAAAGCAAAGAAAATAAAAGCGAAATTATGGGATAATGGAATCCGGAATCCGGTGAAGTTTTCAAGTACAAGAAAAGCAAAGGAGTTTAACGAAAGTTTTCCCGGTTTGTGAGATAAAAATCAGTGCGGGGGAGGGCAAAGATTTCATAAAAAGAATGAAATCAAAAAGCTGGAAAAATTAATTTGTAATTTTTGTAAATATTATTTAATAGGTTTTATTTTAAATTAAAAATTATTCTGGGACTTTTTTTTTTTGCTGCTTATCGAAATTTATCGATAGTTTCCCAGTTTTCTAATTTAATTTCCATCTACTTTTAATTAATTTAAACAAAATCAAAGTAAAATATAAAATTTATACCCAAAAATAGTTCCCTTCAAGCTGGTGAAAACTATCAATTAATTTAAACAAATGGAAATCATTTTGGCAGGCAAACAAATAAATTTTCCCTTGTTTGCACACAAACACGCAACACAAACACACACACAGAAAAAAAGGGGGAAAAGTCAGTCAGGGGAGGGGGTAATGGGGAACTGCCACCCGGAGTCGACTCTTCAAAATGAATGCCGTGTGCAGATGTCCTGCCAATCAATGGCTACGCTTCAATAAACACATACACATATCGCATTCTGGGCTGAGCAAGGAGTGGGTCCTTTTTCGGGTGCTCGCAAAAACACATATGCAAAAAGGGGGCAAAAATTTCCAGCACGAACAAATCGTAAAAATTATTGAAAAAAAAAATAAAAGAAAATAGAAAATAGAAAATAGACATAGTTGGAAAGAAAGAGCAAAACTAGCTGAAAAACTATTCAACAAGAAGGAGCGAGATGGACATTTGGCTGGTGAAAGAGAGGCGATGATGTTCAAAGACAGAGAAAAACAAATTAAAAAATTGTTCTAGGAGGCAGAGTACTGCAAAAAATACAGGAAACACTCGTTACAAGAGACTGAATCGGTGAAAGTTGAGTTTAAATGGCAAAAGTTGGTTCTAGATCACTTCTAAACCACTTAAACACTTAAAAATGTGACTTTTTACATATTCTTGAAATATTTGTATGATGTTTTTACCCAAAAAAATTTATAAAAACCCAAACCATATTTTTATTTATATTTTTATAAAATAATTGGGATTTATTTGGTATTTCTTTTAAATTTCTATCAAGTTGTTAAGAATTTACTCTTCTTTGAGGTTTTACTGCATTGAATCCAAGCTAGAGGAGTGAGTAACAAGCTCCACTCCTTCATTTATTGATGTGTAGCTGGTATCCCTATGATTGCCTTTTCAGAAACTATAAACCCCCATCCTCTTGGAAACAAAAAAAACCCGCCTGCTCAGGCCCCTGAAACCCCCCTGAAAAGCCCACTGAAACCCCTCCTAAAACTCATCTCCTGGAATCCCCCTGAAGCCCCCTCAAAACCCTCCTGAAATCACCCCAAACCCCCTCAAAACCCCCCTGAAAACCCCTTCAAATCCCCCCCCCCCCTCCCTAAAAAACCCTCACCCCTGATAAACCCCCTTTTCACATACTCTTCCCTCCAGCACTGATTGCTTCATTTTTTATACTTCGTCCTCTACAAGCACTCAACATTTTGTTTCGCTTATTTACTCACACACAGCCAAAAAAGATACTGAAAGAGTGGAAATAGTTAGTGGAAAGAAAAATCTGAGATATGGAAGCCATTTTTTTTGTTGTTGTCCAGGGATTCTACCTATGTTTCTCCCACTCCCACTGAATATTTTTGCAATTTTTAATTAGAAATCGTGCACACATGAGTTGGTCGCTTAATGAATGCAAAGAACCATCGATGCTTGACGGGGGAGAAAAATCCCTGAAAATATTGTCAATACAAGGAAATGCATGCTATTGAATAAAAAAAAGGATACAGGATGAATAGGATCCTTTAAAGCAATTTAAGGGAAGTTTTTAAATAAAATAATATTCTCTAATTAATATATTATCTAAGGAATTTTGTTTATTTCCTAAAAATAATTAAATAACATGAATAGAAATTACATTAAATATTTTTTGAAAGGATTTAAAACTATATTAAATTGAATTTTCAAGTCCTTAAAAGTATATCCTTGTAAGATCGAATTTGCTTAACTTGTCTGATGTCCAAGGCCGAAAGTTTATTTCGCTTTTCGCACCAGAAAACCAGAAAGTTAGGGGTGCGGGGGAAATGCTATCATAACAAATGGCAAAAAGCTGCAACCAACTCGATATATATACGATATATATATATATTTATATATATAGATATAGACAAGGGGCAGCCAGCAAAACTGACGCACCAAAAAGTCATTTGAAAGTCGCACAAACATCGTGGGGAGGGAAAGCTTTTCTTCTGGGTGGGTGGGAAATCCAGTGAGCGTGTGGAAAACGAGGAAAATGCATAGCAGGGAAACGCACTTGTCAAATGGAAAGCGGGGGATAAACAAAGGGCTGCTATCATTTTCACTCAGTCTATATTTAAAACTAAAATTAATAATTTTTGTAGTAAAACTGAAACATAATTTTCTATTAAATATTTCTCTGTTTATTTAGCAAGTTAAATATTTTATTGCCTTTAAAATAACAATTTGTAATTTTAGAAAGTAAAATTTTTCCAGATTTTTAATTTAAAAAATAAAATAAATATAATCAAAGGCCTTTTGAGTGACTTTACACCCACAAATACACTAAAAAAAATAAAGAAAACAGCCCACACCCACGTAAAACTTAAAAAGCGCAGCAAAACCGGCCACAAAGGGTGTGCACACACACACACTGCCAGGACTAAGGACACTAACTGGTGTGAAAAAAAAGGAAAATGTCAAAAGTGTTTACGTTGTCTTCTTCGCTCTTCCACCACCCCCCAGCCCTCCCTCCTTATCTTTGGCATAAAAAATTGTTATACTCTCATACAAAAAAAAACCCCCCAAGTTTTTTTTAGTGGGCGGCAGTTGGGCAAAAGAAAAGCTTAGCATTCATTATATGCAACAACATCGGCATCAAATGTTGTCGACGTGGCAAAAGACGCAATGCAACGCAAGGCGGCGGCAATAATACTAAAAACTAACAACAACACCAACTACAACAATAACAACAACAACAGCTACACCAACAAATATCGGCAAATATCCCCCAAGTTAGCAGGACTCCCCAGTCGGACTTTGAGGTAGGAAATCTATATGGTTTTCCTACCGAATCGTTCATGGGGGATGGCATCCCCATTTCTGAAAAGCCTCATTCTCTTTTATACATGGGCGGCCGGGGTAGTTCATGATCCCCACGCCGCTGCTCCTTTCCGTGTGAAAGTCATGTGCAACGTTCATGGGGAAATGGCACATGGAACATGGAAATGAAACAAAAAAATAAAAATAAAAAGTTTCGGCTGGACTGGGGCTCGAACCCGGGACTCTGCGGTTCTCAGTCCAGCCGCTTACGCAATGCGCCACGCAGTCGATTTGATTAACAACGCTTATATGCAGATAGATGCATAATGCTTTTTTATCAGCGCGCTGTTTGGTAAAACCAAAATCCCGAAAGAAAAAAAAAAATTTCCCTTTCGGGAAATAAAACTAAAATGACATCCCCGCTGCTGCAGAATTTCTTCCTGAGCAGTTCATGGGCATGAAGCAAAGTCCGACTGGGTCACTGCCAACAAAAACGAACACTGACAAAAAGTGATATACTAGAAGAATCAAAAAATATATAAAAGAAAAGGAAACTATCTTCGGGAAACCGATCAAAACTAAATTAAAGTTAAATAACTTAAATTTTTTTTAATATTTAAATCGATAAATATGGATAGTTTGAAAATATTTTGGAAAAAAATTAATTTTGAACCATAACTCTGAAAGAAAACACTTTTTTTGCAATTTAGGGAGCTTTTTTGTGGTAGTTTTTATGGAATTATTAAAATTGGAACACTAAATTTTTAACATTGTTTAATATTTGATATAATTAACAATGTTAGTCCTTATAAAATGTACAAAAAATTTATTTAAAAATTTAGATAGATCGACTAGTATTTTTTAGACGATATATGGGATATATAATATTATGATTTATAGGAAGGTTAAAAAGGAAGGATAAACTGATTATGTCAAATAAAAAAGAAAGAAATATTAAGGTTAAAATGTAATTAAAATCCAAAGATACATTTGCTTTGCTAGTGAAATAACGGTTTTGGGAGACAAAGAAAAAGGTGACTATGTGGCAGGGTCCAGCCTGACTAAAAGGTGATTGCAACGCTAACGGTGACTGTGTCATGCCACCGAATATCGAAAGGTGGGCTGGTAGGCTCTGATAAGAACAGGTAAAAAAAGAGGGGGGAGGGGGGAAAGGGGGGGTGGGGCGTATTAGGTGCGAAGGGACGACGCACAAAACGCAGCCAAAAACGAAATAAAGCGAAAACGAAGCGTATCAAACGCCGGCGTCGACGTCGCAGCTGACTGCATCGCCGGCTGCCCAATGAGTCGCCACATGCTCTCATTCTCTCTCTCTCTCTCTGTCTTGCTCTCTCTCTCTCTGTCTTGCTCTCTCTCCCTCTCGCTCCATTACAAATGCACTCCTCCCCCCACCGACTACAACTGGGCTCTCCCTTTCGCCCACGCCCCCTCGCTCCCACACACACACACACTTAACGGACGGCAGGGCAGCAGACCGACTCCCTCGCCCTCTCTCGCTCTTGCCTTGATGTTGCACTTGTCGTGTGTTTGTTGTTTCTCGCCTGCCTTTGCTGCTGTTTTTGTTTTTCTCTCTGTGGGTGTGTGTGTGTGTGTTCTGTTTTAGTTCCCTTTTTTTTCTCCTTTACGCTGCGTTTTGGCCAAAACGGGCGATTTTTGCTCCGGTGGTGTTGCTTTTTGTTGTTCTTGTTGCCTTTGTGTTTCGTTTATTTCTCTCCTTTCGCAGTTCTTCTTTGTTTTTGTTTGTTGTTTTTGTTGCTGCCGAACGCAGCACAATTTTTTTGCCGCCTGCCGCCTGGCGCTTTTAGCTGTTCCTTTTTGTTGTTGTTGCTATTGTTGTTGTTGTTGTTGTATCTTTGCAGCTGACTGCCAATTGTTTTTGGGCCAATCACAACGGAGTGCAAGCGTCGCATTTCGCATGTGGGTGTGGCCTAAAAATGCAACCCCCTGCAGGTGGACGTCGGCAGCGCTGTTGCGGCAGCGGCGGCAGCGTCCACCGCGCTTGTTGTTGTTGTTGTTGCTGCGTTTAGTTTTGGGCTGTTTTGTAAAAACAAAAAAAATTATGAAACAAAAACAAACAAAATTACGTGTGTGTTTGACCAAACAATAAATGCTAGAGAAGGGGTAGGGAGTAGGCTTGATGAATAATAAATAAATCAATAAATAAATATTATTAACAAATTAACCCAACTTATTGTAAACAATTTAGATTTTTTAATTGAATTTAGTTTTATTAATTTATTATCCTAGCACAAGTCACATTATGTACATTTTAAAATTTCAATTAAATAGTTTTGTTTAAATAAATATTATAAATAAAGAAATATAATAAAAAATATAAATAAATTCAAATATTCTTAATAATTATTAAACATTTTTTGTCACTCAAAATTAGAAGGATTTGCCTTGAATTAATTTTAAACAAAATTCAAGACTTATTTTATTACCAAATAAAATTTTAAAAGATTTCTTTTAATGTCAAAAAATATTAAAACATTTCAAAGTTCTGCCTGATTTTATTTATAATATTCCAATGTTTAAAAATAACCAAATGTTTTACTAAACTAAAGTTTGTCCTTTCTCGGTTTATTATTATATTTACTCTAAGATTTTCTCGTTAAATATAAATATCTCCATTGCTTTTTAAATTCTCTTTAATATTTTTATTTATTTATTTTTTAATAATTTAAACCCCTCAAAAAATAAACCTTCACAACACAACTAAAATCAATTAAATAAAAACAATTAATTCCGCTTAAATTTCTTAAAAAATCAGGCCTAGTTTTCCCCCTAAATTTCAATGAATTTTCAACATTTTTCCTCTTCTTGTAATTGCCATAAAATAAATACCAACTTTAACCAGAACTTAAAGTTATTTTTCCTGCTTTCTATTTGTAGTTTTCCATTTATTTTTGTTACTTTTTTTTGTTTGTTATAGTTTGGGTTTAAAATTTTATTCGCGAAAAGTTTTCACTTTCCTTCTGAGGAAAACTGTCGGAGAGGGGCCAGGGGGTAGGGGGGGACGTCTGGCGGAAAACTGCAACAATAAATACTTGACGCCACATTGTGCCAGTGCGAGTGCGAGTGTTTGACTTGCAAGTGGAAACTCCGAGAAAAGCGCGAACAACAACAACAAGAAACAGGAACAATCTGTGAAAAGCGAGCAAAGGCAAAGGAAAGCGTCTGCGGGAAAACACTTTCAACTTTTCCAACCCCGGGATCAAGTCAATTGAGGAATCCAGATTATGAATAGCAAATGAGTTTTCGCCGACAACGAGAGGGTAATTATTTAATTTACGCTTTTCAAACTTTGAGGCGTTTTGAGGGAAATAAAGTGACAAACTAATTAATTACGATTAATTTGTGAATGTTTTTTGGTATGCTAAATATTTAAAATGGGAATTTTATAGATAGTTTTGTAGGCTACTGAAAATAAGCCAAACTAAGGCTTTAAAAATTAAGCTAAACCATTGGAAAATTATCAAATTAAGGCTCTTCGATCTTTAATTTGCATATCCTGAAGATACTACTTCACACGAACCGCTTAAGATACAACAAATTCACTAAAATATCCTAGAGATATTCACTCAACCGGTTAGATGCATTCACTGAACAGCAGACAGATAGATATTCTCACACAAAGGACATCCGAATTGGTAGAAAATAGTAATGCCCCCTCTCCCCCCCGTCTAATGCCGCCGCATGCTGCAAGCAGCTGCATAAAAAGTCGTTGCAAAAATTTTATTTGCTGCTATTTTGCGCACAATTTAATGCCATTTTTATGCACTTAATGTTTGCCCAGATGGCTATATAAGCAAATACGATATGTATAGCTATAAACAGATATACATATATATAGTATATATATTTGTATATTTGGTAAGACAGCGCAAGTTTGGAGAGTGAAAGTTGCTCCGTTCTTTCATTTTGTGCCATTTGTTGTGCGGCACACACACACACACACAGCGTTGAAGATGGAGATACATATATGTATATGCTAGATACATTAGCACAGGACACACTCCAAAAAAATGAACTATTTTCGGGAAATTATTAAAAGATGTATGGAAATTTCTTCAATGTTTTTTTAAGCCCTTTAAAAATATTGAACAAAATTAAACTATGAAAATGTTGCCAAATTTACACAATTTTTTTGTTTCTAATAATAATTTCAAAACTATTAAGCTTTCTAAATATCTTTTTGTAAATTCGGTAGAACATAGCATACTTTTAAGCGGCCATTTTTTTATTTATTAAAGTAAACCCCAAACCCCCTGAATACGCATTATATAGACTTCTCTGTATGAAAAGAGCACTGCAGTTATCTATATATATTTTTTTTATATATATATTTATATATATGTTTGTGTGTGTGTGTGACTGCATATATCGGTGGCAAAGTTTTCAATTTCGCTTTCAGCATAAATATGCCAGAGAGAAGTTTGCTTGGCGCTCCTCCTTCTGCTCCTGCTCCTGCATCTCCTTCTCCTTCTCCTCCTTTTTTGGCCCCGCTGGCTGTTTGTCTGCATTATGACCCACTTAAGTGGCTTTATTGCGAAGGTTACGAAACTTTGACTAGACCCCCCCTCCAGCCTGATATGCTGATATCAGTCGAAAAAGTTTTTAACTTGATTTAATGAGTTTTAATTGCCGACGCTTGGCAACTTCTCAAGTGTGTTAATTAATTTGCCTGTTTCCGGACATTTCCGCAAATAACTACCATACCTCGCACACCTCCTCTCTTACTCCTTCCCCCTCTGCTGTGTTATGCATCACATATATCTCTGTATCTGGCAGATACATCAACTATCTTTGCATGCCATGTCATCACCGGTGGATGCCTGTCTGTCAGGCCCACACAAATTGTTATTTTTGTTTAGACGCCCCCGGACATCTTCTATATATATATATATAATATTTTTGTATATATAAATATTTATATATATACGTATATATACTCTTAATAAAACTGTCAATCAAAGCTGCGCTGGCTACCAGAATGCAAACTAGAACGACATTTAGATAGAGCCAACAAGACTGTCAAAGTCTTCCAACTGGCACCGAACATAGCCCCTCCCCTCTAACCCCCCCCCCTCTGAATATAAAACGTTGCCAAAGTTAAGCCAGCGAATGAAATTATGTCAATAAACAAAAAAATTACCGGAAAATGTTACCGAAAATTACCCAGCTAAAAAGACAAAACTCCGCAGGGTTAAAAGTTACCGTGGGGTTTAATTTTAGATGTTAAAAATAATTGGAAATTTTGAAAATATTTTAATTTAAAGCATAGCAAGTTCTTATGGTAAAATAAGTATTTTTGAATACTTGAAAAAATGAAATAATATAAAATAATCAAATGTATAATTTGATAGATATAAAGTAAGGGCTTGGAGATATTTATTGTATTTTTTTTTTAGCCAAACAAAGCTTTAAAGCTTTTGTTCAGCTACTAAAAATTATATAAAAATATATCAATTATAAATTTAAATGATATTTACATTTTTAGAAATCATATTTATAATTTAAAAACATGAAAAGTATTAGAAATCCTTTATTTTAATATATATAGACTGCATTTGTTTTACTTAACTTTTCCACACATAAAAATTTCACAATAATCTTTATTTTTCTTTTATTTTTATTAACATTAAAACATATATATCCGGGTTCTTATACCTCCATTATATAATTTTTTAATGGTTCCCTTATTGGTTCCTTGTAGTATTCCCAACACTTACCACCGATCAATAGCCAAAAGAAAATAATACAAAAAAACAACAACCTGTCACAGGTGTAAGTCTGAGGCTCGGATTTCGATAAGGGGAGGTCGTCCCACACTCTTTTGATTTGTTGTTTATGTCATTTGGCAAATTGATTTCATTTGAGGACACCTGACAGGACAGGAATGCCTGCCTGCCTGCCTGCCTCGTCTCAACTCGGCCCAATGTTTGCTTAACGTCAAGTGAAAGTTTTCTTTGTGTTATTTTCCCATTCAATTTTCCTTCAAGACGGTGGCGGTGGCGGCAGGTTGGGGTTTGGTGTGTATGTAAATGGGTTTTATTCAAATCTTAGCTTTGCCCCTCCGCAGGTCTTTCAGTTGTCAGCAACATGTTGCTGGCAGAAATGTTGACGCTAATTAGACACTAGGACACCAGCATGTGTGTCTGTGTGGGTCCGATGATTCTACTGGTTTATTAATGGGAAAAACTTGATTAGGTATGGAAGAAATTTATATCGATGGGGGATATTTACATTAATTATTAAAATATCAATAGATATATTTTTCATATATTAAAAATTAGTATTTATGCATGAAAATTTAATTTATTTGATATTTATATTTATGTAAAGCTATTATTAAAGGATACTTAATTAGTTCCTAAAAAGAAGATAGGCCAAACATAATTTTAACATTTAAATATTTAAGTTATAAATATACACTGATCCTTTCGATATAAATATTCGATATTTGTTATCATTTGCTGTGTGAGGAATCTTAATATTGTTTGAAAGCAATAGAAAAGGATGATAATTATTGTATATAAATATTATTATTAAACAGATAGAAGAGATATTTATATAAAAATCAATTATTTTTATATAAAGATCGGTTTTTTTTATATTCTTTGAGTTTTGCTAAAACTTTATTCAGTTTTTTTTTTTGTAACTAAGCAGTATCATAATGATTTTTTCATCTTAATATTAAAATTACCATCGATAGTTTCGATTAATTTGATCTTTCCGATATTCGAATAATTCCGATCATCAAACAAGTGCATCTCCTCCTCAACTAAGCGGTCTAGAGGGGGGCTTGGGGGCTAATTCACTTGGCAGAAGACGTCGGCAAATAACAAAAGACTACATTTTTGTACACCGGGCAACATGTTGCAGGCAGGTTGTTGCTGCTGCTGTTGCGGCTACTGATGTTGCTCCTTTTTGTCGTCTTCATCTGGTTTGTGTTGTTGCCCGACGGCGGCATGTGAACAACACAATGTGTCATGTTGTTATTGTCGGTTGTTCCTGGCCGCTGTTCATTTTGTTGTTGTTCGCGCAATCGATTTGTTGTTGGTGTTCAATTAATTGTACTCAATGCCAATGTTGCCGGCTACTGGTCGTTGCTGTCGCCGCTGATGTTGCATGTTGCATGTTGCTGCTGCTGCTGCTGCTGCTGCTGTGCATGTTGCTGGCGCCAATCGAGCATCGGCGGCGGCATTGAAGAGAGATCATTCCCATTCGGTGGATACCCACTCACCGCCCCTGTTCCAGATTAGCATCGGCAAATTGCAATTTATATAGAAAAATAAATTTGTACTATTGGCATTGATGCCGCGATGTCCATTGTTGCCGGGTGGTCCTCGGAAATGTTGCCTTAATTTCAAGTCACTTCCCATTTGGTCATTCCTCAGGGGAGCTAAGACATCAACATTTTTTAGGAGCTTAATGGATTTTATAAGAATTTTTTTAAAGCAATTTTTATTATCAACTGATAGACGTCTCAATTTAGTGCAAATTTATTTAAATTCTTTTTTTTATAAAATTTCTTTATTTTTTTTTAGTTTTGTATAATATTTTTTTTATTATTTTAAACATTATGATTTTTCCTTGAAAGTCATCTTTAAAAAAAATAGCCCGCAAATGGAAGATGTTTTTTAATTAGCCAGCAACAAGCGTCGCCAGACAAAGAAAATCCTTCCAGAAAGGATGTCCAAAATCAAACAACAACAGCAACGAGGCATAAATGCTTTTGCCTTTTTCCAGAGGGGGGGTAGGGGTTCCAAGGGGGGCGGGGGTGTGTCTAAAGTGCCCCAAAATGCTGCAAGCAAAATGAGGCGACGAAACACGAACCAAAGACAAAATGCGCGGATTTTAGCAACAATCTTCCCCGGAAAAGCCAACCAGAAACGAAAGACAACTTCATTTGATACCCTAGATTGAGGGATATTTGTTGAGAATAAATATATTTTTATATAAATATATTTATATATATGATTTTTATATCAAATTTCAGCCTCTTTATAATTTTTAAATTTTGTAAATAAATAATTTAAACAATTTCAAGGGTATTAGGAGACTGAGTTTTGCTTTTTTCCTTGCAAAGACATCCTAGAGAAAGAGATATAGAGACGGGGAGAGA